>CM024587.1:31155526-31308805 GCA_014182565.1 Eucalyptus marginata | reverse complement strand
ATTTAATATTTTATTTCCTCCACGTGGCACATTAGGTTAACTAAATCATTAAAATGACGTGGTTTTGATCCGAAGCCTAATTTTTACCCAAAGTTTTTAATTAAATTAAGTTAGAAATCCAAAACTTTCCATAAAAGACAAACTTAAAAAGAAAAAAGGAAGAAGCTAAAAACTAAAAAAAGAAAACACACAAAAAAAACAAAATGAAAAACCCGAGACTCCTTGTGGTTGTCACCCCATCGCCAATGAGGTAAGGGTCAGCGACCCTCATTGACTAGAGTTAATGGCCATCAGTTGATGATTGACAGCCATAAGCAAGAGGGCTAGATAGCCATAGGCGAGAAGGCTGGGGCCAGCCTTCCCGCCTATATTTTTTTCTTTTATAAAAACTTTAAACTTTCTTAATTTTTAATCTAATTTAAAAAATTTAGATTAAAATTGTCTTTCAACAAAAATGTCATTGACCAGCCGTAATGTTTAGTAGGTTAGCAAAGTTAGGTCCTTTTTATTTGGATTTTTCCCTTATTTTTATGGAGCTTAAATTTAAAATTTTCATTTCAAAAACTTTCAAAATTTACATATATTCACATATAAAACCATGTAAGTTTTCTCCTAATATTAAGAAGTTTAATTTTTGTTGTTTGAATATTTTAGGAAAAGAAAGGTATAATTAAGATAAGACAAGAAGAATCGAATTTTCAAAAGAAACATAAAAAATAAAATAAAATAATTGCAAGTGCTTCCTTCACTTTTTTTTATGTAATTTTCAAAATACCGTCTAACTCCTTTCAGGTTTCGAAATTTTGGTAGTACCGCTAATAAAATTTTGAGAACTTTCCTTCACTTTTACTTAGCAAAGAAAGCATTGCTTAAGATGAAACTCTTGTGAAGAATTGGGATCAATTCAAATCGAACGGGGTAAACACATAAATGAGTTAAAGTGATTTATTCTATACTGTTGTCCTAAACCTTTTTTGATAATTTGCTAATTTCAGTCATAAACTTTTCAATTTGCAAATTTAGTTTAAAACTTTTGTTTATTGCCAATTTAGTCATAAATTTTAATCTTAAAACTTGAATTATATCAATTTGATCTTAAACTTTGTCAATTCAGTTCTAAACCTTTAACGACTCGCTTGCAACTAGGAAGATCGAAGAGTAATGCTCAACTAGAACAAGAGGCGACAGGGGTAAAAAACAAAGAAATGGGGATCTCCATAAATCCTCTAAAGCACATATCTACATTTTGTTGGAATATAATCCAAAGAAAACAAGCTGTTTGTCGTAATCAGAATATCAATGTAATGGAGGTAAGGTATGGATATCCTAATCTCCAAGCGATTAGTTCACTGCCTGATAGTCTTCTGCGAGATTCACGAACTATGCCTCTCAAGATACAACACCTTAAACTGTTTGGATTAGCTATCGAAATAGGGCTCGGTCAACTGGATTGATTGAACCAGAAGCCTAGAAAAAATAGAAAGAGTAGAGTAGTATATGAAATCTCTTTCGGAATCGAGTCAGAAAACTTGCTTTTGAAGCTATATGCTCCTGTTATTTATAAAGCTTTTTTTAGTTCATGTGAGGAAAGAGATACATGAATTAAATAGATGCATGTATCTAAGAAATTCATGAATCAAGAGATATGTAAATCAAGAGATTCATGAATTTAGAGATACGTGAATTCAAGAGATTCGTGAACCTGTAAATACATGAATTAAAGATACGTGAATTTAGGAAATTCATGAATTCAATAGATACGTGAACAGAAAAAAATTCATGAATTCAATAGATATGTGAACAGAAAGATGTATCTTAATTTGTTAGCTTCGTTGATCCATTAACCATAATTATAACAATCCCCACATTAATGGATCAACAAAACATTTTGATTCGAAGGAATCGAGCATGCACATTGAAATACACGCATCAAGATGGGTAGCTTTCGCTTTGAACATTCTTTAGTGAAAGCCTATCGGACTTACTTAACTAGTCGATGGACTAAGCCTTAAATCGCCAGTTGTTTGTATAAGCCTAGACAATAAACCTCACACAGAGTATTTCCAATTCAAGATTGGCTATCGGTTATGTTCATTCTTTCAGCCCCGAACCTCTTGGGATTCATGCGTGCTTTAGAAAATCTAGTCTTTAAAGATTTTCATAGAGTCGGCCAGCTCCATGCATATAGGTGCATTCCTATTAAAGGTATCCTACCATATCTTACTTGGATGTTACATTCCAACTTATAGGAATTATTAAATGCATAGCATACCCTTAATAACGTTGTAGGAAAGCACTGTTACATCATAGGAATGTGAGACGGTGCTTATACTAGAGTTTCCAGAATTTGCGTTGTCCTATTGAACCTAGACCATGGGATCTCCAATCGCATAGGTTAGGTTTCCACCCTAGAATCTTTTTATTGGGTTAAGGCTCTTAAACCCATTCCCCTTGATGTGCAGTTTATTTGCTCTCTTAATAAACCTTTTGTTAGTGGATCCGTAATATTTTCCTTTGACTTTACAAAGTCTAAAGAAATGATTCCATTTAAGAGCAACTGCCTTACGGTATTGTGTCTACGATGAATGTGTCTAGATTTATCGTTATAAATTATATTATGCGCCTTTGCAATTGCCGTTTGATTGTCACAGTGAATGCAAATTGCAGGCATAGGTTTTGGCCACACTGGAACATATTCTAAAAAATGTCAAAGCCATTATGCTTCTTCAATAGCTTTATCCAAAGCAACAAACTTTGATCCATCGTAGAGCGCATTATTAGAGTTTGCTTAGAGGATTTCCATGACACTGCGGCACCTCCTTGCGTGAACACATATCCACTAGTCAATTTCAATTCATCAGAATCGAAATCCGGTTGGCATCACAATAACCTTCCAAAACAGACTAGATATTTGCCATATTGTAGAACATAATCTTTTGTCATTTTCAAATATCCTAAACTCTCATCAAAGCATTCCAATGCTCCTGACCTGGGTTACTGGTATATCTACTCAGTTTGCTTACTGAGTACGCAATATCTGGTCTAGTGCAATTCATGATATACATTATGCTACCGATTACTTGAGAGTATTCCAGCTGTCTGATATTATTTCCAGTGTTCTTTCTAAAAGTTAGGTGTGGAAGAAAATGATTGTTTGCATCTTTAATGCCGAATCTTTTAAATCTCTCAATTACCTTTTCACTATAATGAGATTGTGTTAAACCTTTGATGCCAAGTATAACATCCGCTATACCTAAATCTTTCATCTCAAAGTTTTTTTTGAGAATGTTCTTGGTGATTCTGATGACCTCAGTATTATTTCCAAGAATTAGTAAATCATCGACATATAGACAAATAAGTACATATCCAACTGTTGTGGATTTAGTGTACACACATTTGTCACACTTATTGATTCTATACCCATTTTGAATCATTACCTGGTCAAATTTCTTATGCCATTGCTTAGGAGCTTGTTTAAGTCCATACAATAATTTGACAAGTCTACACACTTTGTGTTCTTGTCCTTTGACCTTGAATCATTCAGGTTGTTCCATATAAATCTCCTTGTCGAGATCACCATTTAAGAATGCATTTTTCACATCCATTTGATGTATCTGCAAATTGTATAGTGAAGCTATATCAATCAACATCCTTACTGATGTTATTCTTGTGACAGGTGAATAAGTATCAAAGTAGTCAAGACCTTCTTTTTGTCTAAACCCTTTGGCTACAAGCCGAGCTGTGTACATATCAATGGAACCATCGGCTTTTAGTTTTTTTTCTTGAATATTTATTTACATCCAATTGGTTTATTTCCAAGTGGAAGATCAACCAATTCCCAAGTATGTTACTTAGGATATAATTGATTTCATTGTCAACAGCTTCTTTCTAGAAAGGAGCATCCAGAGATGACATTGCCTCTTTAAATGTTTGGGGCTCACCTTCTAATGTGTATGTTAGAAAATCAGGTTCGAAAGATTTTTCAAGTCGAGATCTTTTACTCCTTCAAAGTTCGGTTTCTTTTGTCACAACTTCATCATTCTCAGATTCTAATTCTCTAAGCCTTTTTTGAGAAAGTTCTCCTTAATTTCTTTTTGCAGGATATATATCCTAAAAAAATCCAATATCCCTTGATTATAAGATTGTATTGACATGGATTTCCGCATTTTCAGATTTATGAATCAAAAATCTGTATGCACTACTATTTTGAGCATAACCGATGAATATGTAATCCACCGTTTTAGGTCCCAACCGAGTTTGTTTAGGAGGAGGAATTGCCACCTTGGCCAAGCACCCCCACACTTTCAGAAAATTGTAGGATGGCAACTTTCCATTCCATAACCCGTATGGAGTTTTACCTATCTTTTGTGGGGTATTTTATTAAGAATATAATTTGCAGTTAAAACTATCTCCCCCCACAAGTTCTGAGGTAAACCTGAACTTAAAAGCATGGCGTTAGCCATCTCCTTTAGTGTCATGTTCAATCGTTCAGCAACTCCATTTTGTTGTGGAGTATAAGGTACAATTGTTTGAAGAATTATTCCAAAACTAACACAAAACTCTTTGAAATTGATTGAACTATATTCTCCTCCTCTATCAGACCTAAGCAATTTGATTCATTTATCAAGTTAGTTTTCAACTTCATTTTTATACTTGACAAACATGCTCATAGTCTCATCTTTGCTAGTTAGTAAATAAACATAACAAAATCTAGCACATTCATCCACAAATGTGATGAAGTACTTCTTTCCACCTCTACTTTCTACAAACTTTAAATCACATAGATCACTATGGATTAATTGTAGAGGTTCACTTGTTCTTCCAACGGATTTGAAAGGTTTCTTGGCAAACTTGACCTCAACACAAGTCTCACACTTGTAACGGGTATCCAACTCAAATCTTGGAATTAACCCCAAGTTTGCTATTCTCTTCATTGTACCATAGTTTACATGTCCTAATCTACCATTTCATAGATAAGGAGATACAATAGTGTAAATTGAAGACTTTTCTTTATTAATAGTCTTTGGGTACACATAATTCGAGTTTACATCAATGATAGCCACATTGGCTTTAAACAGGTCATTACACAAGTACCCTTTCCCCACATACATCCATCTTTTCGAAAGTACAAATTTGTCAGATTCAAAGACAACTTTGAAACATTTCTTGACAAGTATGGGCCAGAAATTAGATTTTTCCGAATCTCGGTACATGTAGCACATTGCCACGGGCGACCTCCTTGCCATATGTAAACTTCATGATAACCTTTCCTCCTCTTAGGCAATCTTTGCTGATGCAAAGTTAGCCATATAAAACTTCTCATCTTCTTCAGCCTTCTCATAAGATGAGAACATGTGTTATCTGCATATATGTGATTTGTGGCACTTGTGTCTAGCCACCAGCCATTAGTGTTCGACACTAGAGATGCTTCGGACATTATCACAACAGACAGTCTCTCAATATTGTCATGTTCTGTCAAATTCAGTTGCTGGGTTGCACCATCATTCTTGCCTTTTTTCGGGCGCTTCTTGTAATCCTTAGCACGGTGACCAGGCTTGTTGCATATAAAACATGTCCCTTGGAATTTCTAGAACTGTTCCTTTTGCTTGCCTTTTCCTGGAAAGGACATCTTTCTTTTTCTATCTTGCTTGGATTTGGAAGATTCCACAACGTTGGCCTTTGGCTCAGAAGAAGGGTTCGCACTCCTTTTATTGTCCTCCTTGATTTTGAGGCGTAGAATAAGATCTTCAAGACTCATCTCCTTCCATTTGTGCTTCAAATAATTTTTGAAGTCTGACCAGCCCGAAGGCAGTTTCTCAATAATGGCCGCCACTTGGAATGATTCACTAAGTATCATTCCCTCAGCAGAGATGTCACTCAGAATTAATTGCAATTCTTGAACTTGACTCATGACAGATTTAGAATCCACCATCTTGTAGTCCAAGAATTTGGCAACCACAAATTTCTTGGTGCCAGCGTCCTCAGTCTTGTATTTCTTCTCTAAGGACTCCCATAATTGTTTAGCATATTCAATATTACAATAAACATTATATAGAGAATTCACTAAATAGTTAAGAATATAATTTCGGCATAAGAAATCCCCATGCTTCCAAGCCTCCAATGCATTGAGTGTCATGACATCGTGCTCATCTGGACTAATTACCGAGCACACCTCCGATAAATACTTCGTCAGATTTAGCATGGTCAGATAGAAGAACATCTTCTACTGCCACTGTTTAAAGTCCACTCTGGTGAATTTCTCTGGTTTATCATTAGCTGTAACTAAAGGTGTTGCCATCACAGTAAGCAAGGTTCATTGAACCATCCCTCCAGAAACGGAGCCAAAAGCCATTTGGCCTGTACTGTTCTGAAAAATAGTCCTAGGCATACCAGTCGTATGACTTGTACCTGCACCACTAAAATTGGTGTTGGCCTAAGGGCCTATAGCATTGGCTGCTACAAATTCAGACCCTGAGGGTTGAACATCTCCCATAGCAACGGTCGAATCGACCATAGGAATGTCTCCTGAAATATTGTGGACATTGAAGGGCACTTGATTGTTTTAAGCCATCTCAATAATCTGACAAGAACAATAAACAGTGAGTGACATAATCGCCTTAAGATTGTTGGAATATAATCCAGAGAAAACAAACTGTTTGTTGTAATCAGAATATCAATGTAATGGAGGTGAGGTATGGATATTCGAATCTCCTTAAGGCGATTAGTTCCTGTCAATGGTGCTTCGCAGATTCACAAACTATGCCTCCCAAGATACAACACCTCGAACTTGTTTGGATTAGCACTATGTAAACAAGACTTAGTCAAACCGTTCAATTGAACCAGCACACCCAGAAAAAAACAGAAGAGTAGAGTAGTATATGAAATCTCTTTTGGAATCGAGTCGAAAAACTTGCTTTTGAATTTCTATGCTCCTATTTATTTATAAAGCTTTTTAGTTCATGTACAGAAGAGATACATGAATTAAATAGATGCATGTATCTAAGAAATTCATGAATCAAGAGATACGTAAATCCAAGAGATTCATGAATTTAGAGATACGTGAATTCAAGAGATTCGTGAACTCAATAAATACATGAATTAAAAGATACGTGAATCTAGGAAATTCATGAATTCAATAGATACGTGAACAAAAAAAATTCATGAATTCAATAGATACGTGAACAGAAAAGATGTATCTTAATTTGTTAGCTTTCGTTCATCCATTAACCATAATTATAACACATTTTACAGATTGAATATATAAAACTAGCTTCAGGTCTTTCAATCTTTCCAAGTAATCTTCACTAGAGAGAATTCTGAAATGTCTAACCAAAAGAAACGGCAATAAGTTGGATTGCCCCCAAAAAGCCATAAGAACTCCTTACAAATTCCTGACTAGTTCTAAATTGGAGCCTCTCAATATTCTTCCACTTCGAAATAGTCCATCTAAGGAAACGCATGCTAATGAATTTATATTTCGAAGAACTAGATACTTCCTTTCGTCTAAAATCCCTTTTGATGATCTTTTCATCGAAAGGTCCGAGCGTCTATATATAGTACATGCATCGACCGATGCAAAGGCGCACCGGTTTGTTGCCAATCTTTTGAACCTTCTCCTTATGCCAGTCGCGTTACATCCATAATAGCTCTAGTAGCACCTTCGGGTTTACTGTCCCTATATTAACCATCCAACAGCTTGACTTTCAAGATTCCATTACACTGTTTCACTTCAAAGCAAAATGATTCACTAAAACCAAGTCATAAATAGTGTCATCATGAGGCCGATGCGTCACCTAGAGCTGACGAAGACGGCGGCTTCCTCACCAAAAATGTCGGTCAAGCTGCTCTCGGATGGCAGCGATGTGAGAATGGGAGGCGTCTACAATCAATCAAACAATCAAACAAACAAACCACCACAAGTTTCAATTTATCCAATATCAAAATCAACTAATCTGCACATTCATTCACGTGCTCGCGAAAGCCTAGACAAAGGGGCTGCTACTCACGATCTTGAGGGACCTGAGCTTCTCCAAGACGGGATCGACGCCCTCCGGCCGCTCGGAGATGGTGGTGATTTTGTCGGCTGGTCTCTTCAAGAGCAAACAACGGTCGTACAATAACAATTTGGGAGTGAGCCTTGCAAAGATTCAGATGAGCTGGCGGAGGCGAAAAGATCGAGAGTTACCCTCGATCCAGAGAGCGTGGACTCTGAAGTTCCCATAGCGATTGCTCTTGGACAAGAATCTGGCGATCCTAATCAAGGTTTGCCGATGGGTGGTGCGAGAGAGAGAGGGAGAGAATATCGACGGTATGATCCACCGAATCGCCACCGGAAGCGGTGAAGCTTCTGAGTTGTTCGCCAAGTGATTGAGCACTATTGGAGTGCGTACGGTATGTGGCGAAGCTCAGTTGGGCGTGCTTTGGGTCCTTGAGAAAATGCAAATATCTTTGGGCTAAAAGGGTTTTTGAAAATGCAAATAGTGTTTTGTTATACTTTATTAGTACGATGAGGTGTAATTAAGACACATCGTTTCGTCTTGATATATTATGTTGGAGAGACATCCTTTGAAAGGGTACGAGGGAGTTATATAAAAAATTTCAAAAGATAACCGTTGAGTTGGTTGGAAGAAAGAACGTTAAGAAAGAAACTGTTATCTCTTCTTCTCCTATTTCCATCAAAGAAAAAAGGCATTCCATTACTCATTTACAAGGATAATCGGCATTAACGTTGTGGAAATTGGATGTCTTCCTCGTGATTGCATTCAGACCATCGTGAAGTCATATTGTTCGTCATTCACCCATAATTCAACGTTCGTTCCAGGGTAAATTGTTCGTTGCACATCAAAGAGGTTAGTCATTTATTCTGTCGACTTTCTTCCTACATTAGTATCGAGCCCGGTTAAGATTTCTGCCTTGTTTTTCCATTGAATTTTCTCATTTACTATTTGATATCGGGATCAAGAGAATGAACTTTATATTATTTGGATGTTTATTACTCGAAAATTGCAACATGAATCGTCAAAAACGAATTGAAGCAAGGAATGGGTTTGGAGGTTGCATATATCCGTACGGTTTTGGCCACTTTTTGAAATATTTTTTCAGTCAAAATCAATTTTTGAACATATAGGGTATAAGTACTTATCGAGACGAGTTGAACGGCAAGTTGAGTGCTGCTGGAAGACGCCGAACGTGCTCACATGTGCGGCCAAAAGTCGCGGCGCGTGGGCACCACATGTGCGTTGGCGAATTGACGCATGCTGACGTCATCCAAAGGTTGTAATCGCCAAATGATGGGATGACGTCATCATCGGCGGCAGTTGGCTGGCCGGCGACTGATCGGTGATCTGACCTGTGAACTGACTCGACCTGACTAGAGATCGAATCGGTTGATCGGTCAACCGGTTTGACCGGTAACCGGTCCGACGGTTGGACCGGCTAGGAGCCTTAAAGATTCGCTGGCGTGTGCGCCACACGCGTCGCACATTCAGGCAGCGTGTGTGGGTGCGTGGGTAGTCCAATTGGCATGACATCGACCGTGTTTGGTTCGTATGGATGTGCTCTACACTACGATATGGTTATTTTACATGTTTGAGGTTTTTAAAGATATAAAAATGTGTACGAAACCCTAAGTACACGTATTTTTGGAGTATAAATGCATTGTTTATTTCTTTTAACCTGTATTTTCTTTTGGTCTTGAAAATACAGAAGTTAGCCTACATGAAAATGGTCACATATATGTTGTGTAAAGCTTGGTTTTATGATAGCATGTATATAATTTAATATGCTTGCAACTTCTTAGTTCCAAGCAAACTCGAACAATGGTTGGAAATCATTGATTTTTTTCATTACATGTTGAATTACGGTTTTGATTATAGTTACTGCATGATTGTTTTTTGTATGTTGGTTCACATTATACTGTGCATTTTGTGTTAATGGAAAAATGTGGAAATTATATGAGGTCATGTAATTATTTTTCTAGTGAGAGTTAGTAGGTTGGTAAAATTCGAAGGAGTTCTCACCTAGAATTTAAAATTTGTGCAAATTAAACTAATTAACGATAGTAGAACAATTGTACATGGAAGCTGATTGAGAATATAGTGAACTTTCGTTTCTGTGTCTTTTGTTCAATTATTATTAATTTAGTTTGTCTTTTCTACAAATTAAATATGTGTTACTCTAAAAAATATGCTAGTATTGATTATGCATTTATTATGTCAATGTGTTATAGCAATTGATTATGGCTTCGGTATCCAAGATCATTGTGGCTGACCTCAATAAGGGTGAGAAGCTGAACGGTGACAATTATGATATTTGGCATTGAAAAGTTCAGTACATCCTTGAGGAGCAAGAGGTTTTAGAAACCCTTAACCATATCATGGATGAATCTGAGCATTGAACTTCAGCTTTACATAGGAGAGATCTAGAAGCTTATCAAGCTTGGAAGGAGAAAAATAGCATTGCTTGCATCACATTACTGAGTTGTATGCAAGATGATCTCATGTGTGAGTTTGAAAGTTATGATAAAGCTCAAACAATGTGGGTTACCTTGAAAGATAAGTTTGGGGGTACATTTGTCACTAAGTTGAGGAGACTCACCATTAAATTTGACACATATCGAAAGCGCCCAAATATAATGATGAGGTAGCATCTTTAGAAGATGTCAAACATGATTCGTGAGCTGAAGTCGGCAGGTCACTCCTTCATTAATGAACATCAAGTTCAGGCTGTTATAAGACCTCTTCCTGACAATTGGGAGCATATGAAGATCAACATGACGCATAATGAGAATATTGTCACTTTTGATGATATAACATGTCATTTGGAATTAAAGGATGAGTGTCTAGAGGCTGCGAGATCCTTTACCTATGCTTATGTTGCTGAATCGAGTTCGCGCAAAGCTTCGAGCTTCAAATGCAAAAGGAATCATCAATTTAACAATAAAGGGAAGAAAACTGATCAAGCACCTAAGAGGGCTAAGACTTTATGACGCAAGAAGCATGGTGGAAAGAAGGACAATGCCAAGATGAAGTACTATAATTGTGGCAAAATGGGTCACTTTACTCGTGAATGCACTGAGTCGAAGAGGTACCCTATTACTCCATTACTTTAAGTAATGCTTTTGTTTCTAGCACCGTAATGCTTGTTGAATCTCATCCAATGTGAAATGTAGACTCAGGAGCAACAGACCATGTAGCTAGAGACCGAGAAGCATTTGTGGAGTATTGTCGGATACAGCCTAGAAGAAGATGGATATATGTTTGGAATAACTTAAGAGTTGAAGTGAAGGGTATCGGCACATGTAAATTAATTTTACGTGATGCTCGAAGCCTATTCTTACATGATGTCCTCTATGCTCCAGATTTTCGATGGAACTTGGTCTCCATAGTTGTTCTTCTTAGTCTAGGTTATGTATTGAATTTCCATGGTGATTGTGTTGACATTTTGTTTGGAATAGTTTATTATGGTTTTGGTAATGTATTGAATGGTTTTATGGTATTAGACATTGACTATGATCTGTATAATGTTAATGTTGATACTTGTTTTTCTTTAATTGCATCTTTTAGTAATGTTGAGATTGATGTAAGTACTTGGTATGCTAGATTGGGTCACATTGGGTTACAAAGAGTGCAAAGGTTAGTTAGAGAAGGCCTTTTAGGGTCACTCGCTAATGTTGATCTACCTGTATGTGAACATTGTCTAGTGGGAAAAGCAACTAGAAAACCATTCGGTAAAGGAACTAGAGTCGAATTTCTATTACAACTCATACATTCTGACATTTGTGGTCTATTAAACGTGAGGGCAAGGCATGAAACCTCATATTTCATCACTTTCATAGATGATTTCATGCGTTTCGGTTATATCTTTCCAATCTCCAATAAGTCAGAAGCATTAGACTGCTTTAGACGATATATAGCGTTGGTAGAGAACCGGTTGAACAAAATAATAAAGGCATTGAGAACCGATCGCGGACGTAAGTATCTATCTCAGCAATTCAAGGCTTCTTATGATGAAAATGAAATTGTACGACAATTGACTATTCCTGATACTCCGCAACAAAATGAGGCTGCCGAAAGAAGGAATAGAATTCTATTAAAAATGGTTAGGTCTATGATGACACAAGCAAATTTACTTATCTCGTTTTAGGGAGATGCATTATTGACTACTACTTATGTACTTAACTGAGCGCCCTCAAAATCAGTCACTTCCACCCCTTATGAATTATGGACTGGTACGAAACCAGACTTAAGTAATCTACATCCATGGGGTGTGCAGTTTATGTTCATGATTCTTCCCATAAATATGGCAAATTAGGCCATAGATAGAAGAAATGTATCTTTATAAGATATTCTGACCCTTCAAAAGGGTATGTGTTCACAGGTGAACAAGCTGATGGAAGTGTGACCGAAATGGAGTCATAAGATGTCACGTTCTTGGAAAATAATTTTCCCAGTAGAGGCGAGATTGATAAGGATTTCCAATTATATGAGATGGAAGATTCTAATAATACACCCACTAATGTTGTAGAGGGAAATTAAGATTTACCTCAACATACAAGACCTAGTGGGAGTGTTGTATCACTTGGCGAACTAAATTCAATGGAAGTTCAGTTACGTAAAAGTAATCGTAAAAGTATTCCCTATCGTCGTTTTGAGATTGAATGAGAAGTATTTATGATTGCTCCATAAGACGATGTCGAGTCTAAGACTGTTCAAGAGGCTTTCTCATCCTCTGATAAAGGAAAAATTGAGAAAAGTTTTGAAAGATGAGATGGGGTCAATGAGGGCAAATCACGTTTGAGACTTGGTTGATCTACCTCTCAATCGCAAGGCTATTGGAAACAAATAGGTTTTTAAAATTAAGCGAATGGTGGATGGATCCATTGAAAAATATAAGGCTCATCTTGTGGCGAAATGTTATAGTCAACAAGAAGGTATAGAGTATGATTAAACTTTTTCATCAATTGTAAGGTTTGCCTCAATACGCCTTATCCTAGCCATTGTTGCACATTTGGACATTGAATTACATCAAATGGATGTAAAGACGACATTTCTCAATAGAGAACTATATGAAGAAATCTATATGAAGCAGCTAATAGGTTTTATAGCTAAAAGTCAAGAGCATAAAGTTTGCAAGCTTCATTGCTCATTATATGGCTTTAAGTAATCATTTAGACAATGGTATTTTCATTTTCATCGAGCCATAACAACTTTTAGATTCATGATGATCGAAGAAGATCATTGTGTATATGTCAAACGGTCTGAAGATAAATTTGTGATTTTATCACTTTATGTGAACGATATTCTGTTTGCTGGAAATGACAAGATTTTGGTTATCACCTTAAAAGAATGGTTGTCCTCTAATTTTGAAATGAAGGACATGAGAGGGGCTGCTTATATATTAGGACTTAAGATTGAAAGAGATCGATCAAGGAAACTTCTTACTTTATCACAAGAATCTTATATAATGAAGATTCTTGAGCATTTCAACATGCAGCATTGTAATCCCATTGATTCTTCTGTCATGCAAGGTGAAGGCCTACTTACTAAAATGTGTCATAAGATTCCAGAAGAAAATAAGGAAATGGAAACTATTCCTTACGCTAATGTAGTCGGAAGTTTGATGTATGCTATGATGTGTACTCGACGTAACATATATTATGCCTTGGGGTTGGTGAGCTGATATTAATCAAATCTTGGTCAAGCATACTAGAAAGCAGTAAAGAGGATCCTGAGATACTTAAAAGGCACCATGGACTATCGATTTTGTTACTAAAGGAATGATTTATGCTTATTAGGCTATTTAGATGTTGATTGGGGAGGAGACCTAATGAGCATAAATCGACTTCTGGATATGCGTTCTTGCTCAATGAATGTGCAATTTCTTGGAATAACAAGAAACAGACATGCACGGCCTTATCTACGATGGAGGCATAATTTATTACATGCTTTGCCATAATGTAAGAAACGGTATGGCTAAAACGTTTCTTGGAAAATTTAGTCATTATCACTTAGGTTCTTAGACCAGTGATAGTTTATTGTAATAGTTAAGCAGCTATTGCCTATGTGAAAGATCCCAAGTATCATGGAAGGACGAAGCACATTGACATAAAGAATAACTTCATTAGAGATATAATAGCGCAAAAAGAAGTGATCATTCAATACATTTCAACTAATAGAATAGTTGCTGATCCATTTACAAAAGCCGTTCCTAGAGTCATATTCTTGACCCACACGATGTCTTTAGGGTTAAGTAACATGTGATATTATAAAGAATCATTGGTTTATGTTTATGTGAACATATGTATTGTACTTGTTTGTTTTTAGTGACTTGATGTTTTATCAATAACTACAAATTCATTATGAGATTAGCACAAGCACACATATATTGTTGAAAAGTATGTCAGTAGGCAATGAATGGCTCACTCACATGAGCAATCACCTTAAATGCCATAGTTAGCACATTGAGATGAGACGTTATGTACAAATAAATGCTAAATAGTAATTTTAGTACATAAAATAATATGTCGCCTTGATTGGAGTCAGGATGAGGTCTGTGATTTGTATATGATAAGATCGAAGATGATAATCCCATAATCATGTATGCTTGAAAGATGCTGGATGCGAGTACTTAATTAGGTGCTATAAAAAGCGAGCCGATATAGCACTCGAGCTAAACTTGAGTACGTGAGAAGCATGTGACTATTTTAGGCTAAGATCCATATAGTGATATATCTAATAAATGACATACTCTCTCCTATAGAAAGAGAAATCCATTATAGCATGTAATTCATACTACATGTGCATTGTATGACCGAAAAGGGAATGCGAGTAAAATTATCTCTATTTACTCATTGTGTGAGCTCTTGAAATTATTTATAATTTACCTCATTTTGTACCCTATGTTACTTCTGACTATGTTCTCGAAGTGAAAGATCAATGATGCTACTTTAGCATGTTACCGATGATCATGAATAGATTTGGCTTTATGGGACGTGTCTAGGAAAACGATTGATCTGAAATGGAAAGAGACATGAGTGTGAATGAAGACTATTATTATTTTACATCTATCACATGTATTTACTGGTCGACCAATTATATCGTCTTTTGTGGTTTTGAATATAATTGTAAATATATGGTGTTATGAGAATAGTCAAGATAGCCTTTAAGGGATGATTATACTTGAATTGATGTAGCAAAATATGTTTGGGGTACTGTGAGACATTTTTTTTTTTTTTTTTTTTTTTTTTTTTTTTTTTTTTTAGGGTTGTAGCCATTATGTCATCCCTAACAGGTGCATAATTTGAGCTCCAAGTGCGAGTGTACTCACATGTCGCACGGCTTTCTTGTCAATATGAATTGTTTCTAAAGTTGATGAATGTTGAATACCTTCTATTCTTGATAGAACGCTATCAAGCCCATCATGTCCGAGTGGGAGATGTTATACTTTATTAGTGCGTTCATGATGGGGTGCAATTAAGACGCACCATTTCGTCTTGATATGTTATGATGGAGAGATATCCTTTGAAAGGGTATGAGGGAGTCGTATAAAAAAAATTTCAGAAGACAACCGTTGGGTTGGTTGGAAGAAAGAACGTTAAAAAAGAAACTGTTCTCTCTTCTTCTCCTATTTTCATCAAAGAAAAAAGGCATTCCATTACTCCTTTACGAAGACAATCGGCATTAATGCTGTGGAAATTGGATATTTTTCTTGTGATTGTATTCAGACCATCGTGAAGTCATTTTGTTCATCGTTAACCCGTAATTCAACGTTCGTTTCGGGGTAAATTGTTCATTACGCATCAAAGAGGTTAGTCGTTTCTTCCGCCTACTTTCTTCCTACACGTTTGATAAATTGTAATTTTAAACTGCATTGTGAAACAACTTTGGCTTAAATGCCGTTTGGTGAAAATTACATTTTGCAAAGGGTTTTTTCTAAACTTTCTATTAAAAAAAGTTTCAATTTTTTTTTTTAATTTAGAGGTCGCGCGACCTTAGGCGAGGCTGCCTGAGGTCTAGTGACCTTAGGCGACACCCAGGGTCATGACCCAAGCGGCTGTCTAGGTCGCACGAACCCAGGCGACCAATGCTTGAGGTCGTTGTACCTCAAGAGATGCTTGGGGTTCGAGACCCAGGTGGCCATCTGGGTTTGCATGAACCCAGGCGATGGCCGCTTGGGTCGTGAACCTCAGGCGATCGTCACTTGGGTCCATGAACCCATGCTACCGTCGCCTAAGGTCGTCGGACCTCAGGCGATGCCTAGGTCACGCAACCCAAGCAATCCGGACCTTAGGTGAGGCTTAGGTCGTGCGACCTTAGGCCGCCTCACCTAAGGTTGTACGAGCTTAGACGGCGGTCGACGGGTGGCCGCGACTGTGACATCCCAGATTTTCAATCCTATTTTCCATTAAATTAATCGAGCATTTCATTGACGCGTATATAGGGCTGTTTTTAGAGCTAATCACTCTTGAGATAACAAGATTATCAGGGAAAGCCATTAAGGAATTTTAATGCAATAGACTTGAGAATTCGACCAGGAATCGGCTACTCGACCGTGCTCATTTTTAGAGGTCATTACGGCACATATATAAGTCAATTAGAAATCAAAGATAGATCGGTTCGACCGAGATGTGTGGCTAAACGTGGGTGACTCCACTAAATTGGAAAATTCTCGTTGGTCGGATATAAACTGATTTTTCTATCGTTTTGGTACCATGTGTTCGTATTTGAATCCTCGAGATTTTCACGACAATCGAAAGTCGCCAATGTGTCGAGTGGGTTCATTGTGGCTCGAAGAAAATTGACCACGGGTCATTTGCACTAAAATTTTCTGAAAGCTACCCGGTAGCCTAGGTCACGCTAAAATCGCGTCGAATTGAAATTAAACGCGAAATTGAGTCTGATTTCAGAAATTGAAAGTTCTATCATGTCACAATTAATTCTAGGAGCGTCGACTCAGTCTTAGAAGATTTTTATGCAAATCGAGACTTTTTGGGAAAAAGTCGAGGTAGGGCCGTTTTTGTTTAGAAAATGTCGAGGATCGTTTTTGATCGTAAAATTGGAAAACAAGTGGCATCAATTGGTGAGGAAAAATACTAATTGGATCAAAGAGGTGTTGGTTGATTTTTGAGAGGCCAAATTGGATTGAATCAAGAGAAAATGGTGTCCAATTGGAGAGGAATCCTTGTAAAATTCGTAGCCCCCTCACCACCTATGGCTTTTGGACCATTTCAAGAGTGCAAAGAGACGCCTTGGTGGCTGATTTTCAGCCTAGAGATGCAGCTGGTGGAGGGGATTAGTCAAGGGGACAAGAGGATAACCTTGGAAGCTTGGTAGGCCCTTTGGTTCTCTCTTCTCTCCCTCTTCCACAAGGTCGGTCGACCAGCTCCTTTCTCCCTCTCCATCTTGCCGTTCGAAGCCCAAGCATACCAGAGGAGTCACCGGAGCAGCCCTCGCCGTGGCACGCCATCGCCGGGTCGCTCGTTTGCCATCCTCGCGCGTTGCCGTGCCGCGGGTGCCCTTCGCCCGCGCACGTCCTAGCGTGCTGCCTTCGCTCGTGCCAGTGTCCCTTAGGTCTAGCCAAGCCCAGTCGGAGCCACCGTGGAGCCCGCCGAGCCCCGCCTGGACCGCAACTAACTCGAGCTGCCTCTTCTGTCCATCGTCGACTCAAGCTAGCCCTTCTCGGCTCTAAGATCAGCCAAGAACAGAGAGCAAGCCAGCACAGGGTTTCCAGCACATTTGGCTCGTTTTGAGGTTGTTCCCACCAGAAAGTTAGGCTCGCTTTGAGAGAATTGAGCCTCGTTGCATCCTCGTCGATTTGCACCAACCTGGATCGCCGAACAAGTGAGTTTAACTCACTAATCCTCGCTTAGTAGGCTAATGACGCTTAAGGGCTGATTAGATTAAATTAAGCTTGGATTAGGTGGTTAGTTAGATTAGATTAGTGAATTTAATTATTTATCGATGCATGTTAGGTGGATAGTTAGTGCAATTAGGGCCTAGACAAGCTCTAGTATTTATCTAGAGTGATTCAGAAATTTTCTAGGTCCGTCTCAGCGTTCAATTAGGCCTTTTTGGGCCTAAGTCGCATTTTCGGTATTTATTTATTAATTTCCGTAATTATTTAATTATTTATTTATTTTTCGAAAATTAGACCGGGATAATCGGTGATCGGAATTTTATGCGATTGTGATGGTGTGATCTGTTTATTTAATTGAGCTCGAATTTGTATGCAATTTGGTGTAAATTGCGATTTTAGGATATATTCCTAAATTTATTTATTTTCAGTATTTAATTAGAAAATAATGGAGCGTCAGTTTACAAAGCCAAAAACATTCTGGTGGACAATATGAAATGGTGGGAATTGTGGAAAGGAAATTATTATATTTTGGCTAAGGCCAACCATGTACCCACACACGGCTATTTTATCGGGAATGATAAAAAGTGAAAAAAATCGTTGGGTGATAAGAACGTTGGCTAGGTGACTCGGTATGTCATCTCGGAGAAAGACGTTATATTATATCGGCTCGGTGACTTGATATGTCATCTTGGAGAATGAATAGTATATTATACTGGCTCGGTGACTTGATATGTTAACTTGGAGAATGAATAGTATATTATATTGGCTCGGTGACTTGATATGTCATTTTGGAGAATAGATAGTATTGATTGGAATGATCGGGGAATGGTCTAATTAACATGTAATCGACTAGGTTGATTGATCGATGAGTTGATCTGAGTAAACAATTTGATTTGTTGATGTGACTCGATGAGATTATGAATTGTGTTGAATTGCAGGGAGGAATTGAGGCCAAGGTAAGTCCTCTAACCCGTGATTGTGCCTAGGCAGCCCTCAGGGCGTATTTACTTCCTAGTTGGGTCTTAGGGAGTGGAACTCGCTGAGACGTCATCTCACCTCGTCGTGGGATAACATTTTAGGTCCCTAGATGGCAGCCCCTCCAAACCCTCCTGAATATTTTGGGCAACCTAAGAAGTTTACTGAGCAAGGTTACCACATTCCGATACACCACCACCTCGAAGGACTCGAGTATGTGTTGATAAAGTCCATAGTCTAAGTTGATGTGGGTGAACCCAAAAAGGTGCCTCATGAGTACAGGGCGTGGTATCGCCACTATTCTGACGGGCGAAGGGAGGGCCCGATACCGGAATTGGAAGTACCGCTGTATGCATTGGAGGTTGCGCTCGGGAAGGGTACAACAAATCCTAAGGGTGGATTAGTGGTAGATGCGAAGGATCCCAAGCTCGAGGGCGATTCTGACTCTCCGGTGTACTCAGCTGTGGACCCTAGCCGGAGCGAGGAAGAAGGAGAGATCGTCGAGGAGGAGGTGGACCTGGAGGAGGATCCAGAGGAGGATTGAAACCCCACCCTTGTTTGTAGACTTTGTTGGCCGAACCTATTTGAATAGGACCTGACTTAGTAGTTCACATTGTATATATTTGCACTATGGTTTGCAATGTATATAAATGTGATGGTTTTTCTGGTTTGAGATTTTTAGTCCTATTTTCCTATCCAATTGTTTTATTGTTTGGGGATTATTTATATGCTTCCGCATGCGTATTAAAATGAATGGGTCGGCGATGCGTCCTGGGACGTTGCTATTTAATTGACCAAGTCGGGATGGGCGCGTACCCAAGGATCGGGGCGTGACATCCCCGTTTAGTGGTATCAGAGCTATGGTTAAGAATTGGAGTGATAAGGAGCGATGTTTCATGGGATAGTGGTAAGAAAGGCCTTTAAATTCATACTGGTGCATGTCTGTGGTAGTTGATTGGTAGAATTTTGTGTTTGTGTTGGATCACTCTGTTTCTAATTCGGTGTGGAATTGGAAGTAGGCTTTAGTAGTTAAAGCTGAGCCATGAGTGATCAGGAGCAGCAAACTCCTAGCAAGAGGACCATTAAGGCCGTGACTTGGGTAGGACGCCTACCAGGGTCGGTACTCGAGGAGGCCGAGGTCGAGTGCTAGCTCAGGCTAGCGTGAGTGGAGTGGCACCACCTCCAGTTGGTGCCGAGGTAGCAGCCCCTGGTGATGCCAGAATTGAGGGGATCATGCAGGCGCTAGAGGCCATGAGAGACGTGATGGCACAGCAAGCACATAATGAAGTCGCTATTGTTGCTGTTGTTGCTGCCGCACCTGTGGTCGCACCTGTCGAAGTCCAACCTGAGAACGTAGTGGTGCAAAGAGAGAGGCCGATACACAAGCTGGTGGAGTAGTTTTTGAAGCTGAGCCGCCAAGGTTCACAGGTATTGGAGACTTCAAGGCCGCGTCTCTGTGGATACAAGATTTAGAGAAGGCTTTTGCACTCTTGATGTGCACGGAAGAAGAGAAAGTGACCCTGGCCATCTATTAGTTGCAGGGCAATGCTAATACCTGGTGGAGAGCTGTTAGAGAGATAGTATTTCTAGAAGGAGTCGTCCCGCTGTGGGATGCATTCCTCAGGGCATTCAATGAACAGTACTTCTTAAGGAACATTAGGGAGCTGAAGATAGAAGAATTTTTGCGTCTTCGTCAGGGGACAATGACTGTTGACCAATATGGGGTCAAGTTTGCGGAGCTATCTCAGTATGCTCCGAGGCTGATTGAAGATCTGGAAGAGAAGGCTTGAAGGTTCAAGAATGGCCTTTGACAAGAGTTAAAACAGCCGCTAGTGCCGTTCGATCTGACTGATTACCGAGAAATCTATCGTCGAGCACAGCTGCTCGAAAGGAGCCTGAGTGAACAAGTCACCTTGTCCGGATCGAGGTTTACTTCGCACCGAGAAGGGATCCGTCATGGAAAAAGGCTTGTGACTAGAGGAAGATTCCAAATCCCGCCTAACAAGAAGGGTGGAATTGGCAAGTCAGTGCCCAATAGGAATGAAGTGTGTCATTTTAGTGGAAGGCGACACGGGTCAGCCCCGTGCTAATCTAGGCTGGGTGCGTGTTTTGAATACAGCTAATAGGGTCACATAGCCAGAAATTGTCCTAGGCGACCAAGAGGACAACCACAGTTATCGCCGCCACCGTAGATGGGTCAGATTAGAGGGTATGCATTGCAGAATGCGCTGCAAGGAGGACAGAATAGACCCCCAGTTCAAGGCACGGTGTATGCCATCACACAAGGTCAGGTAGAGGCTGCGCTTGACGTGATCACAGTTATGGTTTCGTTGAACGACCATCCTGCTTACGCTTTATTTGACCCAGGAGCGACTCACTCTTTTGTTGCCGAGCAATATGTCAAGTTGTTAGGATTAAGTCCTATATTGTTGGAGTCAGTAGTTTGCATATCTACACCATTAAAGGATAAAGTGATAGCTGCTTTGGGTTGTTCTAGTTACAAGTTAGCGATTGGTGAGCGAGTAGGGAAAATAGACTTGTTAGTTCTAGCCATGTATGACTTTGATTTAATAATTGGCATGGACTGGCTCATCAAGCAACGAGCTAAGATGGATTGTTATCACAAGGCAATTTAGTTTGACCTGTTAGAGGGTGAGAGCTTCGAGTTTGTCGGGAATCGAGGAGGACCCTCGATTACTTTGATCTCGTCGCCAGAGGCAACTCGTCTGTCGGACGAGGGTTGTCAAGGTTACCTGGCAACTGTCGTGGATACGACAGTTGAGGAGCTAAAGATGGAAGACATTACTATGGTACAAGAGTTTCCAGATGTCTTTGCAAAGGAATTGCTAGGATTGCCGCCAGAGAGAGAAATCGAGTTCGTGATTGAGCTAGCACCCAGGATAGAGCCAATTTCTAAGGCTCCTTACTGGATGGCGTTATCTGAGTTGAAAGAACTAAATGTGTAGATGCAAGAACTATTGGATAAGGGATTCATTTGTCCTAGTGCATCACCTTGGGGAGCATCGGTTCTATTTATGAAAAAGAAAGACGGTTCGTTGCGCCTGTGCATCGACTATCAGCAATTCAATCAGGTAACAATTAAGAACAAGTATCCACTCCCGAGGATTGATGACCTGTTCAATCAATTGCAAGGAGTGTCGATATTCTCGAAAATCGACTTGAGGACAAGATATCACTAGCTGAAAATTAGGAAGGAGGACATTCCTAAGTCAGTATTTCGTACTCGATATGGTCACTATGAGTTCATAGTGATGCCGTTCGGGTTGATGAATGCTCCAGCTGCCTTTCATGGATTTGATGAACCGTGTATTCAAGGAATATCTGGATCAGTTTGTGATCGTGTTCATCGATGATATTCTGGTGTATTCAAGGAGTGAGGAAGAGCATGAGAGTCATTTGAGATTAGTGCTACAGACTCTGAGAGTTCATCAGCTATACGTTAAGTTCAGCAAGTGCGTGTTTTGGTTGACTTGTGTTGCTTTCTCAGGTCACGTGATTTCAGGCGAAGGAATCTCTATGGACCCAAGCAAGATTGAAGCCGTGATCAACTGGCCAAGACCGACTACAGTGACAGAAATCAGAAGTTTTCTAGGTTTGACAGGTTATTACAGACGGTTTGTGGAAGGGTTCTCATCATTAGCGTCGCCATTGACAAGACTCCTGAAGAAAGAAGAAAAATTTGTGTGGATAGATAAGTGTGAGAGTAGTTTCCGAGAGCTGAAGCAAAAGCTGACTACCGCACTTGTGCTGACCATTTCATCTGGTCCTGGAGGATTTGAGATCTATAGTGATGCATCGTTCAGAGGATTGGGTTGTGTGCTGATGCAATATGGCAGAGTTGTTGCATATGCCTCCCGTTAGTTGAGACCGCATGAATAGAACTATCCAACGCATGACTTAGAGCTCGCGGCAATTATTTTTTCCCTAAATATTTGAAGACACTATTTGTGCGGAGAAAGATTCCAGATCTTCACGGACCATCAAAGTCTCAAGTATCTATTCTCTCAGAAGGAGTTGAATATGAGATAGCGCCGATGGATGGAATTGTTGAAGGACTACGACTGTGATATTTTATATCACCCAGGAAAGGCGAACAAGGTCGCCGATGCTTTGAGTTGAAAGTCTTCAGTTGCTCATATACTGATTAAGGAGTGGAACCTAATCGAGAGAGCTCGAGATTCGGTATTCAAGTTTGAGGTAGGCCACCTTTCGAGTCTTATGGCCACCCTCAGAATTGAATCGGATGTCCAGATTAGAATCAAGCGACTCCATCCAACAAACCCAGATGTGCAGAAGATTTTATAGGAGGATACCGAGGAAAGAAAGACTGACTTTTAGATTTTCGAGGATGGAACATTGAGATTCCGAGGATGTTTGGTTGTATCTAACGATGTGAAGCTTAGAGAGAATATCTTGTCAGAAGCACATCGTAGCAGTTATAGCATTCATCCGGGTAGTACCAAGATGTATCAGAATCTGTGTTAACACTATTGGTAGTCAGGTATGGTGGCGAACATCGCCAAGCATGTCGCCAAGTGTTTGATGTGTCAGTAGGTCAAAGCTTAGCATTGCAAGCCGCGAGGACTTCTGTAACCTCTCGAAATCCCAGAATGGAAATGGGAGCATATCATGATGGATTTCGTGATTGGACTACCAAGGAGTTAGAGAGGAAATGATTTGATTTTGGTAGTAGTCGACAGACTGATGAAGTCGGCCCACTTCATTGCAGTTCGAAAGGACCTTAGTTTGGATAGACACGCAGACCTGTACGTGCGTCAGGTAGTTCGTCTGCATGGAGTGCCGGTTATGATAACTTTAGATCGAGATCCGAGATTTATTGCCGCTTTTTGGAAGAGCTTGCAAAGTGCTTTAGGTACCAAGCTGCAGTATAGTACGACATATCATCCTCAGACGGATGGCCAGTCTGAGAGGACAATTCAAACCCTCGAGGACATGCTGCGAGCTTGTGTACTGGATTTCAAAGGAAGTTGGGAAGTACAGCTTCATCTGGTGGAATTTGCCTACAATAACAGTTATCAGCAGAGTATCCAGATGGCTCCTTTTGAAGCATTGTATGGCAGATCGTGTAGAACACCTGTATGTTGGGATGAACTTGGTGAGAGAAAGATCACCGACCCATAGTTGGTTCAGATGTCAGTGGATGCCGTTGCAGTGATTAGAAGCAGATTAAAGACCGCACAGAGTAGACAGAAAAGTTACGCAGATAAGTGCAGGAGATTATTGGAATTCCAAGTTGGCGATCACGTTTTTCTGAAGGTGTTACCGATGAGGGGAACTTTACGCTTTGGTAAGAAAGGCAAACTGAGTCCGAGGTATGTAGGTTCATTTGAAATTTTAGAGAGAATCGGGATCCTAGCGTATTGTCTTGCGTTGCCGCCAAGACTGGCGCAAGTGCACGACGTCTTTCACGTGTCGATGTTGAGGAAGTACGAGCCTGACCTAACCCACGTGCTTAATTTTGAAGAATTGGACGTGGATGACCGAGTGTCATGCATTGAAAGCCCGATTTAGATTGTGGACATGAAAGAGCAAATTCTGCCTACAAATACCATTCCGTTGGTCAAAGTGGTCTGGCAACACCATGGTATTGAAGGAGTAACATGGGAGACCGAAGAGTCAATGAGACAATTGTACCCCCAGCTTTTTGCTTAAGTATTGACGTGCGGATTTTCAATCCCATATTTTTATAAGAGGGGAAGAGTTGTGACATCCTAGATTTTCAATCCTGTTGTTTTCCATTGAATTAATTGGACATTTCATTGACGCGCCTATAGGGCTGTTCTCAGAGTTGATCACTCTTGAGATAACTAGATATTTCCAACGAGCTAAGTACTGAGCGACCGAAAAGACGAGAAGATATGTACAGTTTGTCTGCATTAAAATGCAAGGGAGAACCATCAGATAACCTCTCCAACAGTTCTGATAGTTGTACGTAAATAAGAAGAGTAACAAGCATGTCAAAACCAGGAGGACGAGAAGGAACCACTTAGGCTAGTAAAGTAGAAATACAGATAGCTGTAATCAAAACAAGCAGTTCCACTTGTACGGAGAAAAGATAAATGAGAAGTCCAAGCTCCATTCTAGCTCAACGAACTAGAATACTTCTGCTCAATGCAGCGAATAAATTCAAAATCACTGAGACCATAAAAAAGAAAAACGATAGAGATAGAGAAAAAGGCACTAGATCTACATTACCTCTCCAAACAACCCAACATTGCCAACACAGCAATCACATCTATCTTCATCTCAACATGGAATTTCAAAAAGCACCCATCTCCAGTCTCCTATGCATTAAACGCGTTCATATGTCTCGCAAATAAAATACACCCAGTAGACCGAGCGACGCCGCGAAACCGGGTAAAGCAATGGACGGGAACAGCAGGCAGAGCTCAGCGGATCGATGAAAGAGACCACAACGCAACGAGGTTGAAGGCGGTACCTCAAACGGGGAGATTCTTCCTTTTTCCCCTTTCTGGATGTCTTCGGAAAATGACATTTACTCCCTAAAACAGAATATGTCATTTTTAACTTCGAATAATTACTGAATACGAGATGAAAATTTGCTAATTACTGATATACAGTTGATTTTTTTTTTTCAGTACAGAGATAGTAAACTGTTGATACCCACAAGCAACTTTTCATTATAGAAAAGTAATTTTATTTTTTCAATTCGATTTATAACTTTCATGGGATAACCAATTTTCATGTACGAGACTCTACTATCCGCAATTTAGAGATTGAGTGTCGTCAATGGTCTTAATAATACACAAATGTAATATTTCTCGAGAGTTTTAATTGCGCATGTATTCATTAGGTTGGAATTGCGTTCATGAGCAAGAAAGTTCGTTGGACCCGCCCATAATATTTTTACTTCTCGACATTCGTCAGTAACTTCTTCTTGTAATAAGTAGTACTTGATAAAGAAAAATTAATTGATTTAATAAAATGACTTGTTGCCGCAGTCGGTTATATTTTATATTGACAAAATATACACCAATTTTTATTAAAATAAAATATAGATTCGATTTATAATCTCGCGATGCCATTAAAGAATTATATGTGACCAGTTACTTACTCATTTGACTAATGACACTTATGCATGATTAGGAACTTTAATATTCATTAAAATTTTAAGTGAAATGACACCAGTGGTATCTCGTTTTTTGCCCGATTCAAAACCCAAACTCCTTTTATATGTATTACTTTTGGTTCAAAATGACACTTAGTACTTTTTAAAAAGTGTCGCAGTTAGTCCATCGATTATTTAGGGTGTTTGATAATATTCTATTTCAGAAATAATCTTTTCTATTTCTATTTTCAAGAATAATTTTTGAATAAAGGAACATGTTTGGTAACCACATAATATTTCTATTCTTGGAATAGAAAATGAACAGTAATGCTTTTGATACGACCCATAATTTTTTTTTTTTGTAAGATAGAATTTATTTTAAATTTTTAATATTTTTTTCGATTTTTCCTTTTTTCCACTCTTCTTCTTCTTGCTCCTCCTCTAGTCGGTGGTGGCGGCCAGTGCTGGCAAACGGCAGCAGGGGGTGATGGACGGCAAGGAGCGATGGCGGCGAGGAAGAAGAAGAAAAGAAGAGAATAAAATAAAGAAAATGGCTTTTTTCTAGAAATTGTTTTCGGGATCAAGAAATTATTTTTTTCTACTTTTTGTTTTTATTTCAAATCTATTCTTTGACTACTTTTCAGAAAATAGAAAAATTAATCGACATTACCAAGCAAATTTTTATTTTTTTTTTCATTCCGAAAAACAAAAGAACGAAAGAATAACGAAATTGGAGTGTTACCATGCGCAACCTTGACTGTCGGAGCATGGGGTTGGTAGCCGGAAAGATAAGGTGGCAATCTGAGAATGCATATCGTGCTCTTGTTGTTATATTTGCTATTCATGTGGTCACAACAAAAAATAAAAATTCGATAAAAGGTCACAAAAAAGTGGGCAGGGACAGGTTGGCTGCCGCCACGATGGGTAAATATAGATTCATCGATTGTCAAACACACTCATAAATACTCCTTTGGCACAACAATAAAGAGAAAAAGCATGCTTGCTGTTTAATGCCAGGAACAAGTAGGTTCAACTCGTTTGGTGATTACCTTTATATTGAACCCAGCCTTTGCACTAGTTTCAATGAACATCACATTCAACTCACGAGCTTTGGCTTCTCCCTCTTCTATCGACACTTGCCTGGCCAATATAAAGGAGCATTAGAGAGGCCGAAAGGCATGACCATCCATTCATAGAGGCCATCTCTAGTTTTGAAGGCGCTTTTCCATTCATCTCTAGCCATCATTCCAATTTGATGATATCCACTTCCAAGACTAATCTTAGAAAAGATAGTAGTGCCGAGTTGGTCGAGAAGATCATCAAGTCGAGGAATAGGAAATTAGTACTTGATGGCTATCTTGTTCACCGCTCGATAATAATGTATTGACCGCATTCTTGACTAAGGAACAACTTTTGTAATTTTGCTTGAAATTCATTGACGGTGCCATTATACCGATTCAATTTTGGTCTCTATTCTATAATTCTGACAGACTTAGTCTCCCATAGTTTGCTAGATTTACAAACGATGATTTACAAGTGTGGACACACCAGAATAATTAGACTTTGAGGACTTAGGACTGACGACTGGTAACAACGTATTTGCCCACATTCTTGATTAAGGAACTCGCACAAAATAATGAATTAATATTCAGTTTGTTGATTCAAAGAATCAATTAGCAGATATTTTCACTAGAGCTGGCAATATGGGTCAAAAACTCATATTATGACCCATTTTTAGTTAAATGGGTCATATATAGGTCAAGCAAAAGTTAAATATGGGTCAAAAATGAGTCAAGTGAAAGTTAAATATGAGTCAGAAATGGGTCAAGTGAAAGTTAAATATGAGCCAGAAATGGGTCAATGAATGTAAAACACAAAAAGAAATAGTCTAAATGAGTTATAAGGAAATCCATTTTAAAGTTTAAACCCTTGGCTTTTTTAAATTTATAAAAATGTTTTTTTAATAAAATATCTAAATTATAATTATTTTTCATATTTCAATTTTTTTTCTTTTCTTTTTTCTTTTTCTTTTTTCTTTCTTTTTCTTCATTCCTTACCGACCGTCCGTCCTACGTGATATAAGTGGCGCCGACATGGACAACTTTTGTTATTCTTTAACTATTTTTTCGATTTTTTATGAATTTTTATTTTATTTTATTTCTCTTTTCCTTCTTATCTTTATAGGCAAGCCTCCCGGCACTAGGCAAGGGCTGCAAAGCCTTGTTCGGCCTCGCCCAAATGTGGGCGAGGCACAAGTGACTGCGGGCAAGGCCATGGCTGCCTTTGCCCACAATTAGCAAGGCCTTGCGCCTCACCCAATGGTTAGTGACGCTCTGGCGAGCCTTGCCGGCGACAATGGAAAAGAAAAAGGATAAAAGGAAAAGAAAAGAAAAAAATTAATAACAAATTCAGAAAAATATATATATATATATATTTTTAAATGTCCACGTCAACGTTGTCTCCATGTAAGACGATTGGTGTCCACGTTTGCACTTTCCAATCTAAATTGATCGGATGGACTCAATTGGTGCTAATGTAAAAAGATTTAGGACTAAATTGGTCCATTGAAATATTTATGATTAAATTAATACTAATGCAATATGTTTATGACTTTTTTGATACTTTTCCTTATAATTGACTTGCTCCAATTCCGGCAAAACGGTTCTATGACGTGCATCTGATAAAGATTCGAGTGATTGATCTGTGAAGAGAGCTTGGATCCCTTTTTGCAGAGTAATATTTATGCTTCCCTATCTTGGAGAGAAAACAAAGCAGCAACAAGAACATGAGTAGGTTACCTCAAGGGAACCTAGGCCTCCAATACCTGAACAAGAGTTTTGCCAATTGCTCAAAAATTCTGTTCACGAGTTATTCAGGGAGTCTTCTCATCTTGGTCAGGTCCTTCAGTTGACGCAAGTCCATTGGTAAACATATATAAATGGATTTCTATTCGATTTTGGAGCATTGGATTTTGCCGACTCTGCATATTCCATGGCAAGTCCCTAAAAATATTTGGTACCAAAAACTACTTATATCATGTTCTCGTGACTTCCAAGAGGAAATATTTTGTGGTTGCAAAGCACCACGTCAATTGTTGATGTATTGCGCATTTTTCACTCATGTCCAGTAATAAGTTGACACGTGTTTGCTGAGTTGGAATAAAAAAATAAAATTTTTATTTTTATTTTCTTCTTCCTCCATCCTTGAGCGTTCTTCGGACACCATCTCCATCCTTTCCGGCGTTGCTTGCAGTCCATCCTCTTCCATCACAGAGCACCACCCTTCCAACCACCATCTCCACGGCTTTCGGCGTAGCTTGCGGTTGGCTCAAGCTTCACCTCTGTCACTGCTCGCGGTCAACTCTAATATTGCTCGTCCAGATCTGGCTCCTTTCACCGTCGCTAACGGCAAAGTCGCCATGGACTTCTCCTTCAAGGGTCACGGCCATGGACTAGCTCCCATTTGGAAGTTCACAGTCTTCATGCTCACCTCCGTTAAGGGTCTTCGCCAAATCTAGAAGTTCTATCGTCGTCATTGCTCATCCATGGCCGGTTCCTCTAGATTTGACTCAGACGCGTGGTCATGCTCCAAATCTGTCGCGACCAAGGCTCCAAATCTAGATGCGGCCATGGCTTCTTGACCTTCAAGCTCGTGGCCAGGGTATAGCTCAAGTAAACATGGCTCCACATCTGTCGCGGCTGCAATTCGCGGAAGGGAGCTCGCTGGAGGAACTCGAAGGGAGGACGATGGAAGGGCACACCAAAGAGAGACTCCATGACCGTTCAAGGTGGAAAGGACTTGCTGCGGCAGCCATGGTGGGGAGGTGGACGTTGAAGATGGAGGTTTCAGCACTTTGAGCAGTGGGCATGGCCAAAATTGGGCGATGGACTCTTAAGTGGGGAAAATTCCAAATAAGGACCCGTAGACCAATTTTCTCAAATAAGGACTCGAAATGAACTTTTGTCATATAAAGACCTAAAATAGACATATTATCTCAAATAAGGACCCAAAGTGGTTGAATCAATTTACCCGAGCTTGCTGGTCAGCCAAAATTTCGCCGGCTATCAAGCATGTGACATTTCCAATGATCGGAGTTTGGGCAATTTTGTCCAAAAAAAATCTAGGGAAAAATTAACAAATCCTAAAACAGAAACAAAAAAACCCAAGGTTTTCTACAATATCCCCATTCCTTGTACCCATCCTCTGCAAAGTCAAAAGCCGAAGTTCTCCCCATTCCTTGTACCCATCCTCTTCTTCAGTTCGTACAAATTCGGTCGATACCGACGATCCAGTTCCGCAGGAAGGAGGCCTAGAAAAGGTCAGCGAGGCAATCATACTTGCTTTTGACGCTACGTTGTGCCGACCAGCGGCGGGATGCTACTCACTAGCTAGTCAGGGATAGTGATCACTCTTTCGATGCTGGTAGCACGAGAACCACTGAATAGGAGCGGTTTTCATCTCATCGCTGGCGTTAAGATATAAAGCGCAGTGCAGCCATCCCGACTTCCATCCTATCCTAATAACAGACCTGGAGACCCATCCTCCACAAAGTCAAAGACCCAAATTCTCCGCCGATTGAGACACTAATTCAAAAACAAGAAGAAAACCATATTCTTCTTTCTTTGTTTGCGGAGACCCAAGTCTTCTATTTGGCTTTTCTCTATTTGTGTAGTAAACAACTTCTCTCACAGTATCATTGAGATCAATCCATCGTCTTGCATCACATAAGCCTAAATTCATAAAAATAGAGAACCCCGATAAGTGATGAGAAGATAGTTGCTTATCATTTACCAATGAATATTAGATCACCACAAAATATAGGACACTTGAATTAGGTTCAATTTTTTTTTTTTTTTTATGTGAAGTCACAAATTATTTCATAAAAACTAGAGAAATGAAGGATTCGAGGGATTTGGTTCATTAGTATGATAAGTTTCGAGCTCAATATAGTATTAAGTGGTGCTTTAGAGTTAATAGAGACGAAATTTTAAAAAGCAAGCCATATCAAGTAACCATCTCCAAATAGCACAATGCATTATCCATAGAACATCCTCAAAACAGACAGAAACCTATCAAAGGAAAATTAAATTCCTCGTGCACAAGAGTTAGTCCTTTAGCAGTTTGGATGAATGTGAATCTCCATCCAACCTTCTAGAGATGGAGCATGTCTCACCATATTTAACAAGAAATCAACCAATACTCGTTAAATTCATAACTAATCACCACAGACAGCCGGAGTTTTGATTTCATCTATAATATCACGAATCAATTGCAAACCCCGTTGTCTTAGCAATATCATTACTTGGCTAACAACAACATTATAGCACTTCCAAGAAATAATTTGGCCTTCTCAAGCTCCAATGAACTAGCAATCCTTGTATTGCTAACAGAAGTCAAATTTACCATAATACAAGGCAGAATATCCCTCCCCACCACACATTAAAGCATTGAATGTTCTCAAGAACTCCACAATTCCAACAACAAAAAACCACACCATCTGATTAAATAAAGCATCTACAACAGAGATCAACGAGTAGAATGCAACTAAAATTTAGTCACCTTACCTGGTTGCCAACCATTGCTACCAATGAGGTGCTTCCCAGAGAGACAACCGCTCGCTATCGTGGTCACCCAAGTGGTGCACTCGAACGACGAATTTGAAGCTTGTCGACACCAAAACCCTGGAAAGAAGAGACAATGGTGAACAATAGACCGATGCTTGCAAGGGGCAAGTGAGGAGTGACGAGAATCGAGTTGCAACGATGATCGGGCAGCGATTTGGTTGAGGAGCAGCGAGGGAGAAGAAAGAAGAAAACACAAACATCTAAATGAATAACCTAAACTTAATTAATTTAGAATTTTCCCTTTTTTCCAATCATAAATTTCTGACGAAATTGCCCATATTTTAATCGCCGGAAAATATTTGCCGGGGAGCTAAGGTCGAGATTAGGTTGATTATTTCGGGTCCTTATTTGACATAAAATTTACTTCGTGTCCTTATTCGAGACAATGGGTTCACTTCGGGTTCTTATCTGACACAAAATTCAATTTGGGTCCTTATTTGAGAAAGTAGATTCATTTCGGGGCCCTTATTTTGGAATTTTTCTCTCTTAAGTGGCCAAAGAGACGGTGGCTGTGATGGAGATGAGGAGAGGGAATATTTGTATTTTCATTTTTTTTTCAAATCAAGACACGTCATTTTTTAATTGTACCAACTCATATTAATGCACGCCATGTTAGCTAGTGACATGGAACTTACAAACCACTTAATATTTTTTCGACTTTTAAATATGTTGACTCTTCTCAAATAAGTTTCTGTATGCAGGTTTCGATTTATGTTATTAACATTGTTTTGTTAATAATTCTTTCTAAAAGTGGCGGTATTGTTGGAATATTGCTGGCTCAACAAGTAAAGCAGACTTTGATTCAGCTTTCTCTGAGTGCCATCTTTGAATTGTGATTGGTAATTTCGCTTTGGCACCGTCACTAAGGATTTTGTTGTACATTCATTAAATTTTTCCTTTTGTGAAGTTTTAAGGAAATGTTCTGAGGTGAATGTATGGTGGTCCAACCATGAACAGTTTCTTCTAATGAAATGCAATTTAATTGCTTTTTTACTTCAGACTGTCAACTACGTTGCAGTAAGAATTTCCAAGTGGTTACCTATTGACTCTTGTGAAAAAAATGTATATGAGACAAGTGACTCAGATAGTAAAATGATAGAATAACAGCACCGTTACTCTTTTGTTGGGAAATCATCCAGTTTCCTGAATCCCACTTGGGGGACCACCAGGTAGGACCCCTTAAATTAAAATAACATAAATCAAATGAAAGAAAAATAAGTTAGAAAAGATACTTACTTATTATTAATGTAAAATATCTTTTACATTGACAATTTAAATATCTTTATTACCATACAAACAAATGAAGGAAATCTATTAACTACTTCTGCATTATACAACATTTTTCACACTTGTAGTTGTGAAAAAAAGATTCCTCATTTAACAAAATAAATACAATTGTCGAAATTAAAATTTGAATAAATAATTTACACAATTTAAAGCATCAATAAATTCTGTTCGAGCTATGGCAATTTGTTGCGACCTACTTTTTTTGTTCAAAGGGGAAAAGACAGTAAGTTCGTGGAGTATTGCCTAAGAGACGAGCCTTCAATTAGGTGCGGGTTTTCCCAAACCCATATCTCATGCGACGTTAAGATATTTGACTTTAACATCAATTGACACTATGAGGGTTTTCAAACGAGGAGTCACCACTAATCTATTCGAGTTGGCTACAAATCAAGTGAACCATAGAAGTATACCTCACTTCTTACAAAAAATGAGGTTTAAGGGTTAGGGACTTAATTATACTAATTGTCTAATTAATGCTCTTCGGTACCTAAACTTGATTGTTTGTTGACTATAATGACCGGGTATGCTTTTGTACAAATTATGAGGCTTAAGATTCTTGTCCATTAAGTGTCCAAGTGATGATTGTTTATTATGGTACTAATGATTTAACCTAATCATGCTAAACATGAAAATTGACAATCAATGTATTGAAAAAAAATGCAATCTAGTTAAATCAAAATGAAAGTGTACAAATAGCGACCTGGCATTGTCTTTATAAAAAGAAAGCATTTAAAAGCCATATTGTAAAGCCCTAAAGACTTCAATTTTGGATTCAATTTTTTGTCAAAAGAATTTCACATTTTTTAATGCTAAATTAGTTCTGAACTAGAATTAACACTAAAAATCTAATGAAACTATTCCAAAACTAAATCATGAACTTGTTCCAAATTTTATAATTTTTTTCATATTTGCGATTTTTTAATAAAAATTATTTCAGAAATTGGGGACTCGGGCCGGGCCCTGGGGTCCTGTCCGAACATGGGCTGAGCTTGGACTCTCGAGCTTGGGCGCCAAGGACACGATTGGGCTTTTTTAAAACTAGCCCATTTCGAAAAGAAATCGCATCAAGCTCATTTTGTTGAAATTAAATGCACTAAGCCCACTGCAAAGCAATTTAGGCCCAAGTGTTCTGAAGCTATGACTAACCAAAACACCTCTATCAGAGCAAAACCAAGCCCAAAAATTACCATTCAAGTGATGAATAGAAACAAGCCCAAACTTGTAAATCTTACTTGAGCCCAAAACTACTAGACTCGTCTAAGCCCACGAAAACGGAGATAAGCCTAAACACACTAAACCGACTTAAGCCTACACTAATCAAACCTAATTAATCCTCCTACCCTTATCACCTTCTGATCATCTCCGAACCGACGCCACCAAGAACAAACATTAAGTACAGTGGCCACCAACACTCACGAGCAAAACAACCTCGGTAATGTCGATTGATGATTTAAAAATTTCAAAAAAGAAAAAAAAAAAACGTGTTTAATGGCCAAGGAAGCCATCATTTTATCAAACACGTGGAAGGCAACAGTTAAAAGAAGGATACGGATTCGCTCGATATCTGGGTTCGCACCCTTGATTCGAACGAGAACAACAAAAACAGTTACGAACGGCCAGAGACCATTCATTCACACTTAGCACAAGCATAGATTAAATACAACAAGTCTCGGCTCCCGTTGAGCCGAGACAGAACGCTCGCACCTGGGGTCGTTACCCGGCTCAGCGCCGGCGAACAGATGGCGAGCTCGAGATATATCAGACTCAGTTCGGTCGCCTCGCAACGTCTCCAAGCCGGATCCTTGGGAAAGCAGCGATTTAAACCCAAAAAGGCAAACTCACCGGAAAATTTGGCGCGGTGGAGAAGGAAATCACGAGCTCGAAGCCATCGGCTCTGGCCGGGCTTCCGGGGAACTCCTCCTTTATTTTCCCTCTTCCGGCGCTCCGTCTCTGTTTTGGTCTCTTGGTCGTTTTCTCTCCCTCCCTCTCGGCTCTCACTCGCTCTCCTCTCCTCTCGATCTCTCTCTTTTCGTCCCCTCCTCACCCGCGCTCCCTCTCGCTTTTAAGGGCCACCGGCAGGCACGCTTGGCCTCTGCCACCGCCAGCCTGCCGTGGCCGGCCTGATACCGACCCGCGGATCACGCCTCGGCCCTGCTCTGCCTCTGCTGCCTTGCACGTCGCAGCCTTAGCGGAGGCGTGGGAGACGTGAGAAGAAGGAGAAAGGGGGAAAAAGGAAAAGAAATGGGCTCGGCCGAGCCTAGGCAGGAAGGAGAAGGAAAAGGGAGGACGCCGGGCCGGCCCAGCCCCAGGCTCGGTCCCCTTGCTTTTTTTTCTTTTTATATAATTAATAATTAATATAAAATTTTTAACTTTTTTTAATAAATTCTATTGGTATAAATACAAATGTTCCTAATACCTATATGCTTATGTAATTTAATGAAAATTATTTTTTTTTAGAGTTAAAAATCAATCTATAATTTTCATGCAATTGAATTTTACTTGGAAATCAAAATCGTGATCGTCTCACGACTAACAAAAATTGAGTATATTAAATTTTTTTAAAAATATATTGGATTTGTTTGAGTAGAATTTTTTATCTCACAGTTTTTTTTTTTAGACAACTCCATCGTTTCACCAAGCTAATCAACTTTCAAATTTTTTCACTTGTTTAGTAATAATTTGAAATTTCATTAAATTAGGTTAAAATATATGTGTGGTAACTAATTTGACTTTCATTGTATCTATACTTGGTGAAAAATGTTTTTTCAAGTACACTATAAAAATTTAAGTAGTTCTTCAAAATTTTAGAAAGTTCACATGCACGAAATATATTTCCTTTTTGTTGGTTTCATTCTTTTTTTTTGGGGCAAAAAATTAATAGTCCAATATTTTGGAATTTTTTGTCAGGACTATTTTCTAGATTCGCTCCATGTTAAGTTTCAGTTGCCAATTCCTTTTAAATGGCTTTTTACAGGAATAACAGTGGCGTTACCATAGCAACATCTTTTGCCGAACAGCTAAACCTTTTTAACAACCTCACATGATAGCCCAAGAAAAAAAGGAAAATGATTCCTAAGAAATTTTTGTGACGAGGAATAAAAAAATGAAAAACCTCTATGAGAAGACAACTTTTCTCAATTGACAACGAAATCTGAAGGAAATGTGTGTGAATCACCCATCTGCGTAGATGCATATGGCAAAATCGATGCTGCTGTCCAACGTAGAAGGTTCCGAAGTGATGATGGCAGCATCGTGTCAACGCCGTTGGATGGATTTGCGCAACTTTCAGTCTCGCGATGTTCGCCGTGCCTTTGAGCATCATGGTATTCCTTCACGTCATTCAATAATTTTACAGACGCAATCCTTTGCTAAACCTATAACAACAGAACCAGTCTAAAACGAGAGTTTTTCAATTTCGACCGTGTAATTTTGTATTTTGTGCAGAGGAGTTCATGGCAATCACTCCTTCCACACCCTCTCTACTACCACCTGGTTCTTCTATGGACTCTTTGTCAAGGGCATGCTCGTTGCTGCAAGCGCCATTTAGCCCTCTCCATTATTCAGCTCTCATGCTTTTCTTTTGCGGTGATTTCTTGTACCAGGCCCAATTTGCATTTACCCAACTTAGATTTGCAATGATGCACCAGTAAACCTTGCGCCGGTGAATATGAATCTCTCTGCACGGTCGTCATTCTCATGAAAATGTTAAGTTGAACTCTCACACATCAACACAAGCTCAATCAATAATCTAAATCTAAACTCAGAAAAACAATAAAACTTGGATCTCTCCCCGGTTTGTTTATATCATGGAGAGGCTGACTCCAATCCGAAGTGCAAAGCTGTACCCAACTTCACAGTACCAAGCACACGTTACAAAAATGGATATTTCTTCGTAGATTATTTTTACAAATTTAAGTGTGAAAATAAAATCTGCTCAATTTATCTCATTGACATCGAGCACAATCAACTCCTCATGTTCTTTGCTTTGATAATGATGTGCTAGATCTTCCACGATTGAGCCAAGACGATCTCAATTTTAAACCATGCTACATTTTTAGTAGTAATATAGTGGGGGACAATCATGTATTGACATGGTTTCTTAATAGACCTTGGACTTACTTAAAGTCCAAGACTAGGCAGGAACTCAATCTAAATTGACTTTATGGGATGCGGGTTTTACTTCTAATGGCCAAGCTTTCACTAAAATTTACTTGATGCCTCAAAGTCGACTCAACTTATCAACTAGTCTATCAAAAAAATAGTATTAATGCTAAATTTGAGACATCAAAATTTGCATTCTCGCTACACTGTATGCCTAATGCTATCAAGGCACTCAAATCTATTATGATCAAGCCTATCTCCTTAGGTATTTAGTCAAGCTACTTTAACTGAGTAAGAATTAAGCCGAACCAGTGAACCACAATCGCACAGCTTGGGTTGTTCGTGAGTAACTCAATTAAAATGCATCCATGGATGCACCGGCATCAATGGCACGATCTAAAATCAATTCACAGATAATTTTCTCCTATAGCACATTTTGTGTCACGCCCCGATCCTCGAGCGCGCGCCCATCTCTCACTAGTCGATTAAATAGTGATGTCCTAGGATGCATCGCCGACCCATTTATTTTAATACGCATGCGGAAGCAGATATAAAATCCCCAAACAATAAAACAATGTGATAGAAAAGTAGGGTCATATTTTTTTCAAACCTGAAAAATCACAACCACACTTTTATACAATGCAAACCATATAGTATATATTACAATACTATTAACAAAAGTCGGTTCTCTCATAACATCAGTTCACGACTCAGGGTTTGCAAAACAGGGGTGGGGGTCTCAAGGCTCCTCTGGATCCTCCTTCGGGTCTTCCTCTTCCTCGATGATCTCTCATTCTTCTACGCTCCAGCTGGAGTCCACTGCCGAGTACACTAGGGAGTCGATCGTCGAGCTTGGAATCCTTCACATCTATCACTGATCCATCCTTAGGATCTATGTCCCCTTCCCGAACGCAACCTCCAAAACGTACAGAGGTACATCAGATTCTAGCATAGGACCCTCCCTTCGCCCATCATGGTAGTGACGATACCATGCTCGGTACTCATGGGGCACCTTGTTGGGTCCACCCACGTCAATCCAGACGGTGGATTTCACTAGTACATATTCCAATCCTTCAGGGTGGGGGTGTATCGGAATATGATAACCTATTTTTGTGATTTCCTCCAGTATACCGAAATGTTCGGGAGGAGCTAGAGGTGCTGCCATCTAGGGACCTGAAATGTTATCCCACAACGGGGTGAGACGACGTCTCAGCGAGTTCTACCCCCTAAGACTCGATAAAGAAGCAAATACATCTTGAGAGCTACCTAAGCACAACACAGGTAAGAGGACTTACCTTGGCCTCAGTTCCTCCCTGTAAATTAGAACAATTCAAACAGAATCATCGATCAATCGACTCTGTTGATTCCATGTCAACTAGACATTCCCTGGTCATTTCAGTCAATACTATCTATAAGTCCGATCAAAATCCAAGACTGATCACTCTAGGTGATATATAGATAGTAGCTTGCCCCAAAGGCTAATAATAGTATATCGTTCTTTCTCTAAGATGACCTATCAAGTCACCGAGCTGATATAAAATACTGTTCCTTCTCCAAGATGACATATCGAGTCACCAAGCATATTATAGTATAACATTCTTTCTCCAAGATGACATATAGAGCTATTGAGCCGTTATATCATAACATTCTTTCTCCAAGACGACATATAGAGTCATCGAGCCGGTATTGTATACTATTCCAATTGTACAATCAATTTACCATTTTTATCAACATACCGTTCTTTCTCCAAGATGACGTATAGAGCCATTGAGCCGATATAATATACTATTCCGATTGTACAATCAATTTACCATTTTTACTATCCTCGATAAAAATACACGTGTGTGGGTACACGGCCGGCCTTAGCCAAAATACAAGGTTTTCACTTTCGAACTTCCCACTATTTTCAGCAGTCCCAAAATAGATTTTTGGCGCTGTAGACCGACGCCCGGTAATTTTCCAATTAATTACCAAAATTATCAATTTTTGGGATAATTACCCACAACCACTAATCACATTCAATATGCACAATTAGGTACTCAATTAAATAAACATAGAGCACCATTGCAATTGGCACGAAATTCCGGTCACCGGCTATTTCGGTCTAATTTCTAGAAAATAAATAATTAATTAATTAATTACGAAAAATATTAAATAAATGCCAGTAAATCCAACTTAGGCCCGTAATGCCTAATTGGACATCGAAACGAACTCGAAAAAATTCCGAATCACTCTAGATAAATACTAGAGCTCGTCTAGGCCCTAATTGTACTCACTATCCACCTAATATGCATCGATAAATAATTAAATTTCATTAATCTAATCTAACTAACCACCTAACTATACTTAACTTAATCTAATCAGCCCTTAAGCGTAATTAACCTACTAAGTGAGGATTAGTGAGTTAAACTCGTTTTGTGATCCGATCGGCTCAAATCGTTGGGGACACGACGAGGCTCATTTCTCTCCAAAGCTGGCCTAACTTTCGGGGTCGGGAACAACCTCAAAACGGGCCAAAACAGTTCTAGAATACCCACTGTTTTGCTGCTGTTTTAGGCTGAAACAGAGGGCAACAAGGCTGGTTTAAGGCAGGGATTGATTGAGAAAGGTTGAAAGGGCCAAACTGGGCCTAGGTGGGGACTTACGGAGGTTGGAGATGGGCCAAACGGCTCCGGCACGGGCTGAGACAGTGGCTGGAACGCGGGACAAACTGCTGGGGTGTCGGGGTCGCACGGTGGAGGCGGAGTAGCGACGGGTTGGCGCGGTGGCGCGTGCAGGGTGGCGGGTGGCGACGTGCGATTGCGAAGGCTCCTCCGGCGGCGTGTGGCTTCGGACGGTGCTGCTCAAGTCTTCTCTGAAACTTTGAAGTCTTTAAAGCACAATAAGGAAGGGGAATAGGCTGGTCGACGGCCAGGTGAAGGGAAAGGGAGAGATGGGGGACAAATGGGGCTACTTGGTCTCAATTTTCTCTCAAATTGTCCCCCTTGACCATCCTCCACCACTAGCTAGTTCCATGGCTATAATTCATTTACCAAAATCCTTCTAGAAGCTAAGTTGAAGTGGTCCAATAATTATGGCAATGGGGGGCTACGAATTTGGTTGATTTTCCTTCCAATTGGACACTTGTTCTTACTTGATTCAACACAATTCGGCCTCAATAAATTCAATCGACACCTCACCGATCCAATTGGTATTTTCTTCACCAATTGATCCCACTTGCTTCCTAATTTTGCGATCAAAATGGTCCCTGACTTTTTCTGGACAAAAATGACCCTACATTGACTTTTTCCTAAAGAGCCTCGGTTTGCAGAAAAATGTTCTGAGACTGGGTCGACGTTCCTAGAATTAATTGTGACATGACAGAACTTTCAATTTTTGAAATCGGACTAAAATTTGCGATTAATTTCAATTCAGCGTGATTTTAGCGTGACCTAGGCTACCGGGTAACTTTCAAAAATTTTTAGTGCAAATGACCCGTGGTTGAATTTCTTCGAGCCACAATGAACCCACTCGACACATTGGTGGCTCTCGGTTATCGTGAAAATCTCGAGGATTCAAATTCGGACACAGGGTACCAAAACGATAAAAAAATCAATTTAGTGTCGGTCGACGAGAATTTTCCAATTTAGTGGAGTCACCCACGATTAGCTACACATCTCAATCGAACCGACCTATCTCTGATTTCTAATCGACTTATATCTGTGCCATAATGACCTCTAAAGATGAACACGGTCGAGTAGCCGATTCCTGATCGAATTCTCAAGTCTATTGCGTTAAAATTCCTTAATGGTTTCCCCAGATAGTCTAGTTATCTCGAGAGTGATCAGCTCTGAGAACAGCCCTATAGGCGCATCCATGAAATGCCCGATTAATTTAATTGAAAGCAGAATCGAAAATCTGGGATGTCGTAACTCTTCCCCTCTTATAAAAATTTTGTCCTCGAAATTTAAACCATTACAACACTTAAGCAAAAAGGTGGGGGTACAACTGTCTCATCGACTCTTCAGTCTCCCATGTCACTCCTTTAGTACCATGGTGTTACTAGACCACTTTGACCAATGGAATGATCTTTGTACGTAGAACTTGCTCTTTTCTGTCCATTATTTGAACCGGGCTTTCAACGTATGACACTCGGTCGTCCACGTCCAGTTCTTCAAAATTAAGCACGTGGGTCGAGTCAGGCTCGTACTTTCTCAACATCGACACGTGAAAGACATCGTGCACTTGCGCCAATCTCGGGGGCAGCACAAAACGATACGCTAAGGTCCCGATTCTCTCTAGAATTTCAAATGGACCTACGTACCTCGGACTTAGTTTTCCTTTCTTTCTAAAGCGCAAAGTTCCCCTCATTGGTGACACCTTCAGAAAAACGTGATCACCAACTTGGAATTCCAATGGTCTCCGGCGCCTATCTGCGTAACTTTTCTGTCTGCTCTAAGCAGTCTTTAATCTATTTCTGATCACTACCACGGCATCCACTGACTGTTGGACCAACTCTGGGCCTGTAATCTTTCTTTCCCCAACTTCATCCCAACAAACTGGTGTCCGGCACGACCTGCCATACAACGCTTCGAAAGGAGTTATTTGGATGCTCTGCTAATAACTGTTGTTGTCGGCAAATTCCACCAGGTGAAGTTGTTCTTCCCAACTTCCTTTGAAATCTAGTACACAAGCTTGCAGCATGTCTTCGAGGGTTTGAATTGTCCTCTCAGATTGGCCATCCATCTGAAGATGATATGCCATACTGTATTGTAGCTTGGTACCTAAAGCACTTTGTAAGCTTTTCCAAAAAGCTGCGGTAAACCTCGGGTTTCTATATGAAGTAATCGTAACCGGCACTCCATGCAGACGAACTACCCGACACACATACAGGTCTGCGTGTCTATCCAAACTGAGGTCCTTTCAAATTGTAATGAAGTGAGCTGATTTTGTCAATCTGTTGACCATTACCCAAATTGAATTATTTCCTCTCTGACTCCTCGGCAGTCCGGTCATGAAATGCATCGTGATATGCTCCCACTTCCACTCTAGGATTGTGAGAGGTTGCAGCAGTCCTCCCGGCTTGCAATGTTGAGACTTTACCTGCTGACACGTCAAACACTTGGCGACATGCTTGGCGATGTCCGCCTTTAACTTGACCACCAATAGTGTTGACGCTGATTCTGATACATCGTGGTACTACCGGGATGAATACTATAACTACTACGATGTGCTTCTGATAAAATATCTTCTCTGGACATCTAGGTCCGTCGGTTGGAGCAACTTGATTCTGATCTGGACATCCGGTTCAATTCTGAGGGTGGCCATAAAACTCGAAAGGTGGCCTAAGTCAAATTTGAATACCGAATCTCGAGCTCTCTCGATTAAGTTCCACTCCTTAACTAATATATGAGCAACTGAAGACTTTCGACTCAATGCATCGGCGGCCTTATTCGCCTTCCCCAGGTGATATAGAATATCACAGTCGTAGTCCTTTAGCAATTCCATCCATCGGTGCTATCTCATGTTCAACTCCTTATGAGAGAATAGGTACTTGAGACTTTGATGGTTCGTGAAGATCTGGAATCTTTCTCCGCACAAATAGTGTCTCCAAATCTTCAAGGCGAAAATAATGGCCGCGAGTTCTAAGTCATGCGTCAGGTAATTCTGTTCATGAGGTCTCAACTGACGGAAGGCGTATGCAACAACCCTACCATGTTGAATCCTTTAGGACCAGATGGAATGGTCAGCATAGGTGCGATAGTCAGCTTTTGCTTCAGCTCTTGAAAACTACTCTCGCACTAGTCTGTCTAAACAAATTTCTCTTCTTTCTTCAAGAATCTTGTCAATGGCGACGCTAATGCTGAGAATCCCTCTACAAACCTTCTGAAATAACCTGCCAAACCTAGAAAGCTTTTGATTTCCGTCACGGTAGTCGGTCTTGGCCAGTTGATCACTGCTTCAATCTTGCTCGGGTCCACAAAGATTCCTTCGCCTGAAATCACGTGACCTAAGAAAGCAACACGAGTTAACCAAAACTCGCACTTGCTGAACTTGGCGTACAATTGATGGACTCTTAGCGTCTGCAGCACTAATCTCAGATGACTCTCATGCTTTTCATCACTCCTCGAATACACCAGAATATCATTGATGAACACGATCACAAACTGATCTAGATATTCCTTGAATACTCGGTTCATCAGATCCATGAAGGCAGCTGGAGCATTCGTCAACCCGAATGGCATCACTGTGAACTCATAGTGACCATACCGAGTACGAAATGCTGACTTAGGAATGTCCTCCTTCCTAATCCTCAGCTGATAAAATCCTGCCCTCAGGTCGATCTTCGAGAATATTGACGCTCCTTGCAATTCATCGAACAAATCATCGATCCTTGGGAGCGGATACTTGTTCTTGATCGTTACCGGGTTGAGTTGTCGATAGTCGATGCATAAGCGCAGCGAATCATCCTTCTTCTTTACAAACAGAACTAGTGGTCCCCAAGGTGATGCACTGGGACGAATGAATCCTTTATCCAATAACTCCTGCATCTGCACCTTTAGTTCATTCAACTCAGATAACGCCATCTGGTAAGGAGCCTTAGAGATTGGCTCTGTATTGTTTGCTAGCTCGATCATGAATTCAATCTCCTTCTCTGGCGGTAGACCTGACAATTCCTTCGGAAAATCATCTGGAAATTCTTGCACTACGGTGATGTCTTCCATCTTCAGCTCCTCAACTGTCGTATCCACGACAGTTGCCAAGTAACCTTGACAACCCTTGTCTAACAAACGAGTTGCCTCTGGCGACGAGATCAAGGTAATCGAGGGTCCTCCTTGATTCTCGACAAACTCGAAGCTCTCACCCTCTAACAGGTCAAACTGAATCGCCTTGCGATAGCAGTCCATCTTAGCTCGTTGCTTGGTGAGCTAGTCAATGCCAATTATTAAATCGAAGTCATACATGGCTAGGACTAACGGATCTATTTTCCCCTCTCGCTCACCAATCTCTAACTTGCACCCAGAACAACCCAAAGCAACTATCACTTTATCCTGCAATGGTGTAGATATGCAAACTGCCAATTCTAACAATATAGGACTTAATCCTAACAACTTAACATATTGTTCGACAATAAAGGAATGGGTTGCTCCTGGATCAAATAAGTGTAAGCAGGATGGTTATTCAACGAAACCATACCTGTGATCACGTCAGGCGCAGCCTCTGCCTGACCTTGTGTGATGGCATACACTGTGCCTTGAACTGGTGGTCTCAGTTGACCTCCTTGTGGCGCGTTCTGCGGCGCATACCCTCTAATCTGACCCATAGGTGGTGGCGGTGGCAGTAGTTGCGGTTGTCCTCTTGGCCTTCCAAGACAATCTCTGGTCATGTGACCTTGTTGGCCACACTCATAACAAGCGCCCGTCCTTCGAGGGCACTGGTTCACGCCATGTCACCTTCCACAAGCGCGACACAAATCATTCTTATTTGACACTAGCTTGCCAACTCCACCCTTCCTATTGGGCGGGATCTGGAATCTACCTCCTGTCATGGGCCTCTTCCCATGGCGGATCCCTTCTCTATAAGAGCTAAACCTTGATCCAAACGAGGCAGCTTGTTTGTTCAAACCTCTTTCTATCATCTGAGCTCGGCGATAGACTTCTCGATAACTTGTCAAATCTAATGGCAGCAAAGGTTGTTTAAGTTCGGAACGAAGACCATTTCTGAATCTTTAGGCTTTTTCTTTGGGTCCTCAACTAACCTTGGAGCATACTGGGAGAGTTCAGCGAACTTGACCCCATATTGGTCAACAGATATCGATCCCTGACGAAGGCGCTGAAACTCCTCCATCTTTTGTTCCCGGGCAGTACCCGAAAAATACTGATCGTTAAAGGCCCTCAGGAAGGTGTCCCACACTGGGACCACACCTTCGGGAAATACTGTATCCTTGGCGGCTCTCCACTAATTGTTTGCATTACCTTGAAGTTGGTACATAGCTAATACCACCTTCTCCTCTTCGTTGCATATTTGAAGTGCAAAAGCTTTCTTGAGATCTTGGATCAAAGTGACGCGGCTTCCTGGATCTCCCACCAATGAACCTCGGTGGGTTCGGCTTCAAAATTGCTCCACTAGCTTGTGGATCAACCTCTCTCAACGCACCACTACATTCTCGTGTTAAATCTTGACAGTGCGGCAACGGTGGTGCGGCGGTAGGGTGCGGCCTCGGCGGCGGCGGCAAAGAATAAGCAGCAATAGTAGAGGTGGCTTGAGCGAGAATAGCAAGAAGCAGGTGACTTGATTCTAAGCCTATTGCCCTATCACGTCTCTCATGGCCTCCAAGCGCCTGCATGATCCCCTCGATTCTGGGATCACTAGGGGCTGCTACCCCGTCAACTGCTGGAGGTGGTGCCACTCCACTCGCGATAGCCTACGCTGGCGCTCGACCTCTGCCGCCTCGAGTACCGACCTTGGTCGGCATCCTACCCCGAGTCACGGCCCTAACGGTCCTCTTACTAGGAGTTCTTTGCTCCTGATCACTCATGGCTCAACTTTACTAAACATGTCTTTCAAATCAAACACCGAATTAGAAACGAGTGATCCAAACAACAAGCAATACTACCACTCAACTACCATAGACATGCACCAGTCATGAATTTAAAGGCCTTTCCTACTACTATCCCAGAGACCAACGTACCTTATCACTCCAATCCTAACCATTGATCTGATACCACTAAATGGGGATGTCACGCCCCGATCCTTGAGCGCGCCCCCATCCCTCACTGGTCGATTAAATAGCGACGTCCCAGGACGCATCGTCGACCTATTCATTTTAATATGCATGCGGAAGCAGATATAAAATCCCTAGACAATAAAACAACGGGATAGAAAAGTAGGGCCATATTTTTTTCAAACCTGAAAAACCACAACCACACTTTTATACAATGCAAACCATATAGTATATATTACAATACTATTAACAAAAGTTGATTCTATCACAACATCAGTTCACGACTCAAGGTTTGCAAAACAGGGGTGGGGGTCTCAAGGCTCCTCTAGATCCTCTTTTGGGTCTTCCTTCTCCTCAACGATCTCTCCTTCTTCTATGCTCTAGCTGGAGTCCACTGCCGAGTACACTAGGGAGCCAGGATTGTCGAGCTTGGGATCCTTCGCATCTACCATTGATCCATCCTTAGGATCTGCTGTCCCCTTCCCGAACGCTACCTCCAAAACGTACAGAGGTACATCTGATTCCAGCACAGGACCCTCCCTTCGCCCATCATGGTAGTGACGATACCATGCCCGGTACTCATGGGGCAACTTGTTGGGTCCACCCACGTCAACCCAGACGATGGATTTCACCAGTACATATTCCAATCCTTTAGGGTGGGGGTGTATCGGAATATGATAACTTATTTTTGTGATTTCCTCCGGTATACCAAAATGTTTGGGAGGAGCTGGAGGTGCTGCCATCTAGGGGGACCTGAAATGTTATCCCACAATGGGGTAACACAACGTCTCAGCGAGTTCTACCCCCTAAGACCCGATTAGGAAGCAAATACGTCCAAAGAGCTGCCTAAGCACAACACGGGTCAGAGAACTTACCTTGGCCTCAGTTCCTCCCTGCAAATCAGCACAATTCAAATAGACGTCCAACCAATCACCACTGATCGAATCATCGATCAATCGACTCTATCGATTCCATGTCAACCAGACCATTCCCCGGTCATTTCAGTCAATACTATCTATGAGTCCGATCAAAATCCAAGACTGATCACTCTAGGTGATATATAGATAGTAGCTTGCCCCAAATGCTAATAAAAGTATATCATTCTTTCTCTAAGATGACCTATCAAGTCACCGAGCCGATATAAAATATTGTTCCTTCTCTAAGATGACATATCGAGTCATTGAGCATATTATAGTATAACGTTCTTTCTCCAAGACGACATATAGAGCCGTCGAGCCGTTATATCATACCGTTCTTTCTCCAAGACGACATATAGAATCATCGAGCCGGTATTGCATACCGTTCTTTCTCCAAGACGACATATAGAGTCATCGAGCCAGTATTGTATACTATTCCAATCGTACAATCAATTTACCATTTTTATCAACATACCGTTCTTTCTCCAAGATGACGTATAGAGCCATTGAGTCTGTATAATATACTATTCTGATCGTACAATCAATTTACCATTTTTATCATCCTCGATAAAAATACACGTGTGTGGGTACACGGCCGGCCTTAGCCAAAATACAAGGTTTTCACTTTCAAACCTCCCACTATTTTCAGCAATCCCAAAATAGATTTTTGGCATTGTAAACCGATGCCCAGTAATTTTCCAATTAATTACGAAAATTATCAATTTTTGGGATAATTACCCACAACCACTAATCATGTTCAATTTGCACAATCAGGTACTCAATTAAATAAACAGAGAGCACCACTGCAATTGGCACGAACTTACTATCTCGATCTAATTTGGAAAATAAATAAATAATTAATTAATTACGAAAAATATTAAATTAATACCAATAAATCCAACTTAGGCCCGTAATGCCTAATTGGACGCTGAAACGAACCCGGAAACATTTCGAATCACTCTAGATAAATACTAGAGCTCGTCTAGGCCATAATTGCACTAACTATCCACCTAACATGCATTGATAAACAATTAAATTTCACTAATCTAATCTAACTATCACATAACCATACTTAACTTAATCTAATTAGCCCTTAAGAGTGATTAACCTACTAAGTGAGGATTAGTGAGTTAAACTCATTTTGCGATCCGATCGGCTCAAATCGTTGGGGACACGACGAGGCTCATTTCTCTCCAAAGCTGGCCTAACTTTCGGGGTCGGGAACAACCTCAAAACAGGCCAAAATAGTGCTGGAATACCCACTATTTTGCTGCTATTTTAGGCTGAAACAGAGGGCAACAAGGCTGGTTTAAGTTGGGGATTGATCGAGGAAGGTTGAAAGGGCCAAACCGGGCCTAGGCGGGGACTTACGGAGGTCGGAGATGGGCCAAACGGCTTTGGCATGGGCTGAGACAGTGGCTAGAATGCGGGACAAAGATGCTGGGGCGTCGGGGTCGCACGGTGGAGGTTGAGATGGGATGGAGGTGGCGTGTGCGGGGACGCGGCGGCACGTGTGGCGAGGATGGCTCCTCCGGCGGCGTGTGGCTTTAGACGGTGGCTGCTCAAGTCTTCTCTGAAACTTTGAAGTCTTCAATGCATAATAAGGAAGGGGAATAGGCTGGTCGACGGCCAGGTGAAGGGAGAAGGGAGAGATGGGGGACAAGAGGGGGCCACAAATGGCTTATTTTCTCCTCAATGGTCCCCTTTGACCATCCTCCACCACCAGCTGGTTCCATGGCCTGTAATTCATCCACCAAAATCCTTCTAGAAGCTAAGTTGAAGTGGTCCAATAGTTATGGCAATGGGGGGCTACGAATTTGGTTGATTTTCCTTCCAATTGGACACTTGTTCACAATTCGGTCTCAATAAATTCAATCGACACCTCACCGATCCAATTGGTATTTTTCTTCACCAATTGATCCCATTTGCTTCTTAATTTCGCGATCAAAACGGTCCCTGATTTTTTCTGGACAAAAACGACCCTACCTCAACTTTTTCTCAAAGAGTCTCGGTTTGTAGAAAAATCTTCTGAGACTGAGTCGACGCTCCTAGAATTAATTGTGACATGACAGAACTTTCAATTTCTGAAATTAGACTCAAATTCATAGTTAATTTCAATTCGGTGTGATTTTAGCGTGACCTAGGCTATCGGGTAACTTTCTGAAACTTTTAGTGCAAATGAGCCGTGGTCAATTTTCTTTGAGCCACAATGAACCCACTCAACACATTGGCGACTCTCGGTTATCGTGAAAATCTCGAGGATTCAAATTCGGACACGGGGTACCAAAACGATAGAAAAATCAATTTAATGCCGGTCGACGAGAATTTTCCAATTTAGTGGAGTCACCCACGATTACCACACATCTCGTCAAACCGACCCATCTCGATTTCTAATCGATTTTTAACTATGCCGTAATAGCCTCTAAAAATGAAAACGGTCAAGTAGCCGATTCCTGGTTGAATTCTTAAGTTTATTGCATTAAAATTCCGCAGTGGTTTCCCTAGATAGTCTAGTTATGTCCAGAGTGATCAGCTCTGAGAACAGCCCTATAGGCGCGTCAATGAAATGCCCGATTAATTTAATTGAAAGCAGAATCGAAAATCTGGGATGTCACATTTTGTTGATGGCCTTTAGTCAATGAGTTGCTTAAGCCATCTCTGGGCAAGTGGTTTTTCGGTGAAAGCGTATGCTCCACGTATGGTCTCATCTCATAAGCAGAATGTCCTACAACATTAGCTGTGAACTGAGGAGCAACTTGAGAAGCATGTTGTGACAATACCAATCAATATCCAGAAAGAGAGCAGCTATATTCTGTTATTTATATAATGTGATCCCACACTTTCGGACCCACATTTTCTCTTTAAAGTGTCGGTTATTCTACATGTAGTTTTTCCATGCTTTGTACCTTTTGTGACAACCGCTCATTTGGTAACCGCCTTGATGGAAGACGGTATATAAAAGGAACGATCATTCATTTCTTAAGGGTAATCACAAAGTCTAACGCAAACCGTCTCAATTTTGGAATATACCATCAGTACTCAAGGGGATTGGGTTAGTAGAGTGTGCCCATGTTTTTGCTGAATCTCTGTGACTTTCCAACGAACGTGAATAGGAACAATTGCTAGAGGCTTGTTTAGATTTGATCCTGTTTTTATGCATATGATTTTTAATTCTAACATATTCATCAGTATCTGTCCAAAAAGAACGGCATTCTAAAAAATTCCTGTCAAGCTCGTCTCCAAGTCTACAACAAATGAGTCTCTTAATCACATAACCAAAACTTTGTATTGAGGTTAAATTATTCTGTTCACAGGGATGTTATTGCTGATTAAGTCTCATGCTGCGGGCAAAAGAGCTGATGCACGCAATCCATTTTAATCATTATGCGAGAAAGATTTCACGGGAAGATATTTTGCGGGACGGTCGGTCTTGCTTCTGAATAACAACAATATACATATCAACAATTAAAAAGAAGTAACACTAGGAGTGGTACTAGAGTCGGTAAGAACATCAGATGCATGAAACATGAATTTTAAGGCGAAATGTACGGCTGGTAAAAGAATTCGTTTATGTACTAACCACAACTTGTGCTGTAAATGGGCATGTCAAAATCTTCCTCCATAATAACTTTCTACACAGCATGCGATGACTGTTAAATTAAACAGTCAAGGAAATGCCTGAGGAGACTCCTTGCTAAGACTACAAAATAAAACTGGATGAATTGTCTGAAACAATGTCTCATAGGAGGGTTTGCACAGGAATCGAATACCAATACAAAAATGCAGAAAGTAATTCTTATAATCAAGGTCAGATAAAAACTAAAAGCAGGACTAGAATAATCAGAGCTTTTAAAACCCAAAACTGCGGAGAAGCTCGTTCAACATTTATAAAGTCTGCGACCCTTGCTGAGAACCATGAATATGCCTCATGTAGTACTAGAGCCACGTCACGAACAAATGTCACCTGGATACCTTTTTCAATCACATTGCTCCTTTATCATTGAGAGAGAGAGAGAGAGAGAGGCTTTCGTGCACGCGCAGGCAAAGTGATTTGGGTAGCATTTCGATGTCGATTTGCTCCCTCATCAACTAAATTATTCTCGGTTTTACTTTTACAAGATTTGTGGCTAATTATTCATTTTCAAGAGCTTATTATGACCTCAACTTAAGTACACAAGCAACAAAATTTAGCACAGTAACCCCAGACGGTCGAAGCATGGCTTGGTCAATACAAAACAAAGAGCCTAAAGCCAACAGTGGACGATTACATCTCTGTATACATCACCAGCTAAAGGGTTGTGGCCTTGATGTAGATCTAACCATATCAAGGTCCCGACAACATTCTAAACCGGGTAAGATCCTCCATATAACCTGCACGATTGTAATGGTGAAAAGCACCATTGAACAAGATGAACATTGGTAATTACCATGCCTGCATAATCCTAACATTGGCATTGTCAAGGACACAGAAAACTAAGAAGACTTCAATCCAAACCTACGACGATCAGAAGAAAAAAGCATAGCACGCAACGGTTAACTGGACTCTTGTTGCGATATGATTTAGAATTGCTAGATAAAAAGAAAGCACTTGTAGGAGTCCCTAGAAGTTGATGTGACCTATGAATCACTGACACTCTCCGGAAGTTTTTGTATCATGTCGGACACTCTGACTTGTGTCCAACACTCTTCGACACTCGGTTAACACGTATCACAAAATTCGACCCTTGATCAACTCTCCTGACACTCTCCTACACTCGAGTCCGGAACTCCGACATACTTGTTACAACACGTAATTCCTCCATATATGGGTTCAATATTAAAAATTTTGAATAAATGAGGGATCATAATGTAAATATGTAAAAAAAATTAAAAATAACAAAAATAATAAAGGGTGAAAGAAGAAAAACCTTGTCTAATCTTCTCTTTCGACTCTCACTTCCTATGACACACAATTCATCGCCCCAGTTTGCTTTCTTCTCTTCTATTTGGACATACTCTGACACGTGAGTCCAGAACGTGGATTGTTTTTTTTTTCCTCCAAGTTTTATGGATTATTGAAAGGTAATTGAATTTGTCAATATGAATTATGGATTATTGAAATGTAATTGAATTTGTCAAAATGAGACAATGAGTGACATTAACTGTTGGAGAAAACATCTCCAAGAGATTTTAATAATGCCTAAACTATCCTTAGTATTTTACGTACTATGTTATGTGCAGATGTTTAGACCAAAGGACTAAGAAATATCCATGGTGTGATCCATCGGAAAGATGTGGTCGTACTTTAGTAAACAACACTAATTGACCAAAAGATCAGGTATTGATGATGTTTATATCGGAATAGTAAAGATCAGGTATTGATGATGTTTATATCGGAACAGTAAAGATCAGGTTGATGGTGATATAACAACCAAGTATATCCATTAATGTTCGTTGGGTCAACTAAAGAACCGTTGAAAGATCTGGATTCGTATGGTAGCAGAATTAGAATAAAGCACATAGCAGAGTAGCTAGGTTGTCTGATAGGTTAATTAGAGACTACAGTGAGAAGACAGCAGCAATTGCTATTTTTTGTTAGTCTGCAGGTGTCCTAGGAAAGAAACCATATGGGCAGTATTTTCTTGGACAGCAGCTCAATGGAGACTCTTCAAGGGTCATCTACCTTTCTAAATCAACCTCAACGAATAGTTTGAGGAAGAGTATAAAAGAGAAGGCATTGAGGAACCAAGAGAGTGTGCCACATAAAAGATCAAGTAGTTTACATACTGTTGTTCTTAGCGGAAAGCTTTCTATATCACCAATGTAATTGTCAAGCTATTTAAACAATTGTGCTAAAGAATAGGTGTACAAGTATAAGAGCAGTAACTGAATCCAGATAGTGTGATCTATCACATGAAGGATTAGTGCTAGTCGGTTGTAACCTTTCAAGTAGATTGTTAGTGGAATCCCATCCGTCTTAAAGTTGTTAGTCTGAAGAGTGGACGTAGGCTTTCTTGTAGAGCCGAACCACTATAACTCTTTGTATCCCACTATTTCATATATGTTCACATATATTGGCATATAATTAGTTAGTGTTCTCACAACCATCAGGTCAAGGTGATCTTTACTTAGCAGTTGCTAAATTCCGTGAAAGATCATCAAAGTTTGAAAATAACCTATTCACCCCCCTCTAGGTTATATTGTTAGTCTCAACAATTGGTATCAAAGCTCTGTTAATGTTATTTGAAGTGTATTTCTTCTGAGTACAAAGATCCTTTATTATGGCTAACCTTGGTAGCTTCTTCACTAACAATGCTCAAGCTCCCAACAAGTCGCCATACTTCGATGGAAGTAACTATGGCTATTGAAAGTAAAGAATTAAGTCATACATCGAAGCCACAAATCTGGATATGTGGGATGTAGTTGCAAATGGTCCTGAAGTACCAGCCATTGTTCGACAAGAAGGCTAGGAAGCAGTAGATGTCAACATTATATAAGAATCTTGAAAAAGAGTTGCTCTTAACCAAAACAACACATCTCTTGTATTGTGCTTTGTCACCTTTTGAATTTAACAGAATCTCTTATTGTGATACTACAAAAGAGATTTGGGATCGCATCATGCTAACATTTGAAGGAACGGAAAGAGTGAAAGAAACAAAGATGAATATCTTGCTCAGGAACTATGAGCTGTTCAAGATGAAGTCCAATGAAATAGTAACTCAAATGTTCACACAATTCACTGAAATAGTGCATAGACTTGCTCTCCAAGGAAAGACCTTCATAGATTATGAGAAAGTAAGCAAATTGCTACGAGCTCTTTCCAAGGAATGGAGTATTGTCAAGACCTCACTAAAGGAAACCATAAGGATTCAACCAATCACAATGAACGAGCTTATAAAAACATTCATGTCCTATGAAGTGGAACTTCAAAATGAAGAAAGCAACTCCAAAGGTAAGAAAGTTATTGCATTTAGAGCTAACCATGATGATGCAACTGGAGAAATATCCTTTGATGGTGAAGAAAGTGATGAAGAATGACGTTACTAACAAAGAAGTTCAAAAACTTTATGAGAAAAGGAGGAAACTGCAAAGGAAAAAGATTCTCCAAACATCTTGACTAGAAGAAGCCTTACAAGAACAAGGAAGAATCAAAAGATAAGGATATAGTATGCTATGAATGCAGGAAACCTAGTCACAAAAAACCAGAATGCCCAACCATTAAGAAGAGGAAAGTAAAGTTCGAGAAAAAGAAAAAGGCACTAAAAGCTGAAACATGGAGTGACATCGAATGTGAATCAAGTGATAAAAAAGAAACAAATCTTTGTCTCATGGCTGACTTTGAACCATAAGAAGATTAGGAGAAACATTCTGAACTATCTTACGATGAATTGAAAGATTTTCTAAAGGAAATGTTTGAAGAACATCAAAAAGCTTCAAAACGAATTGTGACTCTCGGTGGTCGTGAAAATCTCGAGGTTTCAAATACGGACACAGGGTACCAAAATGATAGAAAAATCAACCTAGTGCCGGTCGATGAGAATTTTGTAATTTAGTGGAATCACCCACGTTTAGCCACACATCTCTGTCGAACCGATCTATCTCTGATCTCTAATTGACTTTTAATTGTGCCATAATGATCTCTGCAGATGAGCACGGTCGAGTTGCCGATTCTTGGTTGAATTCTCAAGTGTATTGCGTTAAAATTTCTTAATGGCTTCCCCATATAGTCTAGTTATCTCAAGAGTGATCAGCTCTGAGAACAGCACTATAGGTGCGTCGATGAAAGGCCCGATTAATTTAATCGAAAGTAGAACTGAAAATTTCAGGATGTTACAACTCTTCTCCTCTTATAAAAATTTCGTCCTCGAAATTTAAATCATTACAACTCTTTAAACAAAAAGGTGGGCGTACAATTGTCTCATCAACTCTTCACTCTCCCAGGTTGCTCCTTCAGTGCCGTGGTGTTGCCAGACTACTTTGACCAACGGAATGGTCTTTGAACGCAGAACCTACTCTTTCCTATCTACGATTTGAACCGGGTTTTCAACGTACGACACTTTGTTGTCCACGTCCAATTCCTCAAAATTAAGCATGTGGGTCGGGTTAGGCTCATACTTCCTCAACATCGACATGTGGAAGACGTCATGCACTTGCGCCAGTCTCGGCCGCAATGCAAGACGATACGCTAGGATCTTGATTCTCTCTAGAATCTCAAAGGGACTTACGTACCTCGGACTCAGTTTCCCTTTCTTGCCAAAGCGTGAAGTACCCCTCATTGGTGACACCTTCAGAAAAACGTGATCACTAACTTGGAATTCCAATGGTCTCCGGTGCTTATCTGCATAACTTTTCTGTCGACTCTGAGCGGTCTTTATTCTGCCTATGATGACTGCAACTCCATCCATTGATTGTTGAACCAACTTTGGGCCTGTGATCTTTCTTTCCCCAACTTCATCCCAACACACTGGCGTTCTACACGTTCTGCCGTACAACGCTTGAAAAGGAGCCATCTGGATGCTTTGCTGGTAGCTATTGTTGTAGGCAAACTCGACCAGATGAAGCTATTCTTCCCAACTTCCCTTGAAATCCAACACGTAAGCTTGCAGCATGTCCTCGAGGGTTTGAATTGTCCTCTCAGACTAGCCATCCGTCTGAGGATGATACGCCGTACTGTACTGCAGCTTCATACCTAAAGTAGCCTGTAAACTCTTCCAGAAAGCAGCTGTAAACCTCGGGTCTCGGTTACCGGCACTCCATGCAGTCGAACTATATGACGCACATACAACTCTGCGTGCTTATCCAAGTCAAGATCCTTTCGCATTGCGATGAAGTGAGCTGACTTTGTCAGTCTGTCGACCACTACCCAAATGGAATCATTACCTCTTTGACTCCTCGGTAAACCGGTCATGAAATCCATCGTGATGTGCTCCCATTTCCACTCTGGGATCTCGAGAGATTGCAAAAGTCCTCTCGGCTTGCAATGCTGAGCCTTCACTTGCTGACACGTCAAACACTGGCGACATGCTTGACGATGTCCGTCTTCATACCAGACCACCAATAGTACTGACGTAGATTCTGGTACATCTTTGTGTTGCCAGGATGAATACTGTAACTGCTACGATGAGCCTCTGATAAGATCTCGTCTCTAAGCTCTGCATCGTCTGGTACAACCAATCGTCCTCGGAACCTCAGTGTTCCATCCTCAAAAATTTGAAAATCAGTACTTCTCTTATCAGTATCCTTTTGCAGAATCTTCTGAACATCTAGGTCTGTCGGTTGAAGTAATTTGATCCTGATCTGGACATCCGGCTCAATTCTGAGGGTGGCCATAAGATTCGAAATGTGGCCTACCTCAAACTTGAACATCAAATCTCGAGCTCTCTCGATTAAATTCTACTCCTTAACCAACATATGAGCAACTAAAGACTTCCGACCCAAAGCGTCAGCGACCCTATTCGCCTTTTCCAGGGTGATATAAAATATCACAATCATAATCCTTCAGAAGTTCCATCCAGCGGCACTATCTCATATTCAACTCCTTCTGAGAGAATAGATACTTGAGACTTTGATGGTTCGTGAAGATTTGGAATCTTTCTCCACACAAATAATGTCTCCAAATCTTCAGAGCGAAAATAATTGTGGCGAGTTCAAAGTTATGCGTAGGGTAGTTCTGCTCATGAGGTCTCAACTGACGGGAGGCGTATGCAACAACCCTGCCATGTTGCATCAGCACACAACCCAATCCTTTGAACAACGCATCACTATAGATTTTGTATCCTTCAGGACCAGATGGAATTGTCAGCACAGGAGCGGTAGTCAGCTTCTGCTTAAGCTCTTGAAAACTACGCTCGCACTTGTCTATCCACACAAATTTCTCTTCTTTCTTCAGGAGTCTAGTCAACGGTGATGCTAATGCCGAGAACCCCTCTACGAACCTTCTGTAGTAACCCACTAAACCCAGAAAACTTCTGATCTCTGTCACTGTAGTTGGTCTTGGCCAGCTGATCACTGCTTCAATCTTGGACGGGTCCATGGAGATTCCTTCGCCTGAAATCACGTGACCTAGGAATGCAACACGAGTCAACCAAAACTCGCACTTGCTAAACTTGGCATACAACTGATGAATCCTCAGAGTCTGCAGTACCACTCTCAGATGACTCTCATGCTCTTCATCACTCCTCGAATACACCAGAATATCATCGATGAACACGATCATGAATTGATCCAGATATTCCTTAAATACTTGGTTCATCAGCTCCATGAAAGTAGCTGGGGCATTCATCAAATCAAACGGCATTACAGTGAACTCATAATGGCCGTATCGAGTATGAAATGACGACTTTGGAATATCCTCCTTCCTAATCCTCAGTTGATGATATCCTGTCCTCAAGTCGATTTTTGAAAATATCGACGCTCCTTGTAACTGATCAAACAAGTCGTCGATCCTCGGGAGTGGATACTTGTTATTGATCGTCATCTGATTGAGTTGACGATAGTCGATGCACAAACGCAACGAACCATCTTTCTTCTTTACGAACAGAACTGGTGCTCCCCAAGGTGATGCACTGGGATGTATAAATCCCTTATCCAACAACTCCTGCATCTGCACCTTCAGTTCTTTCAACTCAGATAACGCCATCCGGTAAGGAGCCTTGGAGATTGGCTCTGTCCTGGGCGCTAGTTCGATCACGAATTCGATCTCTCTCTCTGGCGGTAGACCTGGCAAATCCTTCGGGAATACGTCTGGAAATTCTTGTACCACTGCGATATCTTCAATCTTCAGCTCCTCAACTGTTGTATCCATGACGGTTGTTAGGTAACCTTGACAACCCCCATCTAACAAACGGGTTGCCTCAAGCGATGAGATCAAGGTAATTGAGGGTCCTCCTCGATTCCCGACAAACTCGAAACTCTGACCCACTAACGGGTCAAACTGAATCGCTTTACGATAACAGTCCGTCTTAGCTCGTTGCTTGGTGAGCCAGTTCGTACCAATTATCAAATCAAAGTCATACATGGCTAGGACTAATAAGTCTATTTTCCCCTCTCGCTCACCAATCGCTAACTTGCAACCAGAATAATCCAAAGCAGCTGACACCTTATCCTTCAACAGTGTAGATATGCTAACCACTGACTCAAATAATACAGGACTTAATCCTATCAGCTTAACATATTGCTCAGCAATAAAAGAATGAGTTGCTCCTGGGTCGAATAAAGCATAAGCAAGATGGTCGTTCAGCGAAACCATACCTGTAATCACATTAGGCGCGTTCTCTGCCTAACCTCTGGTGATGGCATACACTGTCCCTTGAGCTGGGGGTCTGATCTGTCCACCCTGCGGTACATTCTGTGGTGCGTACCCTCTGATTTGTCCTAACGGTGGCGGTGGTGGTAACTACGGTTGTCCTCTTGGTCGTCTAGGACAATCTCTGGCCATGTGACCCTGTTGGCCACATTCAAAACAAGCGTCCATCCTTCAAGGGCATAGGGCTGTACCATGTCACCTTCCACAGAAGCAACACATGCCAATTTGACTTGGCCCTGATTTTCCAATTCCACCCTTCCTGTTGGGTGGAACATGGAACTTTCCTCCGGTCATGGGCCTCTTCCCATGTCGAATTCCCTCTCTATTCGAATTAAACCTCGATCCAGACGAGGCGGCTTACTCGTTCAGACTTCTTTCTAACAACTGGGTTTAGTTGTAAACTTCACGATAATTCTTCAGATCCAACGGCACCAGTGGTTGCTTCCACTCTAGCCTAAGGCCATTCCTGAACCTTCGAGCTTTTTCTTCCGAATCTTCTATCAATCTCGAAGCATATTGAGAAAAGCTCTGCAAATTTGACCTTATACTGGTCAACCGTCATCATTCCTTGGTGGAGGCGTTGAAATTCCTCCATCTTCTATTCTCGGGCGCTACCCGAAAAATACTTGTCGTTGAAAGCTCGAAGGAAGACGTTCCACACAGGGACTACACCTTCCGGAAATACCGTATCTCTTGTGGCTTTCCACCAGATATTCGCGTTACCTTGTAGTTGGTACACTGCTAGGACCACTTTTTCCTCTTCATTGCACCTCAAAAGTGCAAAAGCCTTATCTAGGTCCTAAATCCACAGTGAGGCAGTCTCGGGGTCTTCGGTACCCGTGAACCTCGGCGAGTTCAGCTTTAGGAATTTCTCCACCAACTTGTAGATTGGTCTCTCCCTTTCCACAACTAAGTTCCCAGCTAGAACTTCAACAGGTGTAGCAACGATGACGGCTTCAGCAGCAGCAGCAATGGCAGCAGTGGCGGCAGTTTGAGCGGTGGCGACAGTGGCGGCAGTTTGATTTTGGGCCTGCTGCCCCATCAGATCTCGCATGGCTTCTAAAGCTTGCATGATCCCCTCAAACCTAGGATCACTGGGGGCTGCTACCCCAGCACCAATAGGAGGTGGTGCTACTCGACTAGCGCTAACCTGTGCTGGCGCTCTACCTCGGCCTCCTCGGGTATCGACCCTCGTCGACGTCCTACCCCGAGTCACGGGCCCTATAGTATGCTTCCTAGGAGTCCTCTGCTCCTGATCGCTCATTCTGAAGGTTCTTTAAAGAAGCTTGCTTCCAATTCCACACAGAATTAGAAGCTGAGCGATCCGCACAAACAAGTAATTCTACCAGACAATTATCACAGACATGCACCAGCATGAAATAAAGGCCATTCCTACTAACTATCCCATAAACCATCGCACCTTATCACTCCAATTCCTAAACCATGCTTTGATGCCACTTAAATGGGGATGTCATGCCCCGATCCTCTGAGCGCGTGCCCATCCCTCAATGGTCGATTAAATAGCGACGTCCCAGGACGCATCGTTGACCCATTCATTTTGATATGCATGCGGAAGCGAATAAATAATCCCCAGACAACAACAAGATGGGATAGGAAAGTAGGGCCATAATTTTGAAAAACCAACAACACACTTATATATACATATCATAACCAGTCATATACAATACAAGCCGATATATATATATGCAAGGTCTACAAAACAAGGGGGTTTTCAAAATACTACAGGTCTTCCTCCTCCTCCTCGTCCTCGTCCTCATTGGAGCCACCAGCTGAGTACACAAGGGACTCCGGTTCCGACAGGTTGGGGTCCACCATTGAGCCACCATGAGGATTTGCTGTGCCCTTTCCAAAAGTAACCTCCAGCACATACAGAGGTATCTCAGATTCCGGTATGGGGCCCTCTCTCTGGCCATTTCAATCTTGACGGTACCATGATCGATATTGATGGGCACCTTTTGGGGTAGGCCCGCATCAACCCAGATCACGAACCTCACAAATTTATACTCCCATCCCCTAGGGTCCCCATGGAGTGGAATATAGCACCTCTGCTCTGTGACCTTCTTCGGTTGACCAAAATGCTCGGGAGGAGCTGCCATCTATGGACCTGAAATGTTATCCCACAACAGGGTGAGACGACGTCTCAGCTTGTTCACCCTCTAAGACCCGACTAGGAAGAAAATATTCCCTTAGGGTTGCCTAAGCACAAACACGAGTCAGAGGACTTAGCTTGGCCTCAGTTCCTTCATGCAAGTCAATATAATTCAAAACCATCCAATCACTTCAACCAATCAGATCGTATCATCGATCAATCAACTTAGTCGATTCCATGTCATCAAGACCATATCCCGGTCATCTTAATCAATACTATCTATAAAGTCCGATCACATCCAGGACTGCTCACTCTAAGATGATAATAGATAGTATAGTTCACTCTAAGTTGATAAATAGTATATTGCTTGCACTAAGCTGATATATGGCCCACATACTGATATAGTATACTAATAATGCTCACCAGAAGCTGCTAAGGTATACTACTCGCACTAAGCTGATATATCGAGACCCGCAGGTTGATATAGTATACTAGTATATTGCTCACTCTAAGCCAACATATCAAGCCCGTAGGTTGATAGTATACCATCTTGATTATCTAACCATTTCACTATTTTTATCATTCCCAATAAAAAAATAATTGTGTGTGGGTACACGGTCGGCCTTAGCCAAAATACAATATTTTCCCCCTTGAAAATCCCACTAATTTCAACAGTCCACAAATCCATTTTTGATGTTGTAAACCGACACCAGTGATTTTCTAATTAATTACTGAAATTAAATAAATTTTGGGATAAATATCCAAAATCACAAATCACACTCAATTTGCACAAATTAGCAGTGAATTAAATAAAAAAATCACACCATTGCAATCAATACAAAATTCTGGTCACCGGCTATCCCGGTCTAATTTTCGGAAAATAATAATTAATTATATAATTACGAAAATTAATTAATAAATACTAATAAATAGCAAAAATGCAAACTTAGGCCGGAAAAGCCTAATTATATACCGAAATGGGCCCGGAAAAATTCTGAACCCGTTTAAATAAATACTAGAGCTTATCTAGATGCTAATTGCACTAAACTAACCACCTAACATGCAATAACGATTAATTAAATTGCTAATCTATCCTAACTATCCACCTAATCCATACTTAAACTAATCAACTCTTAAGCGTCATTAACTTACTAAGTAGGGATTGGTGTGTTAAACTCACTTGATTAGCAATCCGCTCGGACCACAACGACGGGGACGCGGAGAGGATTGATAAACTCCAAAGCAGGACTGCCAAGTGGGGTCGGGAAAGGCTCGAAAATGGGCCAAACAGTGGGTTGGAAACCCACTAGCTTCGGTTCTGAGGCTAGGCCGAGAGGACTGCTTCGGGCTTCGGCTAGCATCGACGGTAAAGGGAGGGTGAGCTGCTGGTACTTCTGGGTTGCTGGAAGCTTCAAATTTGCTGGAGATGGGGTGCTCAATGGGCAGGGGAGAAGCAGGGGGAACTGGTTGCCAAGGGGGGACCACTTTGGTCTCCTCTCTATCCCTTTGTCTCCTTGGAAGGCCCCACCATGGCCGGCTGGCCTCCACAGCAACTTGCAGCAGCCATAGCTTCCTCTAGAAGCTATTGAAATGGTCCAAATGTTATGGACCATTGGGCACACGAATTTTGTACACATTTGGCTCAATGCCACCTCAATTCCTTCTTGAATCGACTCAATTCGGCTCCTATAAATTCCATTATCGAGTCCTAGATCAAATTGGTATTTTTCCTCACCAATAGATCCTACCGGCATCCCAATTTCGCGATAAAAACGATCCTTTGCATTTTCCGGTTGAAAACGACCATATATCGACTTTTTCAGCCAAAATCTCGATTTGCAGAAAAATCTTCGGAGATTGAGTGGATGTTCCTACAATGACTTGTGACACAAAAGAACTTTCAATTTCTGAAATCGGATTCAAATTCGCAATTAATTTCAATTTGGCGTGATTTTAGCGTGACCTAGGCTACCGAGTAGCTTTTAGAAATTTTTAGTGCAAATGACCCGTGGTCGATTTTCTTCAAGCCACAATGAACCTCTTCGACATTGGCGACTCTTGGTGGTCGTGAAAATCTTGAGATTTCAAATACGGACATAGGGTACCAAAATGAAAGAAAAATCAACCTAGTGCGGTCGACGAAAATTTTATAATTTAGTGGAATCACCCACGTTTAGCCACACATCTCTATCGAACCAACCTATCTTTGATCTTTAATCGACTTTTAACTATGCCGTAATAATCTCTGCAGATGAGCATGGTCGAGTAGCCAATTCCTAGTTGAATTCTCAAGTTTATTGCGTTAAAATCCCTTAATGGCTTCTCCAGTAGTCTAGTTATCTTGAGAGTGATCAGCTCTGAGAATAGCACTATAGGCGCATCGATGAAATGCCCGATTTATTTAATTGAAAGCAGAACTGAAAATTTCGGGATGTCACAAAAACTAGCTGGTCTTTTCATCCTGAAACAGAATCTAACAAAAAAGGACCTAAGTTTATGTGGGTACCAAAGAAAAGGTGACATCTTCTTTGATTTTAGGTTATTTTAAAGAAAAACAAGTGATATTTCGATAGCGGATGCTCCAAATAAATGACTGGAGACAACAGCAAGTTCGTAACACTCACCTCTATAGATGGTGGCACAATAACATTTGGAGAAAAAGAGAAAGGAAGAATCATCGGAAAATGAAACATCAGATTGGGAAATTTGGTTGTTGAAGATGTTTCACTTGTATAAGGTCTACAGCACAATCTCCTTAGTATAAGTCAACTTTGTGACAAAGGATACACAATCAACTTCGAGAAAGGTAAATGCATAGGCACCAACAAGGATAAGTCGTAAACATTAATTGGAAATAGGTGTGGCAACATCTACCTACTTGATATCAACTTTGAGGATGCAAACTGCTTAATGTCTATCAAGGAAGAACGTGATCTTTGGCACAATAAATTAGGTCACATTCATGCAAAGCAAATTCAGAAGATATCTTCTAAAATATAGTTCGTGGGTTATCAAAAATCAATTACAACTGGGAAAACAGCTAAGAAACTTTTTTAAATCTACCAAAACTATTGCTACTGATAGATCTCTATAGTTATTATACATGAACCTGTTCGAACCAACCCGAACAACCAATCTCGGAGGAAGAAAATACTGCCTAGTCATAGTAGATGACTATTCAAGATTTACTTGGGTAATGTTCTTATCACGTAAGAATGAGGCATTTCACTTTTTCGAGAAATTTGCTCAACAAGTTCAAAACAAGAAGGTTACAACATCACCACCATTAGAACCGATCATGGAGGAGAATTTGACAATCAAAGCTTTGCCGAGTACCGCGATAAAAATGGAATAGAACACAATCTCTCCATTGCTTATACTCGTCAACAAAATGGAGTAATTGAATGAAGGAATCGATCACTACAAGAGATGGCAACAACAATGTTGATCGAAAGTAGTACACCAACTTATTTCTGGGCTGAAACTGTCTCCACCTCATGTTATACTCTCAACAGAGTATTACCGAGATTGATGGTAGAAAAGATCCCGTATGACATATACAAAGGAAGAAAACCCACTCTACATTACTTCCATGTTTTCTGATGCAAATGTTTCATTCTAGAGAGTGCTAACAATAACATTGGGAAGTTTGATGCAAGAGCTAATGAAGGCATTTTTCTTGGACACTCAACAACAAGTAAAGCCTATCGAGTCTTTGACAAAGATTCAAAGGTAGTTGAAGAATCCATAAATGTGAAGTTCATGGATGATCAAAAGGGAGTACAAGCTGATGACTATGAAGACATCATACATATATTTGCACCAGTTGCTCACAAATAGTAGCAACCACAATCCCCAACTGATCTCTCAAATCAAGGACAATCTTCTAAAGATTGGAGATTCAAGACTGAGCATCCTAAAGAACAGATAATAGGGAAAGTGGATGAAGGAATCAAAACGAGATCATATCTCAAAGGTATGATTAATTCCTTGGTTCTTATATCTCAATTTGAACCCAAGGGAGTCGAAGATATTCTTAAGAATGAAAGCTGGATTGAAGCCATGTAAGAAGAATTACATCAATGCAAAGTCAATGATGTTTGGGAACTAGTTGTAAGACCTAAAAATCAGACTATAATAGGAACCAAATGGGTATTCAAAAACAAGCTTGATGAAACAGGTAATGTTGTACGTAATAACGGAAGGTTAGTTGCTAAAGGATACCTACAAGAGGAAGGTATAGATTTTGATGAAACTTATGCACTTGATGCTAGGCTAGAAGCTATGCTTGTTATTAGCCTACGCATGCTTTCATGATTTTCTATTATACCAAATGGATGTTAAAAGTGCATTTTTAAATGGATATATCAAAGAAATGATATGTATTGAGCAACCACTAGGTTTTGAAGAAACAGAAAAATCTAATGATGTTTATCGTCTAAAGAAAGCGCTCTATGGGCTAAAGCAAGCACCAAGAGCCTGGTATGAAAGATTAAGTAACTTCTTGACAAATCATGAATTTGAAAAAAGGTAAGGTAGACATCACCCTTTTCATTAAAAGAAAAGGTAAATATCTACTTATTGTTCAAATATATGTTGACGATATAATTGTTGGATCTACTAATGATGTACTGTGCAAGGACTTTGCAAAAATGATGAAAAGTGAGTTCGAAATGAGATTGGGGAACTAAATTTCTTTCTCGGACTTCAAATCAAGCAATGCCCTGAATGCACTTTTATACATCAAGAGAAGTATGCAAAAGAAATAGTAAAAAAATTTGGTCTACAAGGATGCAAGAAAATCGTGACACTCATGTCATGCTCTATCAAATTGGAGAAGGATGAGAAGGGTAAGTTTGTTGACCCCAAGATATATAATATGATAGGATCACTTCTATATCTGACAACATCTAGACCTGATATCTTATTTAGTACTTGTTTATTTGCTCAATATCAATAAGATCCAAAAGAATCACACCCATCAACTATTAAACAAATTATTCAATACGTTGGATCCATGCAAAAGTTAGGAATTTGGTATCCCAAAAATACAAATTTTATGTTGCTTAGATATTCGGATGCTAATTTTGTAGGTTGTAAAGTAGATAGAAAATGTACATCAAGTACTTGTCAACAACTAAGAAACATGCTGATCTCTTGGTTCTGGAAGAAGCAAAATTCAGTAGCTCTCTCAACTATGAAGGCTGAATAGATTGCCCTCGGAAGTTGTTGTGCTCAACTCATTTAGATGAAGCAACAGTTAAGTGATTTTGGAAAAGATGAGGAATGTATTCCCATCATGTGTGATGACACCAGCGCTGTAAATCTAACCAGGATTCCAATTCTACATTTAAGAGCAAAGCACATCGAGCTAAGACATCATTTTGTTAGAGATTATGTTAACAATGGTGATATTTGCATATAGTTTGTGGAATCAAAACAGCAACTAGCAAACATTTTCACCAGACCATTGGACAAGCCAGCCTTCGATTATATACGTGGTGAATTAGGAATATGCAACGCCTTGGAATAATAACATTCAAGGTATTACATTAATTGTGTCGAAAACATCGGGTACAACAAAGAACAATAGGTACGCACCTACTGTATTAATTCAAAAAAAGTTACTGTTACATGCACTGTAATTGTTACTGTTTTGACCATCTATACCCTATTTAGACTTGATACGACTATTGTAATCGAATTTGTACACTCAATTTTATTGCCAATTAAATTCGTAAAATTTGAATACGAAATTTATGGATAATAAATACTACTGTTGAAGAAGCAACGGCTAATATTTTATCTCTTACTGTGAAATACTCTGCTCCTATTTATAGAGGGTCCGTATTCACGTTTTTACTCACTATTTTTACCTACTCTTTCTTCCTTATTTTTATAATATTTGCACGAGTCTCTCGTCTCTTATACACACAAACACCTTTTTGCTCAAACTCATGGCACCCAAAACTTGACCCTATTCTAAACTCGTGAGGAAATCCTCTCACACCGTTGGTCGGCCTTTCAAAACCTCTAAAGATGAGGTCACTCAACAAGCCCATTTCTCATCTTCCATATTAATCAATGCAAGAGTATGATACTCATACGATATACAATAATGTATGTCACATGCAATCATGTCATGCTTACACCTCATATCACCTTATCATTTCACACTAACGTACCACTTAAACATACCCACATTTTATCTTTTCGCATAACCTTATATGCATAACAAAAGATTTCAATCGTCGAGTACCATGAACACTTATTAATTCCCATTTAAAGTGTCACATAAATTTGCACTATAATCAAATTGAGCAACTAACGATGCATCTTATCATAGGGACTCAAGTATAGAATACTTATTAAGGATAAGTTAAGTCATTGCCTAAAGTTTAAATTATTGTAATTACCTATTCGACAACTTATTTCATTAATATAACATACTGATTCCATTAATATACCATGCCACAACATGATATTACATTCCACATGTCACCACATATTAACTTATGACATTAATATAACATGCCATAACAACTTCTCACACAACACTTATCACCACATAATAACTTATCATATAATTACTTATCACAAGTTACTTATCATAATGATAGCTTAGTGATTTGATGTCACAACAAGATGATTAAGCGCTTATAATGACATACTCAAATTTTTCTTAAGTGCAACAAGTAGTTCAAGTCAAGAAGGCACTAATGCGAAATTTGGTCTCTAAAAGACCCAAATACGCATGCGAAGGTATGCACATGCTAAGGTTGTAATCCTATAGTGAGGGTTGAGAAGATGCCAAATTTTGACCACTTAAGGATGTGTATACATTCTACTAAAAATATGCCATATAGAATGAGTGATGACGAACACTTTTCATCATTAAGGACTCAGATTCAAATTATGATCACACGAGTTATGACAAAAATGGCAAAACAGACGTGCATAATTAATCTTTTTATTAAAGCAGCACTTGAGCACCTTTATGCATGCAATTGACGCATCGAATGACCTCAAAATTTTGCAAATCTTGCGTCAATGGAAAACATACAACATTCATGAAGGCCTTAAGGTTGAACAAGGTCAATTTTATGCTCAAATTTACATACTTTTCTTTTGAATCTAAATAGGGTAGACTGACTAATACTTAAATCTAAGCAATTTTGACCTAGCTATGAAGACAAGTTTGTCCAGAAATCGTCACAGAGAGCAGAGCAAAAATAACAAAATACTAAGGCGGACTAAGGACTGCACTTAAAGAGTGTTGGAGAAATTCTCCTCAAAGGTTTTGAAGTTGACAAAACATTTCTCTCAGTCTAGTCTGAAGACTTGCAGACTCTACTGGCAAAGTCTGAAGATCAAAGTCTGACGTTAACAAGACTCAAGTTTTCAAAGTCTACTCTCATGGACAGATTCCAGACCGACAAGATAAACGAACTTCCATTCAGATCCTATATGGTTTTTATCTCAATGGCTAAGGAATATCTTTCGACTGGATTCAGCACTACAAGATCTTACTTTCGTATCCGAATTGATATAGATTCTCTAAGATTCGCAACTTATTTGGAAAGTTCTACTTATGGAAACCAAGATCCCGATTGTATGGGCGAACGAGGATTGATGGGCTATCTACACTTACCTTAAAGAGCTCGAGATCTCTCCAAATTGATTCTGTCCAACGGGCTGATTGGAAGAACTTCTTTGGAAGGTGCCAACGGTAATGAAGGCATGAAGAAGCGTATAAAGGGAGACGCTCGAGTTGTTGAAGTGTCTTTGGATAGAAGAATTCCAAAGTCTCGAACCTCCATATTTCGTTTGTGATCTTATTCTTCAAGCAATATATGTAATCAAAAGAGTGATCATAGAGTGGTGAGACCTTGAGGAAGTGTAGTAGAAGTTCTACATTGTGGACTCAAGAGCGTGAGACTGTAATACTCTTTTTGATTCTTAGTGAAATCCAGCCGTAAGGGCTGTCCGTAAGGGAGAGTGGACGTAGGCTTGATATAAGCCGAACCACTATAAATCTGAGTCTTGATTCTCTCTCCCTAATCCTTTTATCTTTCATAACTTTCATTTGCTGCGATTGCTGTTTTTAATTCATTAATCTCATATTCGGATTTGATTGTTAAAATCGCTTTAATCACCTATTCACCCCCCTCTAGGTGCTAATTCTAGTCCTAACAATTGGTATCGAGCTTTGTGTACTCGTTTATAAGAAGTGTCTTTACTTCTGAGTAAAAGATCTATGGCTAGTATGTTACCTACAGGGTTGGTCGAAGGTCAAAGCAATACCAGACCTCCATACTTTGATGGAAAAGACTACAGCATATGGAAGAACAAGATGAAAGCATTCCTAAGATTGAAAGATCCTTTGGAATGGGAAGTGGTTGACAAAGGAATCATTCCCGCCGGCAAGACGTGAGAGAGGAAAAGAAGTTGCGATCCCACTCCAATGACTCAAGAAGAAATCACCAAGAGACAGACTCTTGATGCTAAAGCCATTTACTCCTTATATTGTGCTTTATCTCCTACCGAGTATAACAGAATATCTTCTTGTGATACAAAGAAAAGAAGTCTGGGATAGGCTTCACATTACCTACGAAGGAACTGATCGAGTGAAAGAGACAAGGATCAACATTCTTTTGGGACAATATGAAGTCTTTAAGATGAGATCGGGAGAATCAATAACCGACATGTTTAGTCGCTTTACTGAAATTGTGAATGGTCTTGAATATCGGGGACATCCAATCTCGGGACATATGAAGGTCAACAAACTCCTACGAGGACTCTCTAAAGACCGGAATCACATAAAAACTTCAATAAGAGAGACACTGAGAGGATTGCTCCACTCTCGTAGACGAATTGGTTGGGACTCTTCAATCTTATGAAGTAGAGCAAACCAACGAAGAGGAAGATTCAAAAGGTAAGAAATCAATTGCCTTAAAGTCTAATGACCATTCGATGTTACGATTCTCAAGAAGATCTAGATGATGAAGAGCTGGCACTTATGATAAAGAGATTCAGAAAGTTGAACAGAAAAGGAAGAAAATTCAATTGGAAGAAACAAAGCTCACAAAGGTTTCAGAACAAATCAACAGAGGAAGATGACTCTAACAAAGAAGTGACTTGCTTTGAATGCAAGAAAAAGGGACACATCGATCCAACCGCCCTCGTTAAAGAAGAGAAAAGGAAAGACCGAGAAATACGGAAGGCACTCAAAGCGAGACCCTGGAGTGATACCGAATGTGAAGAAAGTGATGATGACTATGCCAATATCTCTGTTTAATGGCAAAATCTGATTCAGCTCGAGACCCCGATTCGATACGGACTGAAAAGTGAACTCGAGGTTAGTAATCTCGAATTCCTATCAAAGTTTCGAAATACATTGATGAACTTTGTCTTAGTCTAAAAACTTCTCTTAAGAGGATCTCCGAATTAAAAAAAAGGAAAATTCTACATTGAAGCAAAGGAAAAACTTTGAAAGAGAAATTTGAAAAGTTAGAAAACAACTTTACCGTCTTGAAAGAAAACTCAGACTCGTTTCCAAAGAAAACAATCTTTTGAAAAATGATATTTCTAATATATCAAAAAGATTTTCAAATGGTTCGAACAGTTGGATAAGATTCTTTCGATACAAAGACCCTACTTTGATAAGTTAGGTCTTGGTATGACTTCAAACTATTCCTCTAATTGATTTTCCAAAGTTGAAGGAAAGAATCAAACAAAGACCAACCAGAATTGCTTATAAAAATCATTTTCGAAAGTCTTTGTAAAACCCGTTGGCGAAATGCTTTGAAATGTTCCAAGTGTCAAAGCTCGAACATTTTGAGAAAGAATGTCCTTTGGTTTGGAGACCGTTAAAAGGAATTGGGCAAAGACTGTTTATTGCTCTAACTCTTCGGACCCAAGATGATGTGGGTACCAAAGAAAGCTTGAATTCTTTTTAATTGCAGGTCACTATCAAAAAGAAGATTAAATGGTATCTAGATAGTGGCTGCTGAAGACATATGATAGGAGACTCAAGTTGCTTCATAACACTTGACCAGAAAGACGGAGGAAAAGTTTCCTTTGGAGGTAATAACAAAGGAAGAATCATTGGTCGTGGAACAGTCAAGATTGGAAGTCTGTCAATCAAGAATGTCTCCTTAGTTGAAGGATTAAATTACAACTTGCTTAGCATAAGCCAGTTGTGTGATATTGGATTCAAGATCAATTTCCAGGAAAGAAAGTGCTCAGGAATCGCAAAGACTCTACTCAATCCTTTACTTGGACGAAGACATGGAAATATCTATCTTCGGATGTAAATCATGAAAGATCACGGTGCTTGATATCAGTACAAGATGAAGCTAATCTATGGCACGAAAACTTGGCCATATCAATATGAAGCAAATCAGCAAGATCTCCTCCAAGAAACTTGTTCGAGGATTGCCTATTCTCAATTATTTAAAGTCTCGATCCATGCACACCATGCGTACCGGGTAAAAGGTTAGAAATTCTTACAAACCAATAAGTAAAGTTTCTACTAATCGTGTATTGCAGCCTTCGCACATGGATTTATTTGGACCTACTAGAACGCAAAGCATTGGTGGAAAAAGGTTCGCCTAGTAATAGTGGATGATTATTCACGATTTACTTGGGTCTACTTTCTTTCAAGTAAGTCTCGAAACTTTCTCTCTCTTTTCAAAATTTGCTAAGAAGGTGCGAGAATGAGAAAGGTTATACTATCTCTAGTATTCGTACGCACCATGGAGGTGAGTTTGAAAATCAAGATTTTACTAAATTCCGTGATGATTCGGTTTTCAGCATAAATTCTCCTCTCCATACACACCGTAACGTAATGGGGTTGTGGAAAGGAAGAATAGATCTTTACAAGAAATGGCAAGAACTCTTTTAATTGAAAGTAATATTTCTTCAAGGTTTTGGGCTGAAGTCGTTTCGACCGCTTGTTATATTATTAACGGAGTATTTTTAAGACCAATTCTTGAGAAAACTCCTTATGAAATTTTTAAAGGAAAGAAACCAATTGTTTCTTATTTTCAAGTATTTGGTTGTAAATGCTTCATTCTAAAAAATGCAAATGATCGAGTTGGTAAGTTTGAAGAAAAATCAGATGAAGGATTCTTTCTTGGCTACTCATCTACAAGCAAAGCCTATAGAGTATTCAACAAGAAGACTCGCATCGTGGAAGAATCAATGAACGTCAAATTTCAAGACTCTCCACAAGTTCAGCCAATACAGATCGAAGAATCGAATGCATTCCTGCATTAATCGCTAGATCTATCTCCCATAAAGCACCCAAAATCCAGATGCGGTACAACAAGTTGTCGATGGAGATTCAACTCAAGAAAATGATCAACAACCCATCGACCATCCAAGAATCGGAAACACAAGTCCAATCATCCCGAAGAACTCATTATTAGGAACATTAATGAGGGAATTCGTACAAGATCCAAAAGGCGAGAAGAGTCTAGTGCAGTTGCACTTATTTCGAAGTAGAACCCAAAAACATCGAAGAAGCCTTAGCCGATGAAAGCGGATTGAAGCAATGCAAGAAGAGCTCGACAATTCGGTATCAACGATGTTTGGGAATTAACTCCTAAACCAAAAGGTAAATCGTTATTGGAACTAAATGGGTTTTCGGGAACAAAGTTGATGAAAAAGACAAAGTGACAAGAAACAAAGCAAGACTCGTGGCTAAAGGTTACACGCAAGAAGAAGGGATAGACTATGATGAGACTTATGCTCCAAGAGAGCAAGGTTAGAAGCAATCGATTACTACTTGCTTTTGCATGTTATAAGAATTTCAGGTTATTTCAAATGGACGTCAAAAGCGCATTCCCGAATGGATTCATTCAAGAAGAAGTCTATGTGGAACAACCTCCCGGATTTGAAGACTCAAAGAAACCGGACTCGGTGTTCGGGATCGAAGAAAGCTTTATATGGATTAAAACAAGCTCCTCGAGCTTGGTATGAAAGGTTAAGTAATTTTTTAATGCAAAGTGGTTTCTCTAAAGGAAAGGTAGACACTACTCTGTTTATTAAAAAGGAAGGCAAAAGCTTTCTACTCGTTTAGATTTATGTTAATGACATTATATTCGGATCATCTAATGAGACTTTGTGCAAGAAATTTTCTAAGTCTATGCAGGATGAATTTGAGATGTGCATGATGGGTGAACTATCCTTCTTTCTTGGTCTACAAGTGAAACAACTTAAAGAAGGAATCTTCATTCATCAAGAGAAATATGCAAAAGAACTTGTTAAAAAGTTCGGTCTGGAGAATTGCAAAAAGACTGACATACCAATGTCAAGTTCTTTGAAGATAGACAAAGACGAAGCAGGGAAGAAAGTCGACCAAAAATTATACAGGAGTATCATTGGGTCACTTCTTTATCTTACTGCATCTAGACCTGACATATTATTTAGTGTTTGCATATGTGCTAGGTTTCAATCAGATCCTAAGGAATCACATTTAAGTGCTGCTAAACGTATCATTAAATACGTTGCAACTACTGCTAAGATTGGTCTATGGTATCCCAAAGAAGGAGACTTTACCCTTCTTGGTTATTCAGACGCAGATCTTGCAGGTTGTAGAGTTGAAAGAAAAAGCACTTCAGGTACTTGTCAATTACTTGGCAACAGGGTGGTATCTTGGTTTTCAAGAAAACAAAGTACTGTGGCTCTTTCAACAGCTGAAGCAGAATACGTAGCACTTGGAAGTTGCTGTTCTCAAATACTTTGGATAAAACAACAACTACGAGACTTTGGTATTGAAGACTCTTGCACGAGAGATCGATGTGACAATACCAAAGCGCAATCAATCTTACAAAGAATCCTATCCTACATTCAAGAGCCAAACATATTGAGATTCGACATCATTTTATAAGAGATCATGTTCGAACAAAGAAGTCTTGATACAATTCATTGACTCGAAAAAATCAACCGGAGACATCTTCACAAAGCCACTTGAGAAAAGCTTATTTGAGTCTATTCGCTCAAGACTCAATATTGTATCTCTTGAAGACTGTTAAAGCTCAGACTCAGAATCTTAAAGTCTAACGACTCAAAAGGATATAGACTGAGAATACCAATCGACACGCATTTGTAAGTACATTTACTTAATCTTTTATCTCGAAAAGGTAAGTTTGCCCGTTTATTTATGGATAATCATGTTTATTAAGGCAGTTTATTTTATAAAGGGTGGTTATCGATTTATTAAGGCAGTTATTTTTCAAAAGGAATTTATTTTGCGTCGATTCGGTTACCACGATTTGATTTCCTTTTATACTTCTTCTCCTTCTTCGTTTTAAACTTTACCCAGAAACCCTAGTTCAAAGCTTTTCACTCTCTAGAATTTTTCTCTCCTCGATTTCTACTTCTCAAGTTTTTAACTTTCTTGCGACACAAGTGAGAAAGTTTCTCCAAGACAGTGACAATGTCTCACCAAAGAAAATCATCAAGGCTTGCAAAGGGGACCACGGGGCTCGAGAGGGGCCTACGCACTTCGATCTTACGTAAGAAAGCGACTTTCCAACGAACAGTCTCCTCAACGGTCTCAACAAGCGATCCTCCTCAACTAGACCTCATGATAGTCGTCCTCAACAAGTAGAAGAAGTGCTTGAAAATGTTGAACCAAGTAAGATCACTCAAGCTCGCTTTTTGTTTATAGGCTTTACTCGCATTGAAGGAAGGTGGGTCTCGTAATGACCTTCATCGATGAATTTCGAAAGAAAAAGGTTATAAAAATGAAACGCACTTTCTCACCGTGATGGAAAGATCGGGCGTTGTTCCTGCTGAACAAACAAGAAAAAGTCTTTGCAAACTTTCCCAAGTGACCCTAGGTTTGGTAGTTTCAATCAACCAGAGGGAAAGGATGATGATGAGAAAATGTATTTACATTTTAAACCTTGGATGGGTGTGGCTGCAAACCTTCGAGGAAAGAAGGATGAACTGTTTCGATCTGATGGACACAGGAAGCGTATGAGAAACCGCCGAAGCGAGGGGGTGATAAATCCACGAACGGTGGACTTTGATTTTCTGGATTTACCGAGCATCAATCTCGAGAGAAGTTTGAGAAACTTCAACCGCACAAGTTTTGCACCGAATGTGATGTGGCTTATTCCGAATTAACCGCATATTTTTACTCTAATCTCAGTTTCCTTGATGCGAACAGCTTTTCATTTAGCGTGCGAGATAGAGAATATGTTGTTGATACGGACACTCTGGCAGATGTAATTGGTGTGGAAAGAGGTGCTTTCCAATCAATTTCTGTGTCTGTAAGTTCTCGCCACTCTTGAACTTGCAAGAGACCGAATTGTCAAGGTCGTCTCTCCTACTCGAGAATGAATGCAACAAATATTACGCTTCACAAGATTGTGATCAATTGTCTTAGACCAAAATCAACTTCAAAGACAGATGTATCCATCTCAGAGGCAAAGTTGATGTTTGCAATCAAGATTGGCATTAATTTCTCTCTGCCGCACACGATCATGTTTCACATGTATGTGTCGATGGCAAAAGACAAGGGACAACTCCCTTATGCTCTCATTACACGACTTTTCGACATCGAACATCCAGCCTCCCCACATTCTCTCTCGTGAAGACTATTGGTCGAATGGTCATCGGACCGAGGATGATAACAAAGATGCGTCTCGAAGGAACTCAAGAAGAAGTCGGGAGCAAGTTCAAAGAAAAACCCCGTGAAGATCGACCCAGACTCTTCGCGGCAAAACGAAAGGAAAGGAACCAAGTGGCGGTCATGTCAAAAAGAGGCGGGCAATCATCTTGGAAGATGAAGATGATGAGGATGATGTGCCTATCTCAGCCTTTGTCTCTCAGTTTTCTGCTCCTATATCAGCTGTTCCAGAACGACAGTCTGCAGAAGAAACTGAGAAAGGAAACCAGGAAGAGGAATCCTTGCAAAAGGAAGAAGAGACAGAGAAAGAAGAAGAGAAAGAGAAAGAAGAAGAGGAAGAAGAGAAAGAGGAAGAGGAAGAAAAAGAGGAAGAAAAAGATGAAGAGGAAGAGTCAGACAGGACATACTCTCAACATAAACCAGCAGACTCACAAGCAAAGACAGATTCTCCGGCGTAAAAGGAGGATCAAGCACAATCTTGTCACCGAGGAGACTCCTCGAAAGAAGAGTTCTTCTCCCCTCCGTAAGGCATGGAAACAGGGGGAGATATCCAAAGAGAAAGCACTCCTCTTCTCCTGACATTTACAAGTGCAAGTGTGAGTAGATCGCCACCTGATGCAGAAGATGTTTATGCTGCTCATCATCCTGAGGGAGAGGCTTCATCTCCAAACATTGATCTTCCTTCTGACATTCACACCGGCTTAACTCCACCGTCAGACCGAGTTGACGCAAGCACACAGACTGACAATTCAGGAGATTTCAGAAGGGTGCTTGACATCATATTGGAGCTCAAAGGCCAAATCTATGCTATGGGGTGTGACTTTCAGACTCTTCAGAATGAGAATCATGCTATGTTCATCTCCTTACACGATCAGCTTAAAGATGTTCAGAGTAAGGTTCAAGACACAAGAAAAGGCACCGCTCTCGCCGAACTTCAAGAAGACTTAAGGAAGCTTCTGGAAGGAACCGTCAAGTCTATGGAGGACTTTCAACTTGTTCGCGTTCCTCGTGCTCCTTGACTTTCTTATTTTTTAATGCTGACAAAAAAGGGGGAGAAGGCTTTGCAGGCAGATTTTCACTCTAACCAAACCTTAAACTTTCATTACTATTTTTCTTTGGATTTAATGGTTTGTTTGTGATTGATATTTTGACTTTATCTTGAGTTTTTGAATGATTGCTTACTATTGCATTACCTTAAGCTGTTAAAATTAGATATAGATAGTAAAGTCTGCATTGACTAATGAGGTTTCTGTGGATGCAGATTTGTGTACAGGGTAAGTCTGTGTACAGGACATCTGCGTACATGACATCTTATACTATTCATATTCTAATGATATCTTTGCAAGCTTAAAAGTTGTTTTGCAGGGCAATAGTGTTCAAATCTGCAGGAAAGTTTTGTCACCATCAAAAAGGGGGAGATTGTTGGAGAAATTCTCCTCAAAGGTTTTGAAGTTGACAAAACATTTCTCTCAGTCTAGTCTGAAGACTTGCAGACTCTACTGGCAAAGTCTGAAGATCAAAGTCTGACGTTAACAAGACTCAAGTTTTCAAAGTCTACTCTCATGGACAGATTACAGACCGACAAGATAAACGAACTTCCATTCAGATCCTATATGGTTTTTATCTCAATGGCTAAGGAATATCTTTCGACTGGATTCAGCACTACAAGATCTTACTTTCGTATCCGAATTGATATATATTCTCTAAGATTCGCAACTTATTTGGAAAGTTCTACTTATGGAAACCAAGATCCTGATTGTATGGGCGAACAGGATTGATGGGCTATCTACACTTACCTTAAAGAGCTCGAGATCTCTCCAAATTGATTCTGTCCGACGGGTTGATTGGAAGAACTTCTTTGGAAGGTGCCAACGGTAATGAAGGCATGAAGAAGCGTATAAAGGGAGACGCTCGAGTTGTTGAAGTGTGCTGGATAGAAGAATTCCAAAGTCTGAACCTCCATATTTCGTTTGTGATCTTATTCTTCAAGCAATATATGTAATCAAAAGAGTGATCATAGAGTGGTGAGACCTTGAGGAAGTGTAGTAGAAGTTCTACATTGTGGACTCAAGAGCGTGAGACTGTAATACTCTTTTTGATTCTTAGTGAAATCCAGCCATAAGGGCTGTCCGTGCGGGAGAGTGGACGTAGGCTTGATATAAGCGAACCACTATAAAACGGGAGTCTTGATTCTCTCCCTAATCCTTTTATCTTTCATAACTTTCATTTGCTGCGATTGCTGTTTTTAATTCATTAATCTCATATTCGGATTTGATTGTTAAAATCGCTTTAATCACCTATTCACCCCCCTCTAGGTGCTAATTCTAGTCCTAACAAAGAGCACCAAGAATCTATAGAAATTGAGTAGATTGTGACCTATTTTTTGGGGGGTCAAATGTTGCTCAATCGGGGCGTGCGACCTATCGATTCGAAGCTTGTAGAGTCTATTTCCTATGACTAAGAGAGCTCGAATAGAAAAGAGGCCATCTAAGACCTCAATTTAGCCAAAATAGCAAGTTAGTTTTAGAAGCACAAAAATCACAAATTTGAAACAAATCAAGTTCAACCATCTCAAGTTCATCATTGATGAACAATCAATCATAGCAAGTCAATGTTCTAGTCTGTCAATCAAATATCCAAGCATTTCACCAAACCCTAGGTTTGAATCCTAGCCCTAACCGGCTAATTCGATCTCGCTTCATGGGATTCAAGATCTAGAGTTTTACCTATGTTTCAATTTTGGCGATTCCAAATGCAATCGGACGAATGAGCACTCGTCGGAGTTTGATAAGAGTTTGATCTATTCTTCAAGGACCAGACCTCCATGAACTGCTGTAGGAAGATTAAGCCGATGGTTTACTTCAGGAGCAGAACCAGTCCCGCCTAGATCGGTTTGGGATTACCAGAAGAACTTGAGGTTGTTGGCTCAGTTCCGGCGACTTTTCTAGTTGTCTCTGACTACTAGGCGATTAGGACCTCTCCTGGTGGCTAGTCAGTGATGATCAAATTGCTTAATAAGGCTGCTGGACAACCGAACCAGCTTCAAACAGAACCGGTTCACCTAGATCGGCCTTTAGAGCTTTTGGCAGAACAAATGACAACCGAAGATGATTCGGTGGCTGATCTACAAGGCCCCGACCACCAAAGGGTCGGGGTCTCTCTTATGATCAGATCGGCAACAATTAAGTGTTGGGGGCCATCGGATGGTGTTCGGTTCAACCAATTCACTCGGCTAAAGTTAGAATTGGCATGGACGCCGGTCTTTGGATAGATTGGAGAAGAGGCTGCAGCAAGAGACTTCGACCAACTAATCAGCCGCTAAACTTTGCGACTGAGGAGAGAGAGGGATGCGTGTTACACCTCGACCCTTGAGTGCGTGCCCATCCCTCTGTGATCGATAAATTTGCGACGTCCTAGGACGCATCGCCGACCCATTCATTTTATTGCACATGCGTAAGCATATAAAAACCCCTGACATCAAATAGCATGGGATAGGAAAGCAGGAAACAATTCACAACAAACCAAACACCTTTATAAACAAACTGAGTTTATAAACAAAGGGTCTACAAAAAGGTTAGCTTTCAAAAAGGAACTATCCTATGACCACTAGTCGGACACGTTCACCGATCCTTCTGTCTCCACAGGCTCCGGAGGCACTGGGTCCTCTACGGCTTCATCAGGAGGGTCAGCTGCACCCTCGCCAAAAACGGCATCGACTACCACAGCGGGAATTTCAAAACCCAAGAGGGGACCCACACGGAATCCATTGAAACCGTAGCGAAACCACGCTTTGAACTGATGAGGTAAGCCCTCATTGACCCATACTGTGGTCACCACGAGTTCATATATCCATTGAGCCCCGGGGGCATGATAGTCAAAACTTTGCTCGGTAACCCTCATAGGCTGACCAAAATGTTCCGGAGGAATCGCCATCTAAGGACCTGAAAAATGAGCCCACGACGGGGTGAGACAATGTCTCAGTAAGTCCACCCCCTAAACCCTTATTAGGAAGGAAATACGCCTAAGGGCATTCTAGCCACACAGCCACACAATTAGGATAGAAGACTTACCTCGCCTTAGTTCCTTCCTACACGTTAGCACAATTCATATCACAACCATATGCATATAGCAATTTCACACATCAATTGGAACGTCTCAATCAATCACCTTTCAATCAAACACAAGGGTCTTGATTATAGGGCCAAATCGTTATGACATGTCCCATTCCATACCACACAATTTTGTCCCATAATCCGGCACATCTATCTCAATCAATCATGTGTTCTAATTGATTATTACTACTCGCACAAGCAGTTTTACCCGACACACATTGGTCCTCTGGCGTAGCCAGGCCTCGTCTCACTCCTTTGAGCACGACAACATCCTCCGACACACACTGGGGACGGCATTCCATACGGCCTTCCCGTAGGAGCTTCAGTCTAGAATCTATTGCGAATGGCATCCATTGTTAGGGCATCCCATATAGGGGTAACGTCCACCGACACACACCGGGGACAGGTTCTCTTAACCAGCACACGATCATTCAATTCCGGCCAAGGACATTGTGCTTTGCACTCACATGCCTCAATTAAGATAACGACCTTGGCCTATTTTATTCGTATTAAAAACACTATGTGAAAATATTCGTGTGTGGGTACACGGTCAATTTGAACTAGAAAAATTGATACCTTTCCTTTCCAAACCCCACTAATTGATATAGTCTTTAAAACCATTTCCGGTGTCAAAACCCGACACTCTATATTTTCTAATTAAATACCAAAATTTCATAATCATCACTCAATTGCACAATTCAACAATCAATGCATAATCTAATCACACCACAGTAATCAGCACGAAATTCTAACGGCTGACTATCTCGGTATAATTTCCGGAAAATATTAAATAATTAAATAAATTTCAAAATTAATTAAATAATACTAAATAATTAAATATAATATAAATTAATATAAATAAATTAAATAAATTCGAAATAATTAATTAAGAGCCTAAATTAAGCTTACACTAATTTAATTGCTTAATTAGCCTTAATTAATTATCCACTAAACTAATCAAGCACATAATCTAATTAACATTTAACTAAGCTAATCTAACCACCTAAACATGCTTAGCCTAATCAAACACCCCTTAAGCATAATTAACCTCCTAAGCAAGGTTTAGTGAGTAAACTCACTGGTTTTGCGATCCGATGAGTTCACTACGACGGGGACGCGAAGGCGAGCGACAAACTCCGAAGCGGCGACACCAAGCGAGGCCGAGTAGGGCTTGAAAATGGGCCACGACGCCACGACGCCACAAAGCCCTTGCTGGCTTTTCGGTTTTTTCCTTGAACCAAACGGGTTGAACCGGCGGTTGGCTTGGCGCGGAAACAGCAAGGAATGGGCAGCGGCTGCAGCAGCGAGACTTTTGGCGGGCTACGGCAGCTAGACGGCGATGTATGGCAGTGGCGGAGGCTCTGACGGTGACCAGGTGGCTCGGGGGACAGTAGCTGGGCGCGAAATGAGCGGGACGGGCAGATGGCATGCGCGGGGGACGCGCAACATGAGTAGTTGGCGAGACGGGCAAGCGATGGGCGTGATGGCTTGGCGGGCATGCATAGGCAGCTAGGGGCGGTCGACGGTAGCTTGGACGATGGTGAACGGCGGTCCGAAGGCTCCGGAACAGCAGCATGAGCGGACAGGGACACGCAGGCGTGCTAGCTAGTGCGAGGGAGCTCGGGCAGTGCTCGGCTGCTCGATTTGCTCTCCGATGGCTGTCTCGGCTGAAGGGGGAAGCTGTTTGCTGATCTCTGGTTCTCTCAAGCTCTCCAACAAGCACGACAATGGAGAAAGCAAGGTTGAAGAGGAAGAAGAAGGTGGCTGCTAAAAGGGGGACCACCATTTGCCTTTCAAAGTCCACAATCTCATCCCCATTCACTCATCACAAGCCCCCACCATGTCAGCCCTTGTCCTCAGCCACTTCTCTCTCCTCGAGCTTCTTCAAGAAGCCTCCCAAGATGGCTAAAATGTTGCACACCCCATGGCCTACGAATTTTGCACATTTCCCTCTTCAATCCATCCAATTCCTACTCAATTGAGCTCAAATCAAAGCCTATAAATTCAGTCAAGGTTTCCTCACTTAATACCGCATTTTCCTTGTCCAAATATCCCACTCGACGACAAAAAATGCGACCAAAAACTGGCCTACGAATTTCCTGATCCAAAATAGCCTTACTTTGATTTTTTGCCGAAAATCTCGGTTTGCAGAAAAATCTTCGGAGGATGAGTCGACGTTCCTAAAATGCTTGTGACATGATAGAACTTTCAATTTTTGAAATCGGGTTTAAATTCGCGGTTAATTTCAATCTGGCGCGATTTTAGCAGTATCTAACCCATCGGGTAGCTTTTAGCAATTTTTAGTGCAATTGACCCATGGTCGATTATTTTCGAGCCACAATGTACATCTTCGATTTATTGGCGACTCTCGGTTGTCGTGAAAAGCTCGAGATTTCAAATACGGACACAGGGTACAGAAACGACAGAATAATCAATCCAGTGCCGTTCGATGAGAATTTTGCAATTAGGCGGAATCACCCACACACTGATCATATATCTTAGTCGAATCGACCTATCTCTGATCTCTAGTCGATTTTGACAGTGCCGTAATGACCCTTGCAGATTAGCACGGTCGAGCAGTCGTTTTCTAGTCGAATTTTGAAGTCTGTTGCGTTAAAATCCCTTAATGGCTTCACCTGATAGACTAGTCATCTCGTGAGTGATCAGCTCAGAGAAAAGAACTATAGGCGCGTCGATGAAAAGCCCGACTCATTCAATTGAAAACAGAAGTGGAAAATCAAGATGTCACAATGCGGATGGCGCTGGGCGGTGGTGCTAATCAAGTGGCAGCTAGCAAGGGGCATAGCTGGCGGCAGTCGAAGTGATGGAGTTGGGAGGTCGGTGGGAAAATGTGAGAGAGAGAAGAAAGAGAAAATCTATTTTAGAAAGAGAAAATTGCAAAAAAATGAGCCCCCCATTTTGGAGGGAAAATTAGTATTTATACCAATCCCAAATTAAACAATCTTGACCGTCAGTTTGATCTTACGGTCAAAATTTTAATCCAATGGGTAAAATTTAATTTTGAAAGCTTGATTATCATCTAGAGGTTTCGGATAATCGATCCAATGGGTTTGATTTGCGAAAACCCAAGCCAAAATCGAGAATTGCGTTAAAAGACCTTATTAGGGTTAAATTGTAATTTTAGGAAATTCGAGGGTCAATCTACAAAATAACGGGAAATTGAAAATGCAGAAGTGAAATTGGCATGGTGAAGGTCTTAGAATTAACTGCCGAAGGTCTAGAATTGGCTTGCAATAGACTGAACCGGCTTGCCTTGCCTGCAGTTGGTCAAATCGGTTCACACTGAGTTGCCCGGTTCTTGATCGATTTTTGATTGGTTTGACCTAGTTCTAACTGGTTCACACATTTTTGGCCCTCATGAGTTCAAAATTTATGCAATTTGATCCCTCAAGGACCAAATTGAAAAGAAAACTTACTCAATATTAGAGGAAATTACCCAATCTTAATTCAATCAAGCCAATTAACCTTCATAAATATGTTCTAAGGGTCTTTTATTGACTTAATTGAGTGATTGTTATAAATGACAACAGATCAAAACCATGGGTGCTTAAAATTGTCATTAAAGGGCTAAAATGAACAATTTTACAATTTATTGGGTAAAATTGCAAATTGATGAAAATTAAGCCCAATTGATGTTGCAATTTCTCTATCTACTTAGCCAGCCATCTGTAAGATCACTTGGAGTATTCAAATTGACTTTGAATTAAAGTGCCAAGATTCAAGCCAAAACTAAATCGGGGTCTAATATTAAAATTGGAATTAGATTCATGCAATTAGACCTTAGTCTTGAATGGGTCAATTTGAATTACTTTGATTGAATGATGACAGCTCAGTTTTCTTACCTTCAAGAGAGTGAAATCCCTCAAATCAAGAATTTTTAATGTGAATTTCTCAAAATCGATTTCGGATTTGGACTTATCTTGAGAAAATGAGTAGAAAACAATTGCCTAATCGCAAGCCATGAAAAATCGATTTTGATCCCCTTAATTAAGGCTTAAAGTGACAATTTGTGTTTTGATCCAGTGATTCACAAAATCGAATGCACGAGCAGATTTAGAATAGTCTCTAAACCAAATGTCAAAAAAGAAACCACGCCTAATTATGACTAAAATGAAAGTAATTTTATTTTGGTCGATTTAGAATTTAAAACAGAAAAATTCGGAAAACAAGATTTTTAATTGAATTTTGTGAAATTTTTGACACACAAATCAATTGACACTAAAGAAGACGTCTTGGAGATTTTTCGTTTTTCCAATTTTTTTTGGTCAAAAGTTTGGCAAAAAGTCAATTATTTGCTAAAATATTGATTTCTTGATCAAATCTTTAAATTTTTGAAAAATTAATTTAACAAAGGTGAAATTAAAGCTAAATGACATCTTTTTGGGCGAAAATCTAATTTTTTTAACATTGGGTTAACTTTTGGTCAAAGGTTGACTAAAAAGTCAACTCAAAAGTCAATCATTTTGACCTTTCGGGTTTTTGTCAAAAAATGTATTGAAAATTGCTTAAAAGCAACAATGCCACAAAAAGAAATGAAAAATGACACTTTTTGGCTGAAAAATGCTATGTCGCGACTAGAAACCAAAATCTCGATTTTTTTTTTTTTTTTTACTTTTTTCGACATGTCGAAAAATAAAATGTCAACACCTTTAAATCTTCAAGGCGAAGATAATTGTTGCCAATTCCAAGTCGTGTGTCGAATAATTCTGCTTGTGCGGCCTCAGTTGCCTAGACGCATAGGCCATTACATGTCTATGTTGCATCAGAACACAACCCAATCTTTTAAATAAGGCATCATTATAGGTCTCGTACTCACCAGAATTAGACGGAATAGTTAACACTGAGGCATTCATCAACTTTTGCTTAAGTTCTTGAAACCTCTTCTCGCATTTATCCGTCCATTCAAATTTCACTTCTTTCTTTAGCAATCTCGTTAAGGTGGCTATTCTAGAGAACCTTTCCACAAATTGCCGATAATAGCTAGCCAATCCCAGAAAACTTCGAACTTTCATCACCGTTGTAGGTCTTAGCCAATTCACGACCATTTTGATCTTTGTTGGATCCACTGAGATCCCTTTGCCTGATATTACATGGCCTAGAAACGCCACTTGGTTGAGCTAGAATTTGCACTTTGCTAAAGTTGGCGTAAAATGCATGTTCTCGAAGGGTTAGCAACACCATCTTCAAATGTTAGTTGTGCTCCTTCGAGCTTTTTGAATATACCAATATGTCATTGATGAAGACTATGATGAACTGATCCAAGTACGTCTTGAACACTCCATTCGTTAAGTCCATAAAAGCAGCTGGGGTATTGGTTAACCCAAACGGCATCACTGTAAACTCGTAGTGGCTGTGTCACGTCCAAGACGTGGTTTTTAGGATATCATCCTTTCTAATCCTCAGCCCATCCTCAGGTCTATCTTCAAGAACACCGAAGCTCCTTGAAGTTGATCAAACAGGTCGTCTATCCTTGGCAAAGGGTACTTGTTCTTGATCGTCACCTGATTGAGTTGTCGTTAATCGATGCATAGTCGCAGTGATCCATCATTCTTCTTCATGAACATGATAGGCACTCCCCAAGGCGGTGCACTAAGACGAATGAATCCCTTATCAAGTAATTTTTGCATTTGTACCTTCAGTTCCTTCAATTCGGATAGTAACATACGATATGGTGCCTTGGAGATTGGTTTCGTTCCAAGGGCCAATTCAATAATGAACTTTATCTCCCTTTCCGGAGGCAATCCTTGCAATTACTTCGGAAAGACATCCGCAAATTTTTGTATCACAATGATATCCTCTAAATGTGGCTCTTCTATCGTCAAATCCTCAACCGTTGCCAGATAGCCTTAACAACCTTCCTCTAGCAACTATTCTACCTCAAGCGAAGAAATTAAGGGTGTAGACGGTTCACCTTTGTTTCCTATAAACTCATAACTAGAACTACCAATAGGGTTGAACAGTATGACACTACTAAAGCAATCAACCGTGGCTCATTGCTCTTTGACCCAATCCATTCCAATTATGACATCAAAGTTATACATAGCCAAAACGGCTAGATCTATCAATTCCTTTTGCCCATTAACAATTACTTGCACACTTGACAGCTTAGAACAAATAACACCTTATATTTCATAGGGGTGCAGATACTAACCTAGCTAGTCTAACGAATTGATCAGCTGCAAATGAATGTGTCACCCTTGTATCAAACAATGCGTACATAGCATGCAGGTATAAGGAGACCGTACTTGTAATTACAACCTCGGAATCTTTGACTTCATCTCTAGTCACCACGTATACCTTACCCTGAGCTGGGGGTTGGTTAGAATTGTTTTGAGGTGCGGTCCTTAATTGCTGGCCCATGAGTAATGGTTGAGGCTACACCCCAGCTGGTTGGTGTGGGCAATACTGTATTTGATGGTCATGCTGGCGGCATTCGAAGCACGCTCTAGTCTTGGTGGGGCATGGTGCATATCCATGAAATTTGCCATAGAATCGGCATCCATGGCTCAGATTGTGCGTCGGATTTCCAATGCCATTTCTCCTGTTAGGAGGGATCAAGTGTTTTCCTCTTGTCATCGGCTTCTTCCTAAACCGATGGTTATTCCTACTAGCAGCAAACTGTGATCCAGATGCGACTGCTCACTCGAACATGTCCCTTTTGATTAGCTAAGCCCTCTCATAAAACTCATTGTAATCCTTATGGTTCAAGGACACCAACTGGCTATGAATCTCAGGCTTCAATCCATCTTGGACTCTTTTAGCTTGATCCACTGGATCTCATATCATCCTTGGAGCATACTTCGACAATTCCACAAATTGGCCTTATACTGGTCTACAGACAGGTGGTTTTGGTGAAGTTGCAGGAATTTAGACATCTTTTGCCCTCGGGCACACTCGAAAAAGTGTTTTCCATTGAATGATTTTACAAATGCGCCCCAAGTCGGGGCAGTACCTTCAGGAAAAACTCTTCCCCGAGTGGCCTCCCACCAATCATTAGCATTTCCTTGTAATTGGTAAATCGCCAAGATTACCTTCTCCTCCTCCGTGCACTTTAGCAATGTGAAGGCATTCTTTAACTCTTTAATGCATGAGGTAGCAGCTTCAGGAGCACCCTTTCCTGTGAACTGGGGTAGCTTCAACTTTATAAATTGTTCCATTAACCTCTGATTCCCATCTCCAGCTAACAAGGCATTGTTGTGAGTAGCGGCGGTAATGCAAAGATCGCCGGTTGTTGAGTTTGCTGTCTCATCAAATTTCCAATGGTTTCTAAGGCTTGGAGAATCCCATTGAATCTGGGATCCTCCCATGCCCTACCTCAGGCATTAGCTTGCCTTCGAGTTGCCATTCTTTGTTGCATCCTGGAATCCGAGCTAAACTACTCTTACAACGCTAAAAATAGCCGATTCCACAATCCTAACAACACCGTTAGGAATTTAGAACCACAAATCAATAAGACAATCAGCAATCACATGCATTGCATAAGCGTTCCATGTTGACACATGATTTTTATTCGACATATCATTAAAAGGTAAAAAATTGAGATTTGGGTTCTCATCACGACAGAGCCCATATTTCGATCAAAAAGCGTCGTTTTTCATTCTTTCTTTTGCATTGTCATTTTTAAGCAGTTTCTAGCTCATTGTCAAGAAAAACCCGACAAGTTAAATGGTAGACTTTCGGGTTGACTTTTTGGTCAACCCTTTGACCAAAAGTCAACCTAGGGTAAAAAAATTGTCTTTTTACCCAAAAAAAAAAAATTCATTTAACTTTAATTTCATTTTTATCAAATCAATTTCTTGAAAATTCAAAGATTTGACCAAAAAATCGACATTTTAGGAAAAGTCAACTAAAGGTTGACTTTTAGTCAAACTTATGACCCAAAAAAATAAAAAAATAAAAAAATGCACAAATACATTTGTTTTAATGCCAATTTAAATTTTGCGTCAAAAATTTTATAAAATTCAACTAGGAACCTTGATTTCTGAATTTTTCAGTTTTAGGTTCTAAATCGACCAAAAATGAAATTACTTTTATTCTAGTCATAATTAGGAGTAGTTCCTTCTTTGACATTTGGTTTAGGCACTATCTAAAATCTGCTTGAGCATTCAATTTCACAATTTATCGAGTCAAAATACGAGTTGCCGTTTTAAGCCCTAATTAGGGGAAGGAAAATCAATCCCTCATAACTTGTGAACGAACGATTGTTTCTCACTCATTTTCTTAAGATAAATCCAAATCTAAAATCAATTTTGTGAAATTCACACCAGAACTCTTCAATTTGAAGAATTTTATCCTCCAGGCATTAGAAAACCAAGCAATTAAGCTTCAATCGACAAAATTAGAATTGATCCATTCATGGCTATGGTTTAATTTCATGAATCTAAGTCCAATTTTAATATTAGGCTTAGATCCATTTTTGACCTAAGCTCGAGCACTTTAATTCATGGTCAATTTGAATATGATAAGTGATCTTACATATAAGTAGTTCATTAGATAGGGCAATTGTGATACTAATTGAGTTCAATTTTAGTTAATTTGTAATTTTGCCCATTTGAATTGCAAATTTTACCATTTTAGCCCTTTAGGCCCAATTCAAAGCACCTATGGTTTCGACTCAATTTTTTCCACAATAATCATTCAATTAGGTCAATAAAAAACCCCTTGATCACGTTCATAAGATTTGATTACCTTAATTGCATCTTAATTGGCCAATTTCTTCTTAAAAAATATAAAATTCCTCTTCAATTTGGTCCTTTAGGGGCCAAATTGCGTAACTTTTTGACCTACAAGGGCCCCAAGTGAAAAAAATAGTAGGAACCAGACCAAACCGGTCAAGAACCGGTCAAAATTCGGCCGAATCAGACCAAACCGGTTTGGTCGGTTTGATCGGTTACCGGCAAGACTGGCTGGTTCAGGCCCTTGCCGACCGGTTCTTGGCCTCAGGCCACCGGTTCTGGAACCCTTTCAATGCCAATTTCACTTTGTCGCGACCAATTTTTCGATGAACCACCTAGAGTTTGGCTAATGGATTGTTAAGCTTAGATTTAACTCGGGCTCTCCCACGCCCATACCAATTCACGATGTAGGTTCAAATTCTTAACATGCAAATGATTTTCAATTAGGAGTCGCCACTAATCTGTTTTTGGTGGGTCGATTAGAAACCCAAATAAAGTAACGGGAGATTCACCTTATTCCTACGAATTAGAGATTTGTGAGTTCGGGGGGACTTGGTTACGCTGATTTCTCTAACGCCCTTTCGGTACCTTCTCTTTTACATTGAAAAAATGCTTTGCAAGCAACTTGAATTGATTTTAATTTATCTCCCCAACATGTGAGGCAATCATGCGGGTGCGCAAACCATCAATTTAACACCCAGATAAAGCAGTGAATAAATTTGCAGAACTTACCTCATAGCAATGAAAGCATCTGCCATGTTATATCAGAATTCACATCAACGTTCCTAGATATGATTTCTAATTAACACACAATCACTCAATTTTTGTTGTTTTCATTTATTTAATGAGAACCATGCTTTATGCAATGCTACTAATCTAACATGACATGACATAGCAACATGACCTAAGCTATATGACGAAAGTGAAATATGAGTATGCAGCCTATCCTAAAGAATGAAATTGATTTATTCTAAGGCAATTTTTTTTGGTATTTTCTATGAAATTCGAATTTAAGAAAAATGCAAAAATTATCTATCTAGATTAAAATTTTATCCAGCTTATATTAAGGATCAGATCAGACTAAATCCTAATTTAAACTAAGATATTATCTTAACTTGGCAATCTCTAACCTAAGATGCAATCTATCTAAAAAATCAATCTCAACTTAAAATGAGACATGCAATTTTATCCTAATATGCAATGACGTGCAAAGAATGCCCTAATTCTACATGACATATGCATAATGACTTTTTTTTTTATAAAATTCGAAATTTAAAATTGCCAAATAATTAAACGTGCAATTTAAAAAAAAAAAAAAAACTAACATCCTAAATGAATGCATTTTTTTGATTTTTTCCTTTTACGAAAATAAAATTGACTCAAACACCACAACAGTAAATCAAACAAGATAAGATTGATATCCAAAAATTGGCGAACCATATCTCGTGCATGAGATCGGGTTGTCCAATTTTAAAATTAAATCGCGAATCGAATCTCGGGCGTGAGATCGGATTGTCGATTTTTGCAAGGGATTGCAAGTCGGATTTCGGACGCGAAAATCGGACTATCAATCCCTAAACTGAGGAGTTCTTTCATGTTGGAATTTCAGTCATATATTCAGGAGTAATTCTAAAAAGAACAAAGTAAATAAATGAAAATAACATAAAAAAAAAAAAAAAAAAAAAAGAACAAAGTAAATAAATAAAGAAAAACTACCTAATTGATTTTCCTTTTTTTTTCATTTGTTTTTTGTTTTTCTTTCCAAAGAAAATAGTGCTTGGCTCATGCGGCTTATGGTGGGGTCACCGTTGGCGGATCCCTGTCGTCGGAGCTCCAGCGAAGACTAGCCACAGGCGGATCGGCGATGAGCAGCGAGGGGGGCAGCAACAAATCGTGGGCGCAGGGGTGCGGAGTGCTGTGGCGGCGCTCGGCACGGGGCGATCGTCGGGGAAGCTCGAAGCCGGCACGGTGCGGGCGGTGGGTAGATTTGGCTTGGGTTCGGCCTCGCGAGCCGGCGGGCCGGAGGTTGCGGTCGAGAAGAACGGCTCGGCACGGTAGATCTGGGCAAAGGTGGGACCGACAGATCTAGGCAGAGGCGGGGTCGGCACGAGCTCGCGGGCGAGCCCGGCGGTAGCAGTGACGTCGCAGGGGCTCGCAGGTGAGACACGGCGGTAGTGATTGGCGACTTGGGATTTGCAAGTCGCGGGCTTCGGAGGTTCGACGACTGGCTCAAGCTCGATTTATGGTCACGGGTCAGCGGCGACTACGATCTGGTTTGAGCGGAGGCATTTACCGGAAGAAGGTAGGCGACGGCGGATTGCAGGAGGAAACGTGGCGAGGGGGCAGCCGGCGCACGTGCACGAGCGACGAGCAGTGGTACTAGAGCAGTGGCCGGCGAGCGATGAATGGGCAGCAGCGGCGAAGACCAACTCACAAAGAAGTAGACTGGTTTTCCCCCTTTTCTCTTTTTCTTTTTTTTCTTTTCTTTTCTTTCACCTCTGCTCCTTCACGTCACTTCCCTCTCTCTCTCTTCTCTGCACTGCTTTTTCTTTTCTGTAGAGGCAAAAGAAAAGCTTCTGCTGTTGGTAGTAGAAGAAAAGGCTTTTGCTACCTTTCCTTCAACTGAATTTTTTTTCCTTTTCTGAGCTGTTTCCTCTTGACCCAGAAACCGATGAAAAGAAATCCCTTTTACCTCATGAATTGTGGCCGTGTATTATGTGTCGCCCCCCTCAAAAACCTTATGCATTTTACTTTTTATAGGCCATCGATTAGGGTTTTTTTAATTTTTCAAAATCAATATCCACGAAGATTTTTTTTTTTCAAACGCAATATTCACTTTTTCAAACGCAATATTTGTTTCATATCGCGCTATCCAAAAATTCAATCGTATCCCGAAAATTTTCAAATTCCTATTTTTCACGAGATAATCTTCGATCATAAAAAGAATCGGGCTTCGGCCAATTTGCTCGCTTCATGGGCTTAGTTCGGCCCGCCAAATTAAAGCTCAGAACCACTAATTCCAAACCATTTGCCACCGGTCCAATAAAATGCAAAAAATGCAAATAAAAAATAAATGCACCTAAATCTATATGCTATATAAAAAAATTTAGAAATAAAATTAACCCCTAATAAATGACTAAACGGGTTGCCAAAATTTAGGTGTCAGCAATGCCCCTCTTTAAAAGGTGAGCTCGTAGAGGTTGCTTTCAAAGACAAATTGAAACCTAAATTTTGACCATGCACATGCACTGAATGATCTTGATTTTGATTTTGATTTTTTTTTGTTTTTTTTTTTCGGGAAATGAATCCCATTTTAAAATGCAATTTATATGATGCATGGAAATGCCAATGCAAATGCATGATGCAAAAGGAAAGAACGTACCTACAGTCACTTACCAATCAGTGTGGTAGACTAAGAAGCACCGACACTCTCCGGAAGCCTTTGTGTCTTGTCCGACACTCCGACACGCTCCTACACGTTCCAACACACGGTCAACAAGTGTCGAAAAATCCGACATGTGGTCAACTCTTCTCGACACACTCCGACACGCGAGTCCGAATTCTGACAGGTGATTCCAACACGCACGGGGTCAATTTTAAAAATTTTAAATACTTGAGGGGTCAGAATGTAAATATATGAAAAAATAATGAAAATAACAAAAATAAGGGGAAAGAAGAAAATTCTTACTCTCAAGTTTCTCACTTATAAATTCTGATCTCCTGTAAGTGACGATGGAATGCCCATTTTCTCGTCGGTGTCGTTCCGTTGCCCCCACATACTTAAAGTTATAATTTTTTTTGTTTCTTTCCGCCTCTTGCAAGCATTGCTTGCAAGTTATCTCTTTTGGTCTATGTTATTGGCATGTGAGTTATCTCTCACATTTTTCGTGATAATTTAGTGATTTCCTTTTCTTTTGGTCATACTTTGAGAGTTCTTGTCTTGGATTTTCATTTTCTTGAACCTTGTTTTGCGAGAGGAACTCCATGCTAGTCTATATCATGAACTCCGAACTATATCTAGGACTATAAGAAATCTCATTAATCTCCGACAAGTATAAGAAAACAGGACATGTTCCTTCAAGTTTACTCTTTCATGTTTGCAATTTTTTAATTTCTCGTTCAATTTCTGTCAAATTTAAACAATGAATAATATTAACAAATGTTGGATTAATTTTTTTAGTATAAATTAATTCTATGCTCTTTTTATTATTATTTGCATTTATATAAAAATATATATATTTAATATATAACGTGTCGGAACGTGTAGGAATTCTCTATTTTTTTGAGAAATGACGTGTCAGCGTGTCATATCGTGTCGTGTCGCATGTCGTGTATCCGTGTCGGTGCTACATAGGCGGTAGAGCATCTTGAGGTACATGATAAATCCCCATTTGCTCCATAAGTACCCAACTCTCACTTAGGTTCCTTGAAGAGTGTAACAGGTAATAGGTGAAACATTGAGATTGAGAAGAACATTCACATCCAAAGTGAAATGTTCAACGAAAAGAATTGAGACATCCAGATCCGGACGAGATGTCAAAACTCGAAATACCTAGATCCAGACTAAGGTATAACGAGAAAGCTTGAACAACATTCACATCCAAAGTGAAATGTTTAATGAAAAGAATTAAGACATCCACATCCAGACTGAGATGTCAAAATTTTTGAATTCGAAATACCTAGATCCAAACTAAGTATAACGAGAAATGTTGAAAAACATTCACATCCAAAGTGAAATGTTTAAATCAAAATAATCAAGACATCCGGGTTCAGACTGAGATGTCATGATTTTTGAAACTCGAAATACCTAGATCCAAACTAAGGTATAACGAGAAAGATTGAAAAACATTCACATCCAAAGTGAAATGTTTAAATCAAAATAATCAAGACATCCGAGTCGGTGAGATGTCATGATTTTTGAAACTCGAAATACCTAGATCCAGACTAAGGTATAACGAGAAAGATTGAAAAACATTCACATCCAAAGTGTAATGTTTAAATCAAAATAATCAAGACATCCGGGTCCAGATTGAGATGTCATGATTTTTGAAACTCGAAATACCTAGATCCAGACTAAGGTATAACGAGAAAGATTGAAAAACATTCACATCCAAAGTGAAATGTTTAAATCAAAATAATCAAGACATCCAGGTCTAGACTGAGATGTCAAGATTTTTGTACTCGAAATACCTAGATCCAGACTAAGGTATAACGAGGAAGATTGAAGAACATTCACATCCAGAGTGAAATGTTCAACGAAAATAATCAAGACATCCAGATCCAAACTGAGATGTCAAAGGAACCTACTTGGAACAACTTACCTTCAAGGAGGGTAGAGTAATTCAAGATAGTTGGTGTTACATGTCTAGGACCCGTACCTTTCTACGGTTGCCTAAAATAGTAACGAGGCTTTGTAAGGAGACTGCTTTCCTAGGACCTGTACCATTCTACGGTCGCCCAGTATGGCAGTGTTTGGTTGTGTCTAGGACCCGTACCATTTTACGGTCGCCTAAACGAGAATTCACTTTCTAGGACCCGTACCATTCTACTGTTGCTTGAATGAGGAAATAGGTGTTGTTTAGGACCCGTACCGTTCTACGGTCGCCTAAACGGGGATTCGCTTTCCAGGACCCGTACCATTCTACAGTCGCCTTGAATAAGGAATAGGTGTTGTCGAGGACCTGTACCATTCTACGGTCGCCTTGACGAAAAATTGATTTTTTAGGACCTGTACCATTCTACAGTCGCCTGAATGGGAAAATTGCTTTTCCAGGACCCGTACCATTCTACGGTCACCTTTTAGAGCAATAAATGTTGTTTAGGATTCGTACCATTCTACGGTCGCCTAAACGGAGATTTTGCTTGGCTAGGACCTGAATCATTCTTCGGTCGCCCAGTGTTGCAACACAGATCATCTGACCAGGACCCGAACCGTTCTTCGGTTGCCTTAATCAAACTGAATTCGGAGAAAAATCTTTGAAGACAACTCAATTGAGTGTCAGTGTAAAGGACTCTAGGCTACGAAAGCACGCCAGGTCGATAAAAGGACATCAGGCTACGGAAGCACGCCGAGTCAATGAAAATGGACACTGGGCTACGAAAGTACACCAGGTCAAGAACTGACATTGGGCTACGGAAGCACACCGAGTCGATGAAAGGGACTCTGGGCTACGAAAGCACGCCAGGTCAATATAAAGGACACCGAGCTACGAAAACACGCTGGGTCAATGAAAGGGACTTTGGGCTACGAAAGCACGCTAGGTCAATTTAAAAGGACAGCTTGATCGAGTCAAGTGTCGAGAATGGGTAGATATATACTTACCTGATGATATCTTTGATTCTTGGAGGTATGTCTTCTGAAACTTAGATATCCTATGGATGCCTCTCACCTCCTGGTAGAAATAAATTTTGGAACATCAAGGATGCACCTTGAATGTTCATGATGATTTCTCATCTCCTAATATCATGAGACATTCTGAAAGAAACCTGAATGTCAGAAGCTCTTGGGTCTTTGAGAAAACATTATCTGTCAGACGTGATTAGAGCAAAAATGCATTCACCAAAGAAATAAGCAATTAAGGCTATTCTGGAATGCATACTTCAAAATCTACTGAAGCTTTTATCAATTCAATCAAGGTTCATGCATAATGACTTTTGCATCACCCAAATTTCCACTAGAGAGATTTATTGTTCAAGACAATTTTCACTCATGACATGGATTTCCTAAGAATACTAAATGAGAGACTTTCAGTTAGAAAGGACTTTCACTCACTCTCATTTAGAATGGTTTTTTCGGAGAATCACTCCATCTCACCATATTGACAGGGGTCCGAGTATTCTCGCAAACAATACGACCTTACCAATCTGAGGGGTCTTTAATAGGGACCATAATGTGGGCTTGGTTAATGACTTAACAATTGGACTCTTTGAGTCAAGGCAATTGAAAGAACAATTTTGTAATCATCTCCGAGTTTACAAATCAAGAACCCTGCAAAATGAGAAAGAAATAATCTTGCTCGCATTTCTTCGAGCGATGCTTATAAACATATGAACTCCTATGTTAATTCAAGTGTCCTAATCTGAAGAGACTTTGTAAGGGACGTAACGTAGGCTGGGTTCATGGGTTGAGAAATGAAATGATCGTTAGGCTCAAAATGTGTGTAAAAGGTGAAAGTTGATGATCATCTTGGCATTGTCGCTAGTCTTCTTCTTCACCAGGGACTGTCTTGGCAATGTGCTCCATTAATTGTAAAAACTCAACATTTGAATTCTTTGAGTATTGCTCCATTAGAGATACAACATTTTTTTTCGACTGAGTCTTTATCTTGACTCTCTTTTTCATCTATGGGCATTGGCCTTGCTTTTACCCGACACACCACTTTTTCATGCCCCTAGTTTTCATGCATTTTTTCTTCACTTGCTTTTCATAGGCATTGGCCTTGCTTTTACCAGGCACACTACTTTTTCATGCCCCTTAATTCTATTTTGATTTCAATTCTTGCGCACAATGCATGCATCAAGCAATTACACTTTGAATGATACTCGAACTTTCAAGAGTCTTCATCTGTCTTTTGCCTTGCCCCAGTGTGGGGGATGATCATCAACTGGGTTTAAGGAAATGAAATTTCAAGCTCAAGTGGACTAAGCAATGGATATAAGTATGTAGGATAGAGAAAGAAATGCTCTTCATCATCCTAGGGCACTTAAATTATCACATGAATTCAATGTAACAGCACGACTAGAAGATTGATGCAAGTGAAAGCAAGAAAATTTCTTTTCATTTTCTTCACCTCATGATGCCACCTTACCTCCGATTTGCCCCGATGTGGGGTGGTTCTTGACAGGGGTAATTTGAAAGAATTTCCACAAGTATTTGGGGCTCAAAGAAGTTAAGCAATGGATCACCTGTAGTGTTTGGGATAGAGAAATGAATTGCCCCTCATCATTTCAGTCATCGTACCTTTTGCGAGAGAACTATTTTCCTTGTAGTTATGGAACTTTCTACACTCATCTCACAAATGTATAAGTAAGGGACTGTGTATAGGATAAGGTTTGCCTTTCATCATCTCGACTTGTCTCATTCGGCATTCTTAAACATTTGATGTCACTCCATTGAATTGTCCATCTTGACAAATCTCCACATGAAACTGGTGAGCTAAATGGGCAAAATCATTATGGAAATTCTCTTTTCAAAAGAGTCCAGCAACTTTAAGCATAGAAAGCTTTTGTGACTTCAAACAGACAAAAATGCTCTCATAAGTATGAAAAGCATGATTTCAAGCATTCATTCAAGGAATTGTCCCACGACGGGATTGTCACAGCAATGGGTGCCCTTGGATTGTCCCTGAAAATTCGCTTTTGCCCATGCACAAGAGAACGTGCATGAATAGGATACCATGCAACATCAGAGTAAATCCATTTTGGCTCGGATCGAGATTTTGTCTCAGTCATGTTACTACTAGAATCTATAGAGCCCCAATTCGTCATCTGTAAGGAAAAGAACAGAGTGTCATTTCCCAAAATTTATTATATTCAAGGACAAGACGTACCTCTTCCAAGAAGATGAACAGGAACGTGTACGGATGGGTGAGCGGGATAGCTCCATAATCACCTAATCAAATGAACGGGAACATGTAAGCATGAGGTGTAAATAGAAAGTCAATCCATGACAATGATCTAATCGATTTTTCCATTTTTTTTTTTTTTGCATTTACTCATGAAAAGTCCGTACAAGAATGGCATTTCCTAAAAATGGACTAGGAAAATAAAGATAGACACCCTAACAAGACCAAATTTCCTAGATATGAATTGAAAACAAATTCTCCAAAGTTTTTTTTTTTTTTTTTTTTTTGCAAATGATTCATTGCATGGCAATTTCCTCATTTTATTCCTAATTGACGAATGAATTAGATCAAACGACTAACCTAGATTGTCATGGACGGACCAAAAGTAAATTGCATAGCATAAGGGTAGAAGACTTACTTCACCAAGGAGAATCAATGGCAATCACATTGACATGTGCATGGTAAGTGGCTCGATTTCTATCTAGACGGCTTATCAAAGTGGAGCCACAAGGATGATCGAACTAGCCATGGGCGTGTGGACTACGTCGGGTCCTCATGACTCCGGCTTGGTCAAGAGCCGACCCAGGTCGCAGGCATACAAACCAAGGTGGGTACTCTTGACACCAAAAAAGAAATTTCGGGATTGAGATGGGCGACTCGTACCGCAGGCATGCGGTCAGAGTGGTATCCATCTCAATACCATCCTAGATGATCCTATGCGGCCCAAGTCCGGCGGCAGGTTGTGTGTGCAAAAGTGTAGTGCAAATGTAAGGCATGTATAACAGTTTATATCAAGCAACACTTCAACATAAAAATAAACCATACATCCCTAACTCCAACCTGCAAGGCAAGGGTTAGCAATCACTTCCCCTTATACCTCCCAATCTGCAAAAACATTTAACACCTTAAATGTTAGGGATGTACCTGGAATCCTCGCTGCCAAACAAAAACATTTTTCAAAAGAAAGAGAAAATTGGCCTAAGTCCACTAAGAGTTTTAACTCAAGTCCCCAGCGGAATCGCCAAGCTGTCGTGACCAATTTTTCGGTGAACCACCTAGAGTTTGGCTAATGGATTGTTAAGCTTAGACTTAACTCGGGCTCTCCCAAGCCCATACCAATTCACAACGTAGCTTCAAATTCTTAACATGTAAATGATTTTCAATTAGGAGTCGCCACTAATCTGTTTTTGGTGGGTCGATTAGAAACCCAAATAAAGTAACAGGAGATTTACCTTATTCCTATGAATTAGAGATTTGTCAGTTCGGGGACTTGGTTACGCTAGATTTCTCTAACGCCCTTTCGGTACCTTTCTCTTTTACTTTGAAAAAATGTTTTGCAGGCAACTTGAATTGATTTTAATTTATCTCCCTAACATGTGAGGCAATCATGCGGGTGCGCAAACCATCAATTTAACACCCAGATAAAGCAGTGAATAAATTTGCAGAACTTACCTCATAGCAACGAAAGCATCTGCTATGTTATATCAGAATTCACATCGACAGTCCTAGATATGATTTCTAATTAACATGCAATCACTCAATTTTTGTTGTTTTCATTTATTTAATGAGAACCATGCTTTATGCAATGCTATTAATCTAACATGACATGACATAGCAACATGACCTAAGCTATATGACGAAAGTGAAATATGAGTATGCAGCCTATCCTAAAGAATGAAATTGATTTATTCTAAGGCAATTTTTTTGGTATTTTCTATGAAATTCGAATTTAAGAAAAATGCAAAAATTATCTATCTAGATTAAAATTTTATCCAACTTATATTAAGGATCAGATCAGACTAAATCCTAATTTAAACTAAGATATTATCTTAACTTTGGCAATCTCTAACCTAAGATGTAATCTATCTAAAAATCAATTTCAACTTAAAATGAGACATGCAATTTTATCCTAATATGCAATGACGTGCAAAAGAATGCCCTAATTCTACATGACATATGCATAATGACTTTTTTTTATAAAATTCGAAATTTAAAATTGCCAAATAATTAAACGTGCAATTTAAAATAAAAAAAACTAACATCCTAAATGAATGCATTTTTTTGATTTTTTCCTTTTATAAAAATAAAATTGACTCAAACACCACGACAATAAATCAAACAAGATAAGATTGATATCCAAAAATTGGCGAACCATATCTCGCGCATGAGATCGGGTTGTCCAATTTTAAAATTAAATCGCGAATCAAATCTCGGGCGTGAGATCGGATTGTCGATTTTTGCAAGGGATTGCTTGTCGGATTTCGGGTGCAAAAATCGGACTGTCAATCCCTAATCTGAGGAGCTCTTTCATGTTGGAATTTCAGTCATATATTCGGGAGTAATTCTAAAAAGAACAAAGTAAATACATGAAAATAACATAAAAAAAAGAACAAAGTAAATAAATAAAGAAAAACTACCTAATTGATTTTCCTTTTTTTTTCCTTTGTTTTTTGTTTTTCTTTCCAAAGAAAATAGGGCTTGGCTCGTGCGGCTTATGGTGGGGTCATCGTCGGCGGATCCCTATCGTCGGAGCTTCGGCGAAGACCAGCCATAGGCGGATCGGCGGCGAACAGCGAGGGGGGCAGCAACAGATCGCGGGCGCAAGGGTGCGGAGTGCTGCTGTAGGCGTCGCTCGGCATAGGGGCGGTCGTCGGGGGAAGCTCGGCCGGCGCGGTGCGGGCGATGGGTAGATCGCTCGGGTTTGGCCTTGGCGAGCCGGCGGGTCGGAGGTTGCGGTCGAGAAGAACGGCTCAGCACGGCAGATCTGGGCAAAGGCGGGGCCGACAGATTTAGGCAAAGGCGGGGTCGGCACGAGCTTGCGGGTGAGCCCGGCGGTAGCAGCGGTGTCGCAGGGGCTCGCAGACGAGACACGGTGGTAGTGACCGGCGACTCGGGATCTACAAGTCACGGGCTTCGGAGGTGCGGCGATTGGCTCGAGCTCGATTCCAGTCACGGTCGGGCCGGCGGTGTGGTACTCGGGCGCGGCGGCGCGATCCGGTTCGAGCGGAGGCATTTGTCGGAAGAAGGTAGGCGACGGTGGATTGCAAGAGGAAACGCGGCGAGGGGGCAGCCGGCGCACGAGCACGGGCGATGAGCGGTGGTGCTGGAGTAGTGGCCGACGGGAAGTGAACTGGCAGCAGCGGTGGAGACTAACTCACGAAGAAGAAGACCGGTTTTCCCCCTTTTCTCTTTTTCTTTTTTTTCTTTTCTCTCACCTCTGCTCCCTCACGTCACTTCCCTCTCTCTCTCTTCTCACGCACGCCTTTTCTTTTCTGCGAAGCAAAGAAAAGCCTTGCTGTTGGCGAGAAGAAAAGGCTTCTACTACCTTTCCTTCAAATGAATTTTTTTTCCTTTTCTGAGCTGTTTCCTCTTGACCCAGAAACCGATGAAAAGAAATCCCTTTTACCTCATGAATTGTGGCCGTGTATTATGTGTCGCCCCCCTAAAAACCCTATGCGTTTTACTTTTTATAGGTCATCAATTAGGGTTTTTTTAATTTTTCAAAATCAATATCCACGAAGATTTTTTTTCAAACGCAATATTCACTTTTCCGAATGCAATATTTATTTCATATCTGCCCTATCCAAAAAATTCAATCGTATCCCGAAAATTTTCAAATTCCTATTTTTCACGAGATAATCTTTGATCATAAAAAGAAATGGGCTTGGGCCAATTCATGGGCTTAGTTCGGCCCGCCAAATTAAAGCTCAGAACCACTAATTCCAAACCATTTGCCACCAGTCCAATAAAATGCAAAAAATGCAAAAAAAAAAAAATAAATGCACCTAAATCTATATGCTATATAAAAAAAATTAGAAATAAAATTAACCCCTAATAAATGACTAAACGAGTCGCCAAAATTTAGGTGTCAACACACTTCTACACCTTCAATTTCCCAAAACTTTACAAATTGATCCTTGAATTTTGTTAAATTGCAAATTAACCCCTAATTGGACATTTTGACGCAATTCCCGATTTTGGCTTGGTTTTTTACAAATCAAACCCACTAGATCAATTACCCGATACCTCGAGATCATGATGGAGCATTTGAAATGGATTTTTGACTATTGGATTGAAATTTCGACTGTTGGGTTGAACCGACGGCTGAAATCACTTAATATGAGGAGTATATAAATGAAATGTCTTCCATTTTCAGCAAGGGCTTCATTTTGCATGAAAATTCTCTCTCTCCTCAGTCTCTCTCACTCTCTCTCTCTCTCTCTCTCTCTCTCTCTCTCTCTCTCTCTCTCTCTCTCTCTCTCTCTCTCTCTCTCTCTTTTCTTCCTCTAAACTCCCACCCAAAACAAATCACTCTCTTTCTAGTTTCGGTTCATCTCTTGGACTGGTTTCCTTCTAGGCTTGAATCGGCTGTCGCTGGAGCCCCCAAACATCCAAGCTGTTGGTGATCTGCAGTTCCAAAGGTCCTTGACCTTGCTGTGGACAAAGGAGATCAGATCGGTTGCCGGATCTTCACTAGCAGCCTAATCTTCGCTAGCGAGACAAGGCCAGTCCATTTTGAACCGGTTCTTCTTTTTTTCCTTGAGCCGGTGGTTTGATTGATCCGATCCGAGCCATCGTGACCTCATCTGTATTCTTGGAGTCCCGATCGTGATCCCGCGGCTTGATCCGATTGATCAGGATAGAATTCGACAAAAATCACGATGAAGGTAACGATTCGAAACTCGAATCCGATGAAGCGAGATCGAGTTAGTCGATCGGGGCTAGGATTCAAGATTAGGAGTTTTTATATGCTTAAGATCAATGATTATGAATGTTGCAATGACTTGTTGATGATTTGAATGATGATTGTGTTCTTGAGCTTAATTTGTGACTTTTGTAGGTCTATAGCTAGGTCACTGTTTTGGCCAAAATGAGGTTCAAAACGACCTTGTTTCAACTCGAGTCCTCTTAGGATTAGATAATAGATATCCCGAGCTTCGAAACCATAGGTCGTACGCCCCAATCGAGCGTCGCTTGACTCTCAAAAACACCTCCGAAGATTAACGATTCTGCAGTAGTTTAGGTCTTTTCGGTTCGATTCTTATTCCACCTTTCGGCTTTGTTATTTTTGTGCCGACTTTCATGATCATGTTTTGCAAAAATTTCTTCATGAGTTTTGTTCCAAATCATTTTGTGCATCTTTTGTATTTTTTTTTCATGATTTTTGCATGTGTTCAACTAGGTCAGATCTACTCAAATCTAAGCCTAGGTCAATGATTTTTCGTATTAATCTCTGATTTTTCCATTTTTCTACTGATTTTTGTGTTGAGTTCTGGAACAACATTCCTTCATGAAAGTTCCTTATATAGGTGTTATGCATGTCCTGTATTTGTTTCAAAATTTTTAGACATGTTTAGTTAGGTCAAAATTGCTTAGATCTGAACATAGGTTAGTCTGTCCTATATTGGTCCAAGATTTATTTTGATGAATTGAGTCCACAAATGCATCTATTTGGTCTCAAATGCTTCATGAGAGTTGAAATACATGATACATATGTTCAATTGATGCATGCTTTGCAAGGTTTTTACATTGGTAAAGTGAGTCAATTGCATGCATTAGAATAAAAGGTACTGTAGCAACATGTGCTGGACATATAGTTTATCTGTTTTTCCATTTTTGTCATGACTCATATGATCTTAATTGAGTTTTGACCTCTTAACGAGAAATCTTCATCATCGTATGCTCTATATGTGATATTTTTGGTAGGATTTATGCATATCTTGAGGATGGCTGAAATCATGCTTGTTCCGTAAACTTAATGCTGAAATGAAACATTGTCATATGTGCACCTTTCCATGCTTGTTTAAGTAATCTAGGGATCAAATCTTACAATCATGCTTTCTTGATGATTGAACCGCATGTTGCAAGGTTTGTATACATGTTTAGGTTTTGTCATTTGAGTTTCATCTTGCACATTAAATTTGTCTCACAAAAAGTGTTCATCACACTTAGAATTCCCAAGCATACCATTAGGAATCATGAATCATCTCATAATGTCATTTAAATTGGATGATATTTTGCATGCCGACTTAGGATTAGATGATTATCCAAACTTTCCGTCACATTCAATCCTAAGTCACGTGTGATTTCTTCATGCCGTTTGGTCATTCTTTGAGTGATTTGGAGGTTTTCTAATGAATGTTTATGTTCTATTTTCTTAATTACCGATGCGCATACTTTTAGAGATCTCGATCTTAGGATATTAAATTGACCTAGTTTGGACTCGAGCTCTTATAAGAAGATGTAGGGAACACTTAGAAGTTTCTAATGCTGCTAATTTCATGCCAATTGCTCATCGTTTGGACTATTTTCTATTTTTTCAAAGTTAGATCACAATCTGGACAAAGGATCAAATTCGGACCCTTGTTCTAACCCCTGTTTGGACAAACCCTTGATATTTTTATTTCATTTTTTTTGTTTGGAATCTGCACTTGGCCTCTAATAAAACTTGCTTGTTATCATGTTGGCTATGTTGTATGTAAATTTCAATATTTTTAGACATGTTTTGATAGGACAAATCTTTGTGACATTAGTTGAATGTCCTGTTATTTTGACAAAATTTTGATGTGTTTTTGTTTGTTGTTTGATTTTTGTAAAATCATGTGTAGATTGTTTAAGAAAACTTTCTTCATGAAAGTTGTTCATCATCATGTCATGCATGTTGGGGAATTTGTTTATTGCCAAATTGTCATTAGGTATTGCCCAATTTTGTTGTCCTTACATGTTTGTTCTGAAATTTCCTAATATAAACATGATTGTGATTGTTTAGTTATACCTTTTAGGTTAGTTTGTGCATGAAATTAGGCCATGTCATCTTCATGGAAGTTGTTCTAAATGCTTTGATTTTCGTTGTTAAACAATCGGCCTTTTCAAATTTCATCTTTAAAAAAATACTTTGGTACATGTGATGTTTCTCAAAAACAATTTCTAAAAAAGTTCTTCTCAGAAACTCGATTTGGCTTAAGGAAAAATCGTGATTTGGACCATATTCAAAATGCCTGCGACGCTTGTGAGTGCATTTATGAGAGCCCGGGCTAGCCTTGGCAATTGAATGTGTTCCATAGCCTAGATATTCCTTAATCCTAAATATTTTCAAACCTTTTTAAAATCCCGATTTGACATCGTGAAAGCCATGGTTTGAATTGTATTCAAAATACCTGCGATGCTTGTGAGTGCATTTGTGCGAGCCTCGAGTTAGCCTTTGTCTCAAAACTTTTTATGAATGATTTCGAAATATGTTTTTTGAAATATCACATGTACCCCTCATACATATATTCCCATCATGCACTAGAAATTACCCGTGTTTGTGATTGGCGCATGCCCTTGGTAATAAGTGACCCGCCGACGGTTCACTTTTTTGCTTGATTGGTTGAGAAATAAGGTTCAAAAGACCTGCATGCATGTTTAAATTTTTGCAATGCATGTGACTTTTAGATAAATGGTAGGGTCGATGCATGATATCGAGGGAAAACCCTATCGCATAGATCGCTTGATTAGGAGACTTATAAGCGTTATTGGCCATGCGAGAATATAATTGGTCAACAATTGCAATAAGTCACCAAAAAAAAAAAAAGGATTGGGTAGGTGTCTTAGTGGGACCCTCGCATGAAAGACAAAGGCCGACCTCGAGGCCCCAAAATTTGACTTTCATATTAGACTTCCTTTAAATGATTGATCTCAACATGATGTCTTGTTTTTGTTTGTTTTGATGTGTATGCTTGTTTCTTTCCATTGTATGCATCTAGTTATAAGTTTCTTAAATTGAGTTTAGATTAGGACCCCAAAGATGGAGAAAACGCGAAGATGGTGGAGGTCGATGTCCATTCCGACCATTATCATGTACTATTCATTTCCCTGACATATTTCTCAGGTTCCATTTATTGTATAATGCCCGACGAGTTGCGAGTTTTCTCTCTTTCTCTCGTTTTTTTTTTTCAATTGTGTTTCTCTTTTATATTTTCTAGGATTGCATTGTAAATTTACTGCTTTCCTTGATTGTTTACTTACTGTCTCATAATTTCAATTCCATTGATTGCTTTCTTTTCTTGTTTTTCTAGAAATAGAATAGAATGAAAATGACCAACCACGCATGATCACTTAGTTTAGGATTAATGATCCTAAAAATGTAAAAAGAAATGCATGAACATATTAGGAAAACACAACTTATTGTTTAGGTACCAAAAGGGCACTAATAGAGATATTAGCGTAACCCAAGTCCCCGAACCTAGATATTTGGTTACGTAGAAATCGAGGGAATACTCCTGACCCTCGATTGGGTTTTCTAGCCGATCCCCAAAATGAGGCTAGTGACGACTCTTGTCTTATTTTTAGGTTGTCATAAACAACTAGATTGTATAAATAAACCCGTCATGTAAGGTACGAGTTTCAATGAAACTCACCATGGTTTAGCATACTCAATTTAGGAGTATCTCAAAGGATGAAGTGATGCCATCTTTATAGGCTAAGCAACTGTTGAGAGGGCTACCATGGTAAAGGTACCCTTAAATCCGATATCCACACCCGACTCCTTCTAAGGTATGTCGCTCGTGTATTTATGGATTGCGACACTCCGCTGTCACGCATGGTACGAGTTTGGGAGAGCTTGCGATCTCGTGGAGGGAACTCACAAGAGGCTTGATCTGAAAGGCGAGGGATGACGTTTTTTGGAACGCGAGCCGTGAGGGGAACTCTCGTGATCAAGTACCCCTAAACCAGACCTTTCCCCCCTTTTTCTCTCCTTATGATGGAGGGATTGAGGGGCGGCGAGATCGGGTCGCGATAGGCTTGGCGACTCCGTTGGGGACTAGTTACTAGATTAAGAGGACTTGAAACCATTTAAAAATGGTTGTTGTGTTTTAACTAACGTGTCTTGTGTAGGATCACTTGCATGCCAAAGTCGCGTGGAAAATCAGGTTAATCGCTAACCTTGTGTTAAATGGTTTTGTAGGTGGTAGTTATAATGGGAGGCATGTTTGTAAACCCTTTGTTTTGTAGGTGGTGTAAGGATGTATGAATGTATGATGGTTTATATTGAAGTGATGGATGTTTAAATTTAAATGCATGTTTACAAGCTTTAGCACGACACCGCACATACAACCATGATCTAAAACCCAGATCGCCCAATCTAGGACCTTATGAGGGTTTATGGGTGGAATCTGCGAGTGAATACTCGTGGTAATCCATTACTTACATAAACCTGCTCATCCCAACCGATAAAAATAGCACTAACCGACAATAGTAGCGGTGGGTAAACTATTTTTATCCTTAAGGATGGAGACCTTGAGCCTTTAACACCCCCACCTTAGGCGTCAAAAACTCACAGTTTCATGTGACATGTGATTTGTGCTTGCTATGTGTTTGGTGGGTAAGATATCGTTCATTTCTTATCGTTCTTATCTTCTTACTCTCCATATTTCAATTATGCATTTTATATTTCAATGACGATACATTTTAATCACGGATGCCCCTTTAGGTTTAGGTTTAGATGGGTAAGCCCGAAGTGGACGTGATCTCTGTGTTGGGGAATCTCAAGACTCTATGGGAGAATCTCGACCCAAGACATCAAGACTACGTGGAAAAACGCATAAGTTTCCTCCTGACTTTATTAAAAGTCAAATCACGTATCGCGATGGTAAAAGCATTGGTTCATTTTTGGAATCCCATGACTTCCACTTTCGTGTTTAATCAATATGAGTTGACCCCTACAATTGAGGAGTTCCGGAAAGCCATCGGGTTAGGTAAAGCCTCTTTAGGTTTTGTCACTCCTCCTATCAGTCAAGATCCAACATCTCTTCTAAGTCAATTCCTCAATATCCTTACCGAGAAAATTAGGGCTATTCTTAAAGGAAATTCTCATTCCATACTTATACTTTCCTTGAACAACATTTCCTTAGCCTTAAGCCTAAATCTGGGAATCAAATTCCTCGTGTCTTCCTACTCATGTTCTTTGGCTTTGTGGTATTCCCACATACCCGAAAAACAATGGATCCTTTAGTCACTCACATTGTCAATCAAGTGTGCACCTCTAATTGTTTTACACACGTGATCCTTGCTGAAACTTTCGTATCTCTTAATCGTTTCAAAGCAAATGGTCGAGGAACTCTTAGAGCCCCATTAGGACTTCTCTAAATTTGGTTCTTTTCACTTATCAAAGAATTTGCCCCTCACAAAAACATGAAGATTGTCGATGTCACGAAATATCATCATCCCATTCTTAGATTTTGCCAAAGAAATGAATTCTTTCCGTCATGCTCTTTCTCTATATGGTTTCATTTCCTCAAAAGCCTCAACCCTAGCTTAATTCAATGGCATGTTTGGTGGCTTGGGAATCCCGAGATTTGCCTTTTTAGTGGAGTTGACAACCCACTCCCCCTTGTGAGATTGACGGGTTTAACGTCATATTATCCTTTAAGGGCGCTCCGCCAATATCGCGCACTTCAAACAATCCTGCCAATCCTCAAGATGGGGTTATATCGTATTGATTATCACGATAAAGTCATCAAGGAAAACCAAATTGACTATATCAAGGCCGTGATTCAAGCCGCTACTGGAATTTGGTACTCCCGTTCCTCGCATTACGTGGTCACCGTCGATGAAGCCGACTTGTAGGGAGAGATGAGGACTCATCTCGCTACCATTGATTACATATACCGTCAAGTAGAACCTGAGCTCAAGGTTCAGTTGCCTGATATTCCCGAGCCTCAAGGTTTTTAGCAAGCTCATATTAAGGAGCAAGAAGACGATGCCTTGATCGATGAGGAATGCTTGGCCCATGATAACAAGAGTCTCCGCACGATCCCACCTAGTTCTTAGGTTTCCATCTTATATTATTTTCTTGTAAATGGACTTCCTTTGTGCTTCCCTCCTTTCTATCGAGGTTTTCCTGTATACATTTTCATATCATATGTAAAATCAAACCACTTTGTAAGCTTCAAGAATGCAAGGTTCTGTTTCCCTTGTAATTGTTCGATGAAATGAATAAAATTCATGAACATTTTCATGTAATTTTTAGAAAAGGGGCATTCTTATTAAATATTTGTCGTCGTTCCTTTTCAATTGTATTTTTTCTTTTGAAGAAATTTTGATGAGAGGATGTTATATGATATTGGGATCATATACTTCTTATCATTATTTCATCTCAAGAAACTATAAAACTGACTAGGATTTGTATTTTTGTGATTTCTTTTGACTTGTACTAATTCGAGTCATCTTCTTTTTTGAAGGTACCGAAAGACGGCTGAAAAACGGTCTATCATACATGCTCGCCACCAAACAAGAATGGAGAATGAAGATACCCGTGCTCGTGTTATTAGCATGGAGAAACAAATGGTGCAGATGATGGCGTTGTTAGCTAATCTCTCCAACCAAGTCAAGAACTTAACTACTGTAGTTCCTGCTTCTCCTACCATGAATCTTCTTATCACGCCCTCTGATTTGCCGATAGAAAAACCCATGGGAAAAGGGCCTGCTGAAGAGGTTCCTATTGTAACCTCGACAGTTATTGATTTAGAGGCTCCATCTAAGGGGACCCCAACTCCATACTTTGATGAGGAAAGTTCAAGATGTCTCACAAAGATTGAAGAACTCCTTTGCATGCTACAAGGCTATCAGCTGCAGGGGTTTGATAAGTTGTCACCCTTCGCCAAGGTTAAAGTCCTTAAATTCTACAAGGAGCCCGAGTTTATGAGAAAGTATGATGGCATTGGATGCCCCAAGATCCACTAAAAGTACTATCTGGGCAAGATGGCTCGTTACTTAGACAATCCTCTGCTCCTGATTAACTCCTTTCAAGATAGCTTGGTTGGTCTTGTGTTGACATGGTTTATAGAGTTAGACTTGCAAAAAATCCATTCTTAGAAGGATCTTGCCGACGAATTCCTCCAACAATATAAGTTCAACATTGAGATCGCTTCGAGTTGAGAGGAATTGGTTTGGGTCGAGAAAATGAGAATTGAAACGTTTAGAGCTTATGCTCAAAGGTGGAGAGCTATTGCATCTCAAGTAAAGCCACCCCTGTCTGAGAAGGAGGCTATGAAATTGCTACTTCAAGCCATGCCTCAAGATTTCTTCGAGAAAATGTACAACCACACCTGTATTAACTTTGCCGCATTAGTGGAGTTAGGTGAACGCATTGAGGGGATCATGCGTGAAGGGAGGTTGACTGAGACCACGAATCATCGATATGCCCCAAAGAGAGATAAGGAATCAGCTGTGGAGATTACTTATATACAAAACTCCTCTTCTCAAAAAACGTACAATCCTTAGGCTAATAAACTGCCATGGAAATAGGGAGCTCTTCCCAAAACTTTGAGTGCAAAGGAAAAGCCCCTCAAAGGTAATTTACTCCATTGCCTAGACCCATGTCTCAGCTACTTCCAATGCTGATTGAAAGTCATCTTATGGCGAGAGAGATCCCGAGGGACAATCTGCCAAAGTTCCCTGGGTTCGACCTTAATAAGACGTGTGAGTATCACATGGGAGAGAAAGGTCACCATGTAGACAACTGCCTGGTGCTCCGTTCCAAGATCCAGAACTTGCTAGATAAAAAACTGCTCACCTTTAAGGATTCAATGCCAAATGTCCAACAAAATCCCCTTCCGAAACTTTCTGAAGATGTCAACATGATTTTTGGGGATGATGACAAGCATATACTCCTGATGGATATCCAAAAGTCGGAACAGATCACTCCTTTTGCTGATCGCCAGTTGGAAGGTGACATCACTCATGATGAGAAGATAGCTTGCTTAATAAAGCTAGTTGAGCTGTGAATTATCCAATATGAAGATGGTGAGCCTGCTCTGAGACGGATGTCTCTAGTTGAAGTTGATTTGTCTGGCGAGGATATAATCTCAAAAGTCATAAAGAAGGTTGGGAATCCAAGTTAGGATGACACTCGAAAGGAGGATTGTCGAGCCTCGAAAAGCAAAACCCCTATGTGCCAAGACTTTGACATTGGAAGCGAGGATGAATATAAAACTTATTGCATAGACCATAAGTTTGTTCGAAAAGCTCGCGAAAATGGGGAAGTTGTTGGTATCCTTGGCCAACCAAGTGGTAAATATGACTTTAAGGTGAAGTTCACACCACCACCAAGTTTCTTTGTTGACGTGAAGGATATTGCCTCGAGCGGACGGGATGATGAAGAAGACCTTACTTTAACTCTGCCAAAAGATAAAGAGGTCCACTTCGATGACAGGGATGAGGATGAATACAAAACTTCTCGTTTGGATCATGAGTTCGTAAGGAAAGCCCGTGAGAGAGGTGAAGTGGTGGACACCTTGGGACAATCAAGTGGGAAGTATGACTTTATGGTCAAGTATACTCCTCCTCCAAGTTATTTTCAAAACCCCAAAGACATCGTCCCTAGTGGATGGGGAGATGAGTTCGAGGATGACTTCGTGGCTATGATTGAGCCTATTGTGATTGATCTGACTAAGGAGAAAATCCCTTGTGGGGCTGATGCTGACAAGGGCGTCATCAAAGTCGTCTCATTGATTGACAATTTTGGAGCCATGAAGATCTCAAGCGCGGGTTTTGGACCCGTTGTGATTGAATTGCCACCGGAAGTTGGTGAATGTTCCAATACTAAGGTGACTCCTACTTATGACACTAAGGCAATCCCTTGGAACTATAATACAAATGAAATCGACGCCATCACCCGATCGGGTCGAATCTACCCACCACGTGAAGGTGTGGAAAAGAAGGCCGTAACTGATGAAGAAGTTGAACAACTCCTTAAAACACTCAAGACAAGTGAGGTAGAAGTGATAAACCAATTGCGCAAGATGCCTGCATAGATTTCCCTATTGGAGCTTTTCAAGACCTCTGAAAAGCATAGAAATGCTCTCCTGAAAATTTTGAATGAAGTCCACGTGCCCGAGACCATTGGAGAAGTACAGTTGGAGGAGTTTGTGGGTGCTATACTTCTTAGAGATCAAATTACCTTCTTTGAGAAAGACCTCTCTCCCGAGGGCTAAGCGCACACTAAGGCGCTATATGTGTTCGCTCAATATTTTGGGACTAGGATTTTGAGGGTCCTGGTCGATAATGGTTATGCCTTGCACATTTGCCCTTTATCCACCCTTCGTCAATTGGGGATGGAAATGGAAAATGTCTCCCCTCCAAAGATTCCCATTCGAGCCTTCAACAGGATGAGAAAAGAAATAATAGGGGAAATCGACTTGCCACTGACGATTGGCCCTGTTACCATTAATAAAAAATTTCAAGTACTCAATATTCTGAGCAATTTTAGCCTGCTATTAGGACGGCCTTGGATCCATATTGTAGGGATCATTCCTTCTAGTCTTCATCAGATGATGAAATTTCCCATTGATGGAAAGATCATGACTATTCAACGTGAAAGAGATATGGAGACTTTCCATAACATCGCCATACTTTTCATCGAGCCTGAGGTCAAGGGAGAGTCGAGCTACCACTCGTTTGAAATGGTGTCTGTCACTTATGTGCCTGTTGAGTCAATCATCAGGAAGCCTCAGTTCTCGAAGGCATCCTTGATGTCGAGTAAAGAACTGCTTAAGAACGGTTTTGCTATTGGGAAATGTTTGGGTAAACTTGCCCGAGGCATGCCAAATCCCATTAAGGTGGCTAAGATCAACAAGCGTGAAGGTCTAGGTTATGAGGGTGACCGTAAGGGTCAAGGTAATCATAAAGGCCCAAACATTAAAGGTAAGAGCTACCAACGCCTCTTGCCTCCAGCTTTGAAGGATTTCTTTCCTGGTCTACCAAGGTCAAGGAAGAAGAGGCCAATGTCTACCACTTTGCTGATTTGTTTGAAGATGGTTTGGTTGGCACTATTGGTGAAGATGAAGAGCCTGCAGTTCCCGCTGTGTAAGGGATGTTTCTAATTCTTGCATTTCGTTTTTAGTCGTATTCCATCATTTCTCCCTTGCGAGGGAATTCCACTCATTTCATTCGTTTACACTTGTAATAATCTGGATCACAAACTCTATGGATTCGAGATAATATATGTTGTAATGCAATTTTTGTATATCAATAAAATTCATATTTTGTTAATAGACATGTGAGGCTTCCCAAATCAGTCCTATGATGATGCTTTGAGGCCTGAGCCTCCACACGATCTATAATTTCAAAATATTTTAGTGGAATGAGGACGTCCAATGACATGAGGGCTAGTTCCCAACAATTTTTTTCGAAAACTCGAATTTGAAAACAAAATTTTCATGACATTTGCATACATTGCATTCATGTATATTTATAGATACTAACCATTTTTTTTGATTGCATCTCAGGCACGACATTTCACATCATGATAGTCATTTGCATGGCTTGGATTCGCATTCAAAAGATTTTGACAAACCTGATTATTTCGACTCAGAGAATGAGGATGATCCTCAAGTTATTGAAAAGGAATGGCTCAGACATGAAGAGTCCAAACCTCCTACCACCGAGCAACCAATTACCGTGAATTTAGGAGATTCAAATAACCCTAAGGAAACCAAGATTGGGGCAAGTCTCTCTCAAGCGAATGCCAATAGATTAATTGGACTTTTGAAAGAGTACCAAGACGTTTTTGCTTGGTCATATGCCGATTTGCCGGGTTTAGACCTTGAAATAGTGGAACATGTGTTATCACTTGATTATAGTATTTCGCCGAAGAAGCAAAAGCTTAGAAGGACGAAACTTGAGTTGTCGAAAAAGATTGAAGATGTAGTATTTTATTAATACGTCCATGATGGGGTGCGATTAGAACACACTGTTTTGTCTTAATAAGTTATGATGGAAAGACACCCTTGAAAGGGTGTGAGGGAGTCATATAAAAAACCTTTTGAAGATAACCGTTGGCGGGGTTGGCAGAACGTATACTCGAAAGAAATTCTTCTCATTTTCTTGACCCCTTTCCATCAAAGAAAAATAAGGCGTTCTTTTTCTCCTTTACGAAAACAATTGGCATTTACATTGTCGAAATTGGATGTTTTCCTCGTGACTGCATTCAGACCAACGTGAAGTAATATTGTTTGTTATTCATCCGCAATTCAATGATCGTTCCGGGACAAATTTTTCATTGCACATCTCAAAGAGGTAAGTCGTCTTTCATCGACTTTCTTCCAACATTGGTATCAGAGCCCGGTTCTAATTTTTGCCTTGTTTTTTCATCGAATTTTCTCGTTTACTATTTGATATCGAGATCAAGAGAATGAAATTTACACTGTCTGGATATTTATTGCTCAGAATTGCAATCTGAATCTTCAAAAACGAACCGAAGCGAAAAATAGGTTTGGGGCCGTGTACACCCGTGCGGTTTCGGCCATTTTTCGGAATATTTTTTCCACCAAAATCAATTTTCAAATATATAGGGTGAAAGCACTTGTCGAGACAAGTCGAACGGTGGGTTGAGCGCCGCCGGAAGACGTCAGACACGCCACACGCCTGACCAAAAGCCGCGGCGCATGTGTGCCACACACCCAACACGCTGGGAACGCCAACGCTCATGTGTGAGCGTCACATGCGTGTCGATGAATGGATGCGTGCTGACATCATCGTGACGTCATCAAACAATCGGTAACCGTCAGATGACGTCATCGCTGGAGGCAGTTGGCCGGCTGGCGACCGACCCGACTAGACTCGAGTAGGAACTAACCCAAGACCTGACCCGACCCGACCCGACCCGTTGGCCGGTCAACCGGTCTGACAGTCAAATTGGTTGGACCGGTTACCAGTTGGACAGGTTGGACCGGTCGGACCGGTCGGACTGGCCAGGAGTCCTTGGCTCGTTGGCGCGTGTAGGTGCGTGCGGTGTCCAATTGGAGTGTGGTCGGCGGCGTTTGGTTCGTATGGATGTTCTCTACACTGTGGTATAATTATTTTACATGTTTGAGTTTTTAAAATGTGTAAAAATGTGTAGGGAACCCTAAGTACACGTATTTTGGGGTACATATGCATTGTATATTCTTTTTTAGCCTGTATTTACTTTGGTTTTGAAAATACAGTAGCTAGCCTACATGAAAATGGGATCATATATATTGTGTAGAGCTTAGTTTGATGATAGCATGTATATAGTTTAATATACTTGCAATTTTCTAGTTCCAAGAAAATTTGAACAATGGTAGGAAATCCTTGATTTTTCGTTACATGTTGAATTACGATTTTGATTATAATTGCTTCATAATTTTTTTTGTACGTTGGTTCACATCATGCTATGCCTTTTGTGTTAATGGAAAAATGTTGAAATTACATGAGATCATGTAATTATTTTTTCTAGTGGGAGTTCGTAGGTTGGTAGAATTCAAAGGAGTTCTCACCTAGAACTTAAAATTTGAGCAAATTAAACTAATTAATGATAATAGACAATCGTACATAGAAGCTAATTGGGAACATAGTGAACTTTCGTTTCTGTGTCTTTTGTTGAATTATCATTAATTTATGTCTTTGCTGCAAATTAAATATGTGTGTTACTCTGAAAAATGTGCTAGTATTGATTATGCATTTATTATGTCAATGTATTATAACAATTGATTATGGCTTCGGCATCCAAGACCATTGTGGCTGACCTCAATAAGGGTGAAAAGCTGAACGGTGACAATTAAAATATTTCGCCCCGAAAAATTCAATACATCCTTGAGGAGCAAGAGGTTTTGGAAACCCTCAACCACACCATGGATGAACTTGAGCATGGAACTTGAGCTCAACACATAAGAGATCTAGAAGTTTATCAAGCTTGGAAGAAGAAAAATAGCATTGCTCGCATCACGTTGCTGAGCTATATGTAAGATGATCTCATGTGTGAGTTTGAAAGTTATGATAAAGCTCAAGCAATGTGGGTTGCCTTGAAAGATAAGTTTGGGGGTACATCTGCCACTAAGTTGAGGAGACTCGCCATCAAGTTTGACACATACCAAAAGCGCTCAAATGTAACAATGAGGCAACATCTTCAGGAGATGTCAAACATAATTCGTGCGCTAAAGTCGGCAGGTTACTCCCTTACTGATGAATAGCAAGTTCAAGCTGTTTTAACGTCTCTTCTTGACAATTGGGAGCATATGAAAATCAACATGATGCATAATGAGAATATTGTCACTTTTGATGATATAGCGCATCATTTGGAATTAGAGGATGAGCGTCTAGAGGCTACGAAATCCTCTACCCATGCTTATGTTGCTGAATCGAGTTCGCGCAAAGCTTTGGGCTTCAAGCAAAAAAGAAATCATCAATTCAACAACAAAGGGAAGAAGACTGATCATGCACCTAAGAGGGCTAAGACCTTCCGACGCAAGAAGCGTGATGGGAAGAAGGATAAGGCCAAGATGAAGTGCTACAATTGTGGCAAGATGGGTCACTTTGCTCATGAATGCACTCAGTCGAAAGAGGTACCCTATTACTCCATTACTTTAAGTAATGCTTTTGTTTCTAGCACTATAATGCTTGTTGAATCTCATCTAATGTGGACTATAGACTTAGGAGCAACGGACCACGTAACTAGAGATCGAGAAGCATTTGTGGAGTATCGTCGAATACAGCCTGGAAGAAGATCGATATATGTTGGGAATAACTCGAGAATTGAAGTGAAGGGTATCGACACATGTAAATGAATTTTACGTGGTGGTCTAAGCCTATTCCTACATGATGTCCTCTATGCTCCAGATATTCAACAAACTTTGGTCTCCATAGTTGTTCTTCTTAGCCTAGGTTATGTATTGAATTTCCATGGTGATTGTGTTGACATTTTGTTTGGAACAGTTTATTATGGTTCGGGTCATGTATTGAATAGTTTTATGGTATTAGACATTGACTATGATCAGTACAATGTTAATGTCGATGGTTGTTTTTCTTTAATTGCATCTTTTAGTAATGTTGAGAATGATGCAAGTACTTGGCATGCTAGATTAGGTCACATTGGGTTACAAAGAATGCAAAGATTAGCTAGAGAATGCCTTTTAGGGTCACTCACTAATCTTAATATACCCGTATGTGAACATTATCTAGCGGGAAAAGCAACTAGAAAACCATTTAGTAAAGGAACTAAAGCCGAATTTCCATTGCAATCCATACATTCTGACATTTGTGGTCCTTTAAACGTGAGGGCGAGGCATGGAGCCTCATATTTCATCACTTTCATATATGACTTCATGCGTTTCGGTTATGTCTTCTTGATCTCCCATAAGTCAAAAGCATTAGACTGCTTTAGACGATATATAGCGATGGTAGAAAATGAATTGAACAAAACAATAAAGACATCGAGAATTGATCACTGATGTGAGTATCTATCTAAGCAATTCAAAACTCTTTGTGATGAAAATGAAATTGTACGACAATTGACTATTCCTGGTACTCCCCAACAAAATGAGGTAGTTGAGAGAAGGAATAAAACCCTATTGGAAATGGTTAGGTCTATGATGGCGCAAGCAAATTTACCTATCTCCTATTGGGGAGATGCGTTATTGACTGCTGCCTATGTACTTAACCAAGTGCCCTCAAGATCAGTCACTTCCACCCCTTATGAATTGTGGACTGGTAGGAGACCAGACTTAAGTAATCTACATCAATGGGGGTGTGCAGCTTATGTTCATGATTCTTCCCTTAAATATGGCAAATTAGGTCTTAGAGGGAAGAAATGTATTTTTATAAGATATTCTGAACACTCCAAAGGATACGTGTTCATAGGTGAACAAGCTGATGGAAATATGACCAAAATGGAGTCACAAGATGTCACGTTCTTGGAGAATGATTTTCCTAGTAGAGGTGGGATTGATAAGGACTTCCAATTATATGAGATGGAAGATCCTAATAACACACCCACTAATGTTGTAGAGGGAAATGAAGATTTACCTCAACATACAAGACCTAGTGGGAGTGTTGCATAACCTGGCGAACTGAATTCAAGAGAAATTCAATTATGTAAAAGTAATCGTAAAAGTATTCCTTGTTGTCATTTTGAGATTGAAGGGGAAGCATTTATGATTACTCAGAAAGACAATGCCAAGCCTAAGACTGTTCAAGAGGCTCTCTCATCCTCTGATAAGGAAAAATGGAGAAAAGCTTTGGAAGATGAGATGGAGTCAATGAGGGCAAATCACGTCTAGGACTTGGTTGATCTACCACTCAATCGCAAGGCTATTGGAAACAAATGGGTTTTTAAAATTAAGCGAAGGGCGGATGGATCCATTAAAAAAGTATAAAGCTCGTCTTGTGGCGAAAGGTTATACTCAACAAGAGGGTATAGACTATGAGGAAACATTTTCACCAGTTGTAAGGTTTGCCTCAATACACCTTATCCTAGCCATCGTTGCACATTTGAACCTTGAATTACATCAAATGGATGTAAAGACGACATTTCTCAATGGAGAACTAAATGAAGAAATCTATATGAAGCAGCCAATAGGTTTCAAAGCTAAATGTCAAGAGCATAAAGTTTGCAAGCTTCATCGCTCAATATATGGCCTTAAGCAATCATCTAGATAGTGGTATCTTCGTTTTCATTTAGCCATAATGACTTTTGGATTTACGATGATCGAAGAAGATCACTGTATATATGTCAAGCGGTCCAAAGATAAATTTGTGATTTTATCACTTTATGTGGACGATATTCTATTGGCTAGAAATGACAAAGTTTTGGTTATCACCATGAAAGAATGGTTGTCCTCTAATTTTGAAATGAAGAACATGGGAGAAGCTGCTTATATATTAGGAGTTAAGATCGGAAGTTTGATGTATATTATAATGTGTTCCTTATGCTAGTGTGGTCGGAAGTTTGATGTATATTATAATGTGCTAAATTATGTCGTGGGATTGGTGAGCCGATATCGATCAAATCCTGGTCAAGCACACTAGAAAGCAATGAAAAGGATCCTGAGATACTTAAAAACCACCTTGGACTATCGACCTTGTTACCAAGGGAATGATTTACGCCTATTAGGCTATTCAGATGCTAATTAGGTGGAGACCTAGATGAGCGTAAATTGACTTCTGGATATGCGTTCTTGCTCGATGGAGGTACGATTTCTTGGAATAGCAAGAAAGAGACATGCACGGCCTTGTCTACGATGGAGGCAAAATTTATTGCATGCTCTGCCGCAGTGCAAGAAGCAATATGGCTAAAACGTTTCTTGGAAAATTTAACCACTGTCATTGATGTTCCAAGACCGGTGATAGTTTATTGCGATAGTCAAGCAGCCATTGCCTATGTGAAAGATCTCAAGTATCATGGAATGACGAAGCACATTGACATAAAGAACAACTTCATCAGAGATATAATAGCACAGAAAGAAGTGATCCTACAATACATTTCAACTAATAGAATGGTTGCTGATCCATTTACGAAGGCTATTCCTAGAGACATATTCTTGACCCACAAGATGTCACTAGGATTACGTAGAATGTGATATGTGTTATTGTAGATGATCATTGGTTTATGTATATGTGAACTAATGTATTGTACTTGTTTATTTATTAGTGACTTGATATTTTATTAATAAGTACAAATCCATTATGAGACTAGCATATACACACATATATTATAGAAAAGTATGTCAGCAGGCAATGATTGACTCACTCACGCGAAATCACCTCAAGTGCTATAGTTAGCATGTTGAGATGAGACGTTATGTACAAATAAATGCTGAAGAGCAAGTTTACTACATAAAATAATATGTCGCATTGATTGGAGTCAAGATGAGGTCTATGATTTGTTTATGATAAGACCAAACATGATAGTCCCACAATCATGTATGCCTGAAAAATGTCGGATGCGAGTACTTAATTGGGCGCTATAGAAAGCGAGCTAATATAGCACTCGAGCTAAACCTGAGTACGTGACTATGTTTAGGCAAAGATCTGTATAGTGGATATATTTAATGACATACGCTCTTATAAAAAGAGAAATCCACTATAGCATGTAATTCATACTACATGTGCATTGTACGACCGACAAGGAAAGGTGAGTGAAATTATCCCTATTTACTCATCGTGTGAGCCCTTGAGGTAATTTATAATTTATCTCATGTTGTGCCCTATGTTACTTCTGACTATGTTCTCGAAGTGAAAGATCAATATTGCCACTTTAGCATGTTACCGGCAGTCATGAATAGATATGGCTTTATGGGACGTGTCTGGGAAAGCGGTTGTTCTGAAATGGAGAGAGACATGAGTGCGAAGGAAAACTATTGTTGTTTTGCAGCTATCACATGTATTTACTGGTCGACCAATTATATCACATTCTGTGGTTTTGGATATATTTGTAAATACATGGTGTTATGAGAATAATCAAGTATAGCCTTTAAGGGATAGGTATACTTGGATTGATGTAACAAAATATGTCTAGGGTATTGTGAGACATCATTGTTTATTTCTTTGTAGCCATTATGTCATCCCTAACAGGTGCATGATTTGAGCTCCCAAGTGCAGGTGTACTCATTGGTCGCACGGGTTTCTTGCAAGTATGAATTATTCCTAAAGTTGATGAATGTTGAATGCCTTATATTCTTGATAGAGTACTATCAAGCCCATCATGTCCGAGTGGGAGATGTAGTATTTTATTAATACGTTCATGATTGGGTGCGATTAGAATGCACTATTTCGTCTTGATAAGTTATGATGGAAAGACACCATTCGAAAGGGTGTGGGGGAGTCATATAAAAACTCCTGAAGATAACCATTGGCGGGGTTGGCAGAACGTACGCTCAAAAAGAAATTCTTCTTCTTTTCTTGTCCCCTTTCCATCAAAGAAAAATAAGGCGTTCTTTTTCTCCTTTATGAAAACAATTGGCATTTTCGCTGTGGAAATTGGATGTTTTCCTTGTGACTGCATTCAGATAAACGTGAAGTAATATTGTTCGTCATTCATCCGCAATTCAACGATCGTTCCGGGACAAATTTTTCATCGTGCATCTGAAAGAGGTAAGTTGTCTTCCGCCGACTTTCTTCCAATAGAAGAAGAAATCATGAAGCTCTTAAATGTTGGTTTCATTGAAGTCACCCATTATACTGATTGGATTGCTAATATAGTCCCAATTATGAAGAAGGATGGATGAGTCCGAGTTTGTATTGATTATCATGATTTGAATAAGGCAAGTCCTAAGGATGATTTTCCTTTACTACACATTGATGTCTTAGTTGGTAGTTATGCTGGATTCGAATTGTTCTCCATCATGGATGGATTTTTCGGTTATAACCAAATTCGGATGAGAGAGGAAGACAAGACTAAAACTTCTTTCATCACTCTATGGCGGACATTTTGCTACAAAGTTATGCCCTTTGGCTTGAAGAACGTAGGGGCAACATACCAAAGAGCAATGGTAACACTATTCCATGACATGATGCAGAAGGGGATTGAAGTCTATGTTGATGACATGATTGCAAAGTCAAGACAAGGTGAAGACCATGTTGAAGTCATAAGAAAACTATTTGACTGATTGAGGAAATTCAAGCTGAAGCTTAACCCCATAAAATGCATATTTGGGGTAAAGTCTGGGAAGCTTCTTGGATTTATGGTTAGTAACAAGGGTATCGGGATAGATCCCTCTAAGGTGAAAGCCATATGCGACTTGAAACCTCCTTCTACTGTTAATGAAGTCTAAAGCTTACTAGGAAGATTGAATTATGTTGCAAGATTTATCTTTCAATTATCAGAAACTGTTAAGCCGTTCTTCAAGCTGTTAAAGAAGAATGCCAAAGTCAATTAGGATGAAGAATGTTAGGAATCATTTGAAGAACTTAAGCGATATCTTTCGCAATCTCCTGTACTCGTACCGCTTATCCAAGGCATGCCTCTAATCTTATATCTCACCATTCACAAAGAGTCTTTAGGAGCCATGTTAGCATAAAAAGGACCAAAGGATGGAATAGAACGTGCCATATACTACCTCAATAAGAAGTTTACTACTTTTGAGATCCGATATCCTGAAGTGGAAAAGACCTGTGTACCCTTGATTTGGGTTTTACGCCGACTGAGGCAATACACTCTTCATCATCGCATTCTTTTTGTGACTGAAAATGACCCGATTAAATATCTTTTAGAGAAGCTTGCATTGGTTGGAAGGCTCGCTAAATGGCAAGTATTACTCTCTGAGCTTGATATCCAAAGCATGGCACAGAAGTCCGTTAAAGGGCGAGCTATAGCCGATATGTTAGTTGAAAATCTCAGGAAGTTTGATGATTGGGAAGAAATTGATGAACGGCTTTATTTGGTCTCACCTGACAAGTGGACAATGTATTTCGATGGTGCAGTTAACATTTCTGGTTCTGGCATTGGGGCAATTTTAATATCCCTAGAAGATCAACATTATCCAGTAGCTGCAAAGTTGGTATTCCCTTGTACCAACAATATTTCTGAATATGAAGTTTGCATCCTTGGTCTGCAATTAGCCATCAATATGAAAGTCAGAAAGCTTCAAGTGTATGGTGATTTTGCACTCATCATCCTCCAAACAGGATGTGAATGGCAAACGCGGGATGTAAAGTTGATTCCTTACCATGAATATCTCAAAGACTTGGTCAAGGAATTTGACGAAATCTCTTTTGATTATCTGCCGAGATCACAAAATCAATTTGCTGATGCCCTGGCAACCTTATCTTCAATGTTACAAGTAACTGATGGCTTGAGTGTTGATCCTTTGCAAATCGACATCTTGAAGAAGCCTACTTATTTGTTTGATGATAGAAGAGGAACTTGATGGTCAACCTTGGTATTATGACATTATGAATTACCTTCGAGAAGGCAAATTCCCCCAAGGGAGTCAAGCCAGTGATCGAAAATACTTGATGAAGTTGGCATCCAAATTCTTTCTTAGTGGAGGAGCCCTTTTAAAAGGTCTTTCGATTCAGTTTTGCTGAAGGGCGTAGACGCACAAGAAGCTAAACTCCTGATGAAATAAATTCAAGAAGGAGAATGTGACCCTCATATGAACGGTTATCTCCTAGCAAGAAAAATTATGAGGCTCTACTATTGGTTGACCATGGAAGCCGATTGTATTCAACATGTGAGGTGCTGTCACCAATGCCAAGTCTATGGAGACAAAATCAACGCTCCTCCTAATGAACTACATCAAATGTCCGAGTCCCGGCCTTTTTCAATGTGGGGGCATCGACATTATTGGACAAATTAATCCTAAAGCATCGAATGGACACCGTTTTATCTTAATAGCCATTGATTACTTCACCAAATGGATTGAAGCCGATTCTTATGCCCATGTTACCACAAATAACATGGCAAAATTCATCCATCGTGATATCAACGCTCGATGTGGAGTCCCTAAAGCGATCATCACAGACAATGGATCAAACCTAAACAACAAGGTGGTGGATGAATTACTTGAAGAATTCCACATTTGCCATTTAAATTCTTCTCCTTACCGCCCACAAATGAATGGAGCTATGGAAGCGGCAAATAAGAACATCAAGAAGATTTTAGCCAAAACAGTAGAAAATTATCATTATTGGCACAATTGGTTACCATAATGCTTTGCTTGCTTACCGAACTTCAATTCGCACTTCAACTGGGGCAACACCATTCTCATTGGTTTATGGGATGGAGGCTATATTGCTCGTGGAAGTGGAAATCCCTTCATTAAGGGTACTTTCTCAAATCAAGCTCTCTGAAGCTGAATGGGTTCAACAATGGTTTGAACAACTCAACATGATTGATGAAAAGAGGGTAAAAGCCTTATGCCATGGACAAAGCTATCATAAGAGAGTAGCTAGGTCATTCAATCGTAAGGTAAGGCCAAGATATTTCAAGATCAACGACCTTGTCTTGAGAAAGGTCTTATCTAGCATTCCAAATCCTCATGGGAAGTTTACTCCAAACTACGAAGGTTCATATATTGTAAGGAAAGTGCTACCTAGTGGGGCACTAATCCTTGTAGAAATGGATGGCCAAGAATTGCCAAGACCTATAAATGCTGATGCTGTTAAGAAGTATTATCCATGAATAAAGTGAAAGGCCTTTGAGTTACTTTTGGATTGAATCTGAGCCACTTTAGGATTGTTTGCATCATGCATCTCATGCATACATATTGCATCTGCATGTTTGTTCATTTTGCAGGATCTCTGAAGAAGATTCTACCTGTCAATAGGAGGTTGATCTCAGAAATGCAAAACTTTCAAAAAGTGCCCATCTTCTTTAGAACTTAGAAGTGACATTGTCCTTTTAGAATGCCGAAAGAGTCAGTTAGAACTTTAGAAATGCAGTTAAAACTCTAGAAGTGAACCCTTGTGCTGGGCAAAGCCTGTTTTGTCCACAAATTTTATTCAACCTTATTTCCAAAAGTCTCCTTAGTAGGGTCAAAGGAACATGTCTTTTCAAGCAAAATTTCATTACATTTTCGTTCCCCAGGGAGTTGAATTTAACCAAAGTGTGCTTTGGAAAGCCCGAAAAGGATTGTTAAATATGCCAAGTGGTAGTGCCTAAAATGATGAGAGGCAACCCCCTTACCAAACATGTCCTTATACACTCTCTGAGAGAATTGAACGAAAAGAACCATGTCTTAGAGCGTAGGGTTCATTTATAGTGAATACATGGTTTGAAATGATAAAGGCATTTCCTTTCTCGATCCCAAACATTATTGATATCCCTTGCAAGCCACTTTGAGCCAAATATGGAGCATTTCCAAAATAACCCTGTCAAGAACAACCCCACATTAGGGGCAAAATAGGGGGTCTTAGTTGAAAATTATTGAGAAAAAGATTAAGAAATATTTTATTGCTTTCACTTGCATCAATCTTCTTGTGCTAGCTTCAGGTGATTTCTTATCGAAGCTCAAAGCATCCTGAAGTGATGAATAGCATTCCGTTCACTACCCCAAACACAATTACCCTTTGCTTAGCCAATTTGAGCCTTATGCAATTCTTTCATAACCCCAGGTGATGATTATCTCCCCACACTAGGGCAAGGCATGTGATTTACCAACAAAATTAAAAATATTGGTCATGTTTGTAAATGCCACTCAAGAGTCATAGATGCTAGGGGGCATGAAAAAGCAGTGCCTGGTAAAAGTAAGGCCAATGCCCATGAAAGAATGCAAAGAAAAGCAAAAATGCAAAGAATAGCAAAATCAATGGTCATGCAAAAGACCATTCATTGAAAAACAAAAGAAAAGCCTTGCAAAAGAAAACATGTATTGCAAGCAATGTCATTAGAACAAAGAGCGAAGCTCTCATGTCTCAAGACAAATGATCAAAAAGACTCTCGAGATAGGTTAAATTTCAAGAGTTAGACTTCTGAAAAGTCGTGTGATGGTAATGATGCCAAGATAATCACTCACTTTTAACCTTTTGATATCTGAAAATTTTTCAAGCCTTTTTAAGCCTCACCCGAACTAACATTACAACCCTTATTTGAAGTCTCTTCCGATTGGGATGGTTCGAGTTGAAATGAGAGTGTCACACAGGAGCTACCATTAGAAGGAGTGGAAGCAATCCTATCTTATCTTATCTTCGAGGTTCTTGACTTGTAAACCTGATGAAGATATTGATTGAATATTCATTTCATGGCCTCAAAGTGCATACCCTTTGTTTAAGCCCATGACCAAGCTATCATTACGGTCATTTCAAAAGACCTTTTGATCAATACATTGTATTCACTGTGAACGTTTCCGAAAGCCTTAGACATAGGTTGAGTGAGACCTCTCCAGTGAGATCTAAATACTTTTCCTACATCAATGGTTGGGAATAAAAGCCCTTTTTGAGAGTCAGTGTGGAAGACCTCTTTTGATTAGGATATTTCCACTTAGCATATTTGACTTAACCCTTAGATGGTTAATCAAATCTCATTTTGTTAAAATTCTCTCTGAAGGGGTTTGATAATCGATATCATTTCGCAAGATTGGCTCTCAAGCAATCTCAAAACCCTTTTTCAAAATATGTGTTCCTTAGTGAACTAGTTTTTAGTCTTCCTAAACCATACCATTATTTCCGGTTTTTGATCATCCTAAACCATAACCCTTGCTTTTGGTTTTAGATTACCCTAAACCATACCCCTTATTTTAGATTCTTGGTCAACCTTAAGACCTCGTCTTTTAGGTTCCTAGTTAACCTTAAACCTTGTCTCTTAGGTTCTAGGTTATCCTTAAATCTTGTCTTTAGGTTTTAGGTTATCCATAAACCTTATCTTTTAGGTTCTAGGTTATCCATAAACCTTATCTCTTAGGTTCTAGGTTATCCTTAAACCTTGTCTTCAGGTTCTAGGTTATCCATAAACCCTGTATTTAGGTTCTAGGTTATCCTTAAACCTTGTCATTAGGTTTTAGGTTGTCCATAAACCTTGTCTCTTAGGGTTCTAGATTATCCTTAAACCTTGTTTTTAGGTTAGTGGTTATTCTTAAACCATTCCTTTTTCATTTAGTGATTTCATTTTCTTCATTCCATTCCACGAGAGAGAGAAACAGAGTGAATAAACCTTAACAAGAGTTTAGATACCCCGATGAGCAAAAGTAAGTGTCAAGTACGTTCCTAGCCAAATATTATTACTTTTGTCTTTTTCTATTTCCAAAGTAGAGTCGACTAAAAATTACGAGTATCAATTTTGTCTTTGAGTGGAACCTCTTCCAACTCCCACTCAAAGAGGGGCAACTGTTGACACCTGATTTTTAGTCAACACATCATTAAAAGGTAAAAAATCAATATTTGGGTTTCTGATCACGATAGAGCCCCATCTTTCAATCAAAATGTGTCGTTTTTCATTTCTTTCTTTTGCATTATCATTTTTAAGCAGTTTCTAGCTCATTTTCAAGAAAAACTCGAAAATCAAACGGTTAACTTTTGGGTTGACTTTTTGGTCAACCCTTTGACCAAAAGTCAACCCACGGGTAAAAAAATTGACTTTTTACCCAAAAAATTACATTTAAGTCTAATTTCATTTTTGTCAAATCAATTTCTTGAAAATTCAAAGATTTGACCAAAATATCTGCTTTTTAGGAAAAGTCAACTAAATGGTTGACTTTTTAGTCAAACCTTTGACAAAAAAAAATAAAAAAAATAAAAAATGTACAAATACATTTCTTTTAATGCCAATTTAACTTTCGTGCCAAAAATTTCACAAAATTCAATTAGGAACCTTGATTTCTGAATTTTTAGTTTTAGGTTCTAAATCGATCAAAAATAAAATTACTTTTCTTCTAGTCATAATTAGGAGTAGTTCCTTTTTTAACATTTGGTTTAGAGACAATCTAAAATCTGCTTGAGCATTCAATTTCACAATTTTTAGAGTCAAAATACGAGTTGCCGTTTTGAGCCCTGATTAGGGGAACAAAAATCGATTCTTCATAACTTGTGAACGAACGATTGTTTCTCACTCATTTTCTTAAGATAAATCCAAATCTAAAATCAATTTTGTGAAATTCACACCAAAACTCTTTAATTTGAAGAATTTTATCTTCCCAGGCATTAGAAAACCAAGCAATTAAGCTTCAATCGACAAAATTTGAATTGACCCAGTCATGGCTATAGTTTAATTTCATGAATCTAGGTCCAATTTTAATATTATGCTTAGATCCATTTTTGACCTAAGCTCGAACGCTTCAATTCATGGTCAATTTGAATATGATATGTGATCTTACGTATAGGTAGCTCATTAGATAGGGCAATTGTAATACTAATTGAGTTCAATTTTGGTTAATTTGTAATTTTGCCAATTGAATTGCAAATTTTACCATTTTAGTCATTTAGGCCCAATTCAAAGCACCCATGGTTTTGACTCATTTTTGTCCACGAAAATCATTCAATTAGGTCACTAAAAGATCCTTAGATCACATTCATAAGATTTGATTAGCATAATTGTATCTTAATTGACAAATTCCTTCTTAAAAAAGATAAATTCCTTTTCAATTTGGTCCTCTAGGGGCCAAATTGCATAAATTTTTTATCTACAGGGGTCTCAAGTGGATAAAATAGCAGGAACCAGACCAAATCGGTTAAGAACCGGTCAAAATCCGGCCGAGATCCAGGACCAAAGTGGTCCCGATGCAGCCGACCGGCCGCCGCCGGCGGGGCTGGTCGGTTCTTGGCCTCCGACCACCAATTCTTGGAACCTTCTCAATGCCAATTTCACTTCTATACCTTCAATTTCCCAAAATTTTACAAATTGGTTCTCGAATTTCGTCAAATTGCAAATTAATCCCCGATTGGACATTTTGACATAATTTCCGATTTTTGCTTGGTTTTTTACAAATCAAACCCACTAGATCAATTACCCGATATCTCGAGATCATAATGGAGCCTTCTAAATGGATTTTTGATCGTTGGATCGAAATTTCAACCATCGGGTAGAACCGATGGCCAAAATTGCTTAATGTGAGGAGTATATAAATGAAATGTCTTCCATTTTCAGCAAGGGCTTCATTTGCACGAAAATTCTCTCTCTCTTCTCTCTCTCTCTCTCTCTCTCTCTCTCTAGTTTCGGTTCATCTCTTGGACCGGTTTCCTTCTAGGCTTGAACCGGCGGTCGCCAAAGCCCCTAAGCATCCAAGCTACTGGTGATCTGCAGTTCCAAAGGATTTTGACCCTGTTGTGGACAGAGGAGATCAGATCGGTTGCCAAATCTTCACCGGCAGCCCAATCTTCGTCGGCGAGACAAGGCCGGTCCATTTTGAACCGATTCTTCTTTTTTTCCTTGAGCCAGTGGTTTGATTGATCCGATCCAAGCCATAGTGACCTCATCCGTATTCTTGGAGTCCCGATTGTGATCCGGCGGCTTGATCCGATTCATCGCGATAGAAATCGACGAAAATCGTGACGAAAATAACGATTCGAAACTCGAATCCGATCAAGCGAGATCGAGTTAGTTGATCGGGGCTAGGATTCAAGATTAGGAGTTTTTATATGCTTAAGATCAATGATTATGAATGCTGCAATGATTTGTTGATGATTTGAATGATGATTGTGTTCTTAAGCTTAATCTGTGATTTTTATAGGTCATAGGTAGGTCACTATTTTGGCCAAAACAAGGTCCGAAACAACCTCGTTTCAGCTCAATTCTTCTTAGGATTAGATAAATAGACGTCCCGAGCTTCGAAATGATAGGTCGCATGTCCCAATCGAGCATCATTTGACCCTCGAAAAATACCTCCGAAGATTAATGATTCTGCAGTAGTTTAGGTCTTTTTTGGTTCTGATTCTATTCCGCCTTTCTGGTTTTGTTATTTTTGTGCCGACTTTCGTGATCATTTTTTAACAAAATTGTCTTCATGAGTTTTGTTTCAAATCATCTCATTCATCTTCTGTATTTTTTTCCATGATTTTTCATGTGTTCAACTAGGTTAGATCTACTCAGATCTAAGCCTAGGTCAATCTGTTCTATGTTGATCTATGATTTTTCCATTTTTGCACTAATTTTTGTGTTGAGTTCTGGAATAACTTTCCTTCATAAAAGTTTCTTGTATAGGTGTTATGTATGTTCTTTATTTTTTTTTTAAATGTTTAGACATGTTTAGCTAGGTCAAAATTGCTTAGATCTGAACATAGGTCAGTTTATCCTGTATTGGTCCGAGATTTATTTTGATGAAATTGAGTCAACAAATGCTCCTATTTGGTCTCAAATCATTCATCAGAGTTGAAATACATGATACATACGTTTAATTGATGCATACTTTGCAAGGTTTTTACATTGGCAAAGTGAGTCAATTGCATGCATTAGAATAAAAGGTACTGTAGCAACATGTGTTGGACATATAGTTTGTTTGTTTTGCCATTTTTTCCATGACTCATATGATCTTAGTTGAGTTTCAACCTCTTAACAAGAAATCTTCATCATCGTATGCTTTATATGTGAGATTTTTGGTAAGATTTATGCATATCTTCAGGATGGCTGAAATCATGCTTGTTCCGTAAACATAATGCTTAAATGAAGCCTTGTCATATGTGCACCTTTCCATACTTGAGTAAGTAATCTAGAGATCAAATCTTATGATCATGCCTTCTTGATGATTGAACCGCATGTTGCAAGGTTTGTATACATGTTTAGGTCATGTCATTTGAGTTTCATCTTGCACATTAAATTTGTCTCACAAAAAGTGTTCATCACACTTAGAATTCCCAAGCATACCATTAGGAATCATGAATCATCTCATAATGTCATTTAAATTGTATGATATTTTGCATGCTGACTTAGGATTAGATGACTATCTAAACTTTCCGTTGCATCCAATCCTAAGTCTTGTGTGATTTCTTCATGCCATTTGGACATTCTTTGAGTGATTTTGGAGGTTTTCTAATGAATGCTAATGTTCTGTTTTGTTAATTACCGATTTGCATACTTTTAGAGATCTCGATCTTAGGATACCAAATTGACCTAATTTGGACTCGAGCTCTTCTAGGAAGACGTAGGGCACACTTAGAAGATTCTAATGCTGCTAATTTCATGCCAATTGCTCATCGTTTGGACTATTTTCTATTTTTTTCAAAGCTAGATCACAATATGGACAAATGATCAAATTCGGACCCCTGTTCTAACCCCTGTTTGGACAGACCTTTGATATTTTTATTTCATTTTTTCTGTTTGGAATATGCACTTGGCCTCCTAATAAAACTTGCTTGTTATCATGTTGGCTATGTTGTATGTAAGTTTCAATATTTTTAGACATGTTTTGATAGGACAAATCTTCGTGACATTAGCTGAATGTCCTGTTATTTTAACAAATTTCTGATGTGTTGTTGCTTGTTATTTGATTTTTGTAAAATCATGTGTAGATTTTTTTAAGAAAACTTTCTTCATGAAAGTTGTTCATCATCATGTCATGCATGTTAGGGAATGTTTTCATTGCCAAATTGTCATTAGGTATTGCCCAATTTTTCTATCCTTACACGTTTGTTCTGAAATTTCCTAATATAAACATGATTGTGATTGCTTAATTATACCTTTTAGGCTAGTTTGTGCACGAAATTAGGCCATGTCATCTTCATGGAAGTTCTGACAAAAAAAAAAAATCTTCATGGAAGTTGTTTTAAATGCTTTGATCTTCGTTGTTAAACAATCAGCCTTTTCAAATTTCATCTTTCAAAAAATACTTTGGTACATGTGATTTTTCTCAAAAACAATTTCTAAAAAAGTTCTTCTCCAAAACTCAATTTGGTTTATGGAAAAATCGTGGTTTGGACCATATTCAAAATGCCTACGACGCTTATGAGTGCATTTATGCAAGCCTCAGGCTAGCCTTGGCAATTGAATGTGTTCCATAGCCTAAATATTCCTTATTCCTAAATATTTTCAAACCATTTTAAAAGCCTGATTTAACATCGTGAAAGTCACGGTTTGAATTGTATTCAAAATGCCTGGAATGCTTGTGAGTGCATTTATGCGAGCCCTAAGCTAGCCTTGGCAATTGCATGCTTTTCATAGCTAAGACATCACTTTGTCTCAAAACTTTTTATGAATGATTTCGAAATATGTTTTTTGAAATATCACATGTACCTCTCATACATATAATCCCATCATGCACTAGAAATTGCTCGTGTTTGTGATTGGCGTATGCCTTTAGTAATAAGTGACACGTTGACGGTTCACTTTCTTGCTTGATTGGTTGAGAAATCAGGTTCAAAAGACCTGCATGCATATTTAAATTTTTGCAATGCATGTGACTTTTAGATGAATGGTTAGGTCGATGCATGATATCGAGGGAAAACTCTAGGTTCACATAGATCGCTTGATTAGGAGACTTATAAGCGTTATTGACCATGCGAAAATACAATTGGTCAACAATTGCTATAAGTCACAAAAAAATGGATTGGGTAGGTGTCTTAGTGGGACCCTCGCATGAAAGACAGAGGCCGACCCCGAAGCCCTAAAATTTGACTTTCGTATTGCACTTTCTTTAAATGATTGATCTCGACATGATGTCTTGGCTTTTTGATTGCTTTGATGTGTATGCTTGTTTCTTTCCATTGTATGCACCTAGTTATAAGTTCCTTAGATTAAGACCTTGAAGATAGAGAAAACGCAAAGACGGTGGAGGTTGATGTACATTTCGACCATTATCATGTACTATTCATTTCCCCGACATATGTCTTGGGTTCCATTTGTTGTATAAAGTCCGACAAGTTGCGGGTTTTCTCTCTTTCTTTCATCTTTTTCAATTGTGTTTCTCTTTTATATTTTCTAGTATTGCATTGTAGATTTACTGCTTTCCTTGATTGTTTACTTACTGTCTCGTAATTTCAATTCCATTGATTGCTTTCTTTTCTTGTTTTTCTAGAAATAGAATAGAATGAAAATGACTAACCACGCATGATCACTTAGTTTAAGATTAATGATCTCGAAAATGTAAGAAGAAACGCATGGACATGTTAGGAAAACACAACATACTGTTTAGGTACCAAAAGGGAACTAATAGAGATATTAGCGTAACCCAAGTCCCCGAACTTAGATATTTGGTTACGTAGGAATCAAGAGAACACTCCCGACCCTCGATTGGGTTTTCTAGCTGACCCCCAAAAAGAGGCTAGTGGTGACTCCCGTCTTATTTTTAGGTTGTCATAAACAATTAGACCGTATAGATAAACCCGTCACGTAGGGTACGAGTTTCGATGAAATTCACCATGGTTTAGCATACTCGATATGGGAGTACCTCTGTGACATCTTGGAATTTCAGTCATGTTTTCAATTAAATAAATCGGGCCTTTCATCGACGCGCCTATAGTGTTATTCTCTCAGCTGATCACTCATGAGATAATTAGACTATCTGGGGAAGCCATTAAGGAATTTTAATGCAATAGACTTGAGAATTCGACCAGGAATCGAGTGCTTGATCATGTCCATCTGCAGAGATCATTACGATAGAGTTAAAAATCGATCAGAGATCAGAGATAGGTCGGTTCGACTAAGGTAGGTGATCAAATTGTGGGTGATTCCACCAGATTGCAAAATTCTCGTCGATCAGCACTAGACCGATTTTTCTGTCATTTTGGTACCATGTGTCCGTATTTGAAGCCTCAAGATTTTCATGACCACCGAGAGTCGCCATTGTATCGAAGAGGTACATTGTGACTCAAAATAAATCGATCACGGGTCAATTGCACCAAAAATTTCTAAAAGCTACCCGGTAGGCTAGGTCACGTTAAAATCGCGCTAGATTGAAATTAACGGCGAATTTGAATCCGATTTCAGAAATTGGAAGTTCTGTCATGTCACGAGTCATTTTAGGAACGTCGACTCATCTTCCAAAGATTTTTCTGCAAACCGAGATTTTCGGCAAATTTTCAAAGTAAGGGTATTTTGGACCAGAAAAATCCGAGGATCGTTTTGGTCTCGTTTTGGGATTCGAGTTAGACAGATTGTTGATGAAAAATGTGAATTGGAGTGTTGTCACCTTGGTGGGATTTGTGGACTCCAATTTAGGTCCAATGGAGGTTAATTGGAGGGGGGTGAATCCAAATTGAGGAAAATGTTCCAAATTCGTAGCCCCCATGTCCCTTAACCTTTTGGACCATTTGGGAGGCTTGTTTGAGAAGCCAAGGAGCTGCAAATGGTTGAGGCTGACAGCCCATGTGGTGGGCCATGTTGGTTGAGCTCAAGGGGACAAAGAAAACCATCTAGAAGGTTGGTGGCCCCCTTTCCCTTGCAGCTGGCTTCTCCCCCTTCAGCTGATCACCTTTCTCCATTGTTGGACAATTTTGGAGCTCCAAAAACTAGAGGAAACCGAGTAGCAACCCCCCTTTGCCGTCCGAAGCCATTGCTCGCCCGTCGGACCGCCAGCAAGGCATTGGTCGCATGCCCAAGCCCCCGGCGAGCCAGCCGCTGCACTGCCTATGTCCGAGCTCCTGCCACCGTGTCCCTCGATGTTCGACCGTCGTAGCTTCGCCTGGAAGCCGCGCCACCACCGTCCAGCCTTCCCCGACCCCGCCTGGACCGCCGTCGCCCCCTAGCCATTCTGCCTTGCTCATTTCAGCCAAACCGAGCAGCCCTTCGGTCCTTGGAGCAGAGGCTGAACTAGCAAGGATCTTGAAGCTTTGAGGCCCATTTCCAAGCTTTTCCGGGCCTTGGCTGGTGCCCTCGCTTTGGAAGTTGTTGCCCACCTTCGCGTCCCCGTCGTTGTGGACTAATCGGATTTTAAAACCGGTGAGTTTACTCACTAAAATCTACTTAGGGAGTTAATTATGCTTAAGGGTTGATTAGTTTAGGCTAATTAGGGATTATGTGGTGACCGGAATTTCATGCTAATCGCAATGGTATGATTGGTTTATTTCATTAAATGTTATTTTGTGCAAATTGTGTGGTGTTTGCAATTTTGGGTATTTATCCCTAAATTGAGTATTTTCGGTATTTAATTAGAAAATACTAGGCGTCGGTTTATAGAGCCCAAAATGTGTTTATGGACTATTATAATTAGTGGGATTTTCTAAAAGGGAAATTATTGTATTTGGTTAAGGCCGACCATGTACCAACACACGATTATTTTATCGGGTATAATAGATATTAAGTATCGCACAGCTTTGGTGAGCATTATCAGTATACTATATCAGCCTACAGGCCTTGATATATCAGCTTAGGGTGAGCAGTATACTTTATCCGCTTTTGGCGAGCTATACTATCTATCTTCAACTTAGGGTGAGCAGTCCTTGATGTGATCAGACTTTATAGATAGTATTGAATGGATTGACTGATAGATGGTATTAATGGTATGGAATCGGTTGGATCAATTGATCAATGACTCAATTTGATTTGATGATTTGATTCGAATTGAAGTGATTCGTTGAATATATGAATTGTGACATCTTGAAATTCGAGCCCTCTGAAGGACGAGTGAAAGTGAATTTCGTCAATGCATTGTTGGTTGATCTCACTCGGAATTGATCACTCTTGAGATGCGACCTTGAGGGAAATGCTAATGAGGACGAGAACTCGCACGACTAAAGGACTCGACACAGGGGAAAACGACTTGACCGTGAGACTTGCGTGAGGATGATCCCGTAGATAGGCGAGGCCGATTCAAAGGACGACTAGAAGTTGATTCGCGGACGAACATAATGGAACGACGGGTGATTCCGTTTATCGTTATTGAACCCGCGAACGACCCTATGTCGATCCTTAGTGATCGTGTACTTTGAAATAAGAATCTATCCTCCGTAATTTCATGCAGTCAAGGATGTCCATGCGTTGAGATGCCTTGAACGTGGTTTGGCACGAGTCGGTTACGCGTGAATCCTCTGAGCCGCCCGTCAGTCTGAGTCATAACCAAAATGGCATTAGGGCGAAATTGACATGGCAAGAGAACGTAGGACTAGACTTCGAATTATCGGGAATGTCCGGGACGGACGTTAGATGAAGCTGCTTCAAACAGTCGACAGAGCCAGTTAAGCCGAGCAATTGGAAAAAGGGATTTTCAGACCGAGGAAGCAAGCCCGTGAGGACGTGGGCCGGGCCAAGTCAGTGTGGGCCTTAGGCCCAAGTTGGGATAGCCACCAAATGGGCCTAAGACAATCACATGAGCCATTGGGCCAAACCAACTATTCATATTTTAAGCCCATGGGCCAATTCTTAGCCTTTTCAAGCCCAACCAATTCCCAAGCCCATTCCTATTCATGGACAAGCCCAATCCTTAGGCCCATCCACCAATTTCAGCCCAAGGTCAGATGTGTAATTTGTGCAAGGTGGAAATGACCAAATTGCCCCTAAAAGCATTTGGATAAGGGCAAAGGAAGAGAGAGAAGATGATGTCATGCATGGGGATTTGAAGCAAGCATTTATGGGGGTCTTGATAGCCCTCCCATCACTCTCTCTCTCCCTCATTCGGTCCCCATCTCGAACGGAGCCTTCTCTCTCCTCGTTTTCCCTCTCCTTAAGTTTCTGCTCCAGCTGACCATTCGGTGAAGAATCGAGTCAAAAGTGGTCTTCCCGGATGAATCAGAGAACGAACCACCTATCACTGTGACCGGGAGAGACAGACCGTTCCAACGAGCCTAATTTCATCCCGAACGGAGCCGTTGTCCGTCCTGTACGGCCGTCTCAAGCCGCCGGTCGCCGGTCGCCGGTCCGTCAGTCCGCCTGTAGCCTGGACTGTTTCGACTTTGCAGCCCGTTTTCTTCCATTCCAGCCATTCCTCCACCCATCCTAACCTCCAGCAAGACCCCCAAGACCTCCGGGAGCCTCCGGTTGTTGACCAACCCCCTCACCGGAGCTCCGGCCAAGCCGTTCAACTCGGTTTCTCCTCAGGCTGTTTTCGGTGTTTTCGGTGGGAGTCCGAGCTGTGGTTGCTGTGTTGAGCTTGGGACCGCCTTGGATCGTCATGGTAGAGGTTCCAGTGCATAGCCACCGTTGTCGCCGCCGCATCGGTGTCTCCGGCCCGCTTAACGGGTGAGTTTAGCTCCTAATCCTTCGATTAGTGCCTAAACTTGCTTAGGGTTGGTTTAGTTAGATTTAATTCTAGTTTATGTGATTTAATTAAGTTGTATTAGCCCTAAGATAGGTGGTTAGATGGATGGATTAAATTAGTTTAGCTTAATCTTGCTTTATTTGCTTAATTGTGCTTATCTGTTTAATTAAGCTTGTTTTGCTTAATTAATTGTTTGATTGTTTTAATTAATGATTTTAATGATTTCTGAGTTTAATTTATCATTTATTAAATTATGGGAATTTACTGTTCACTGGACACTATTCACGGTTACTGTTCACGAGGCACTGTTCATGAATTACTGTTCACGATTTAGTGTTCACGAGCACTGTTCACAAAACACTGTTCACCCGAGAATGAAAAGTGTTTAATTTCATGTGTGTTTAATTCCATGAAGTGATTGGATGTGTTATTGCATAAACATCCGCATGAATTGAGTGACGATTTGTACAATTATGTGATGATTGTGAAGTTTTGGTAGTTAACTTGAAAATACCCAGTGTCGGCTTTTGGCACCGTAATTGGTTTGTAGGACCAATTTGAATTGATTGATTGATTGGATTGAAAAATTGAATTGATTTACATCATGTCAGCTTGTGCGAGCTATTATATAATATATGCTATAGCTTGTGCGAGCTATTATATATGCTACAGCTTGTGCGAGCTATTATATATGCTATAACTTGTGTGAGCACTGTATGTCAGCTTGTGAGAGCAATGATCGTTTATCAGCTTGTGAGAGCAACGATCCATATATCAGCTTGTGCGAGCTATCATCTATGTATATATCAGCTTGTGCGAGCTATCATCTATTTATCAGCTTGTGCGAGCTATCATCTATCTATCAACTTGTGTGAGCTACCATCTATATATATATATCAACTTGTGCGAGCTACCATCTATATCAGCTTGTGAGAGCATGGCATCCATTCAGCTTGTGTGAGCAATGATTGTATTGTTGGATGAATAGATGGTATGGTTGAATAGATGGTATGAATTGATAGATGGTGTCAATCGTATGGTATCAATTGGATTGATTGAATTGATGGACCCGTGTGATCGATTGATACGTGATGAGTGACGCACTATTGTGCAAGAACACATGAGAATCATTGCATTGTTGATTCCGGTCATGCATGAGTTAAGCATATTGTTTATGGCACACACGCATGAATCGATAACATGCAGAGTGTGGCAATGGCCAGATGAGATCGCTGGTGACGCGACTCGTATGTGATTGATGAACTGTATCATCTAACCGCCATGTGCATTGCGTGTATCGTGCTGAATTATAACGTGCAGGGTATGGCATACCAGGTAAGGTTTTATGCGAATCGATTGTTGGTTGTTGCTTGTGGTGGGGTAGTTCGGATAGATACCACTGGGTTGAGTTGGTGTACTAACCGGGGCTTAGGGGCGGAACTCGCTGAGATTTATATCTCACTGGTTATTAAATAACCATTTTCAGGTCCCTAGTGTGAAGAGCCAGGAGCTTGAAGCGGAAGGGTCAGAGCATAGGTGGCTCAGTAATTCTTTATGACATAGACCTTCTGTATAAGCTTGAAGTGTTTATAAAAGTGTATTTGATTTGAAATTGGTTGTCCCGCTTTTCTATCCCATGTATCTTTGTTGTCGGGATTAGTGAATCCGCTTCCGCATGTGCAATAAAAATGAAAAGGGTCGGCGACAAGTCCTGGGGAACGTCGCAAAATTCTATCGACCACCGAGGGATGTGCGCATGCTCGAGGTTCGGGGCGTGACATGAATCGTACTAACTTGCAGGAAGGAACTGAGGCAAAGGTATGTCCTCTGTCTCATGTGTGCATAGGTAGCCTTTAGGTGTATTTCCTTCCTAGTCGGAGTTTAGGGAGTGAACTTGCTAAGACGTCGTCTCACCTCGTTGTGGGATAACATTTATAGGTCCATAGATGGTTGTACGTCCCGAGCGTTTTGGCCAACCGAAGAAGGTCATCGAACAACACTCTCAAATTCCCCTCCCTGGGAGCCAAGGAGCCTGGGTCTACGAACTCGTAAGATCCACAGTCTGGGTTGATGAGGGTCTATCATGGAAGGTGCCCTATCAATTTAGAACATGGTATCGTTACAGGCAAGATGGACCTAGAGAAGGCCCCCTTCTGGAGTTTGAGATTCCTAGGTCGGTGCTGGAGATCGCTTTTGACAAGGACACGACTAATCCTCCTGGTGGTTCAGTGGTAGACCCGAGTCTTTCGAATCCAGAGTCCCTGGTGTACTCAGTGGAAGACTTGAAAACTTAGAGGATCTGTAGCCTCTACACCCCCCTTTTTGCAGACGTTGTATATATCGACTAATATTGTATTTGACTTAGTTGATATGTATAAAAGTGTGTCGTGATTTGAAAAATTTGTGGCCTTGCTTTTCTATCCCATCTTTCTGTTGTCTAGGGATTTATTTATTCACTTCCGCATGCGCATTAAAATGAATGGGTCGGCGACGCGTCCTGGGACGTCGCAATTTAATTGACCACCGAGGGATGGGCATGCGCTCAGAGGATCGAGGCGTGACATCCCCGCCCGGAGTGGTATCAGAGTTGGTCGATAGTTGGAGTGATAATGTGTGATAAGTTTATTGGATAGTTAGTAGGAAAGGCCTTTATTTCATGTTGGTGCATGTCTGTGATACTTGGTTGGTAGATTATTTGTTTAGGATCACTCAGCTTCTAATTCGGTGTGGAATTGGAAGGCAGGTTTCAGTAGAAAACTTGCGTCATGAGTGATCAGGAGTAGAGGACTCCTAAAAAGAGGACCATCGGGCCTACGACTCGGGGTAGGACACCGACGAGGGTCGATACCCGAGGAGATTGTGGTAGAGTGCTAGTGAAGTAACACCACCTCCCGTTGGTGCTGGGGTAGCAGCCCTTGGTGATCCCAGGTTCTGATGGGGTAGCAAGCCCAAAATCAAGCCGCTGCCACTGTCGTCGCCGCTCAAACTGCTGCTACTGCTGCCGTTGCCACCGCCGCTGAAGCCGCTGCCGTTGCCGCACCTGCCAAAGTTCCAGCTGGGAACCTAGTTGTGGAGAGGGAGAGACCAATCCATAAGTTGGTAAAGCAATTCCTGAAGTTGAACTCGCTGAGGTTCACTGGTACTGGAGATCCAGAGACTGCATCACTTTGGATTCAAGATTTGGAGAAGGCCTTTGTGCTTCTGAGGTGCAATGATGAGGAGAAGGTTGTCTTGGCAGTATATCAACTGCAGGGTAACGCGAATACCTGGTGGAGGGCTGCAGAGGTATAGTATTTCCGGAAGGCGTAGTTCCGATGTTGAACGCTTTCTTCCAAGCCTTCAATGACAAGTACTTTTCGGGTAGCGCTCGAGAACAAAAGATGGAGGAATTTCAATGCCTCCGCCAAGGGACGATGATTGTTGACCAGTATGAGGTCAAGCTTGCAGAGCATTCTCAGTATGCTCTGAGATTGATAGAGGATCCAGAAGATAAAGCTAGAAGGTTCAAGAATGGCCTTTGACTAGAGCTGAAACAACCGATGATATCGTTGGATCTAAAGAACTATCATGAGGTTTACAACCAAGCCCAACTGATAGAGAGAAGTCTGAACGAGCAAGCCACCTCGTTTGGATCGAGGTTTAATTCGAACAGAGATGGGAACCGGTATGGGAAGAGGCCCATGACTAGAGGAAGGTTCCATGTTCCGCCCAATAGGAAGAGTGGAATTGGAAAGTCAGTGCCAAACCAGAATGGTATGTGTCGCTTCTGTGGAAGGTGACACAGTTCGGCCTTGTGCCCTCGAAGGATGGGAGCTTGTTTTGAATGTGGCCAATAGGGTCACCAGGTCAGAGATTGTCCCAGAAGACTGAGGGGACAACAGTAGTTACTGCCGCCGCCACCGATGGGTTAGATAAAGGGTGTAGTGCCGTAGTTTGCACCGCATGGTGGACAGAACAGACTCCCAGCTCAAGGGATAGTGTATGCCATTACAAGAGGTCAGGCAGAGGACTCGCCTGATGTGATTACAGGTACAGTTTCACTGAACGACCATGCTGTTTATGCTTTGTTTGACCCTGGAGCGACTCATTATTTTATTGTCGAGCAATTTGTTAAGCTGATAGTAGTAAGTCCTGAATTGTTGGAGTCAGTGGTTAGCATATCTACACCGTTGAAGGATAAGGTGTTAGCTGTATTAGGTTGTCCTGGTTGCAAGTCAGTGATTGGTGAGCGAGAGGGAAAATAGATTTATTAGTCCTAGCCATGTATGATTTTGACTTAATAATTGGCATGGACTGGCTCACCAAGCAACAAGCTAAGATGGACTGCTATTGTAAAGCAATTCAGTTTGACCCGTTAAAGGGTGAAAGTTTTGAGTTTGTTGGGAATCGAGGAGGACCCTCAATTACCTTGATCTCGTCGTTTAAGGCAACCCGTTTGTTAGATGGAGGTTGTCAAGGTTACTTGGCAACTGTCGTTGATACAACAGTTGAGGAGCTGAAGATCGAAGATGTCTCTCGAAGATGTCTCGGTAGTTCAAGAATTTCAGGATGTATTCCCGAAGGAATTGCCAAGCCTACCGCTAGAGAGAGAGATTGAGTTTGCGATTGAGTTAGCACCCGGGACGGAGCCAATCTCTAAGGCTCCTTACTGGATATCATTGTCTGAGTTGAAAGAACTGAAGGTGTAGATGTAGGAATTGTTGGATAAGGGATTCATACGTCCCAGTGCATCACCTTGGGGAGCACTAGTTTTGTTCGTGAAGAAGAAGATGGCTCATTGCGCCTATGCATCGACTATCGTCAACTCAATCAGGTGACAATCAAGAACAAGTATCCGCTCTCGAGGAGCGACGACTTGTTTGACCAGTTACAAAGAGCGTCGATATTTTCAAAGATCGACCTGAGGACAGGGTATCATCAGTTGAGGATCAGATTGGAGGATATACCGAAGTCAGCGTTTCGTACTTGATGTGACCATTATGAGTTTACGGTAATGCCGTTCGGTTTAACAAACGCTCCAGCTGCTTTTATGGATATGATGAACCGAGTATTTAAAGAGTACCTGGATTAGTTCGTGATTGCATTCATCGATGTTATTCTGGTGTATTCGAGAAGTGCTGAGGAGCATGAGAGTCATTTGAGAATGGTACTTTAAACCCTGAGGATTCATTAGTTGTACGCTAAGTTTAGCAAGTGCGAGTTTTGGTTGACTCATGTTGCATTCCTAGGTCACGTGATTTCAGGCGAAGGAATCTCCGTAGACCCATCCAAGATTGAAGCAGTGACCAACTGGCTAGGACCAACTACAGTGATAAAGATCAGAAGTTTTCTGGGTTTGGCAGGTTACTACAGAAGGTTCGTGGAAGGATTTTCAACTTTAGCATCGCCGTTGACTAAACTACTGAAGAAGGAAGAGAAGTTTGTGTGGACAGACAAGTGCGAGCGTAGTTTTCAAGAGCTTAAGCAAAAGCTGACTACCGCACCTATGCTGACCATTCCATCTAGTCCTGGAGGATACGCGATCTATAGTGATGTGTCGTTTAGAGGACTGGGTTGCGTGCTGATGCAACATGGTAGGGTTGTTGCATACGCTTCCCGTCAGTTGAGACCTCATGAACAGAACTACCCGACGCATGACTTGGAACTCGCAACAATCATTTTCGCATTGAAGATTTGGAGACATTATTTGTGTGGAGAGCAAAAGCTGACTACCGCACATATGCTAACCATTCCATCTGGTCCTAGAGGATACGAGATCTATAGTGATGCGTCGTTTAGAGGACTGGGTTGCGTGCTAATGCAACATGGTAGGGTTGTTGCATACGCCTCCCGCCAGTTGAGACCTCATGAACAGAACTACCCGATGCATGACTTGGAACTCGCAGCAATCATTTTCACTTTGAAGATTTAGAGACATTATTTGTGTGGAGAGAGATTCCAGATTTTCACTTACCACCAAAGTCTTAAGTATCTATTCTCTCAGAATGAGTTGAATATGAGACAGCGCTGCTGTATCACCCCGGGAAGGCGAATAAGGTCGCAAACGCTTTGAGTCAGAAGTCTTCAGTTGTTCAGATGATGGTTAAGGAATGGGTTTTACTCGAAAGGGCTCGAGATTCGGTCTTCAAATTTGAGGTAGGCCACCTTTCGAATCTTATGGCCACCCTCAGAATTGAGCCAGATGTGCAGATTAGGATCAAGGCACTTCAATCGACAAACCTAGATGTTCAAAAGATTCTACAAAAGGATACTGATAAGAGAAAAGCTCATTTTCAGATTTCTGAGGATGGAACACTGAGGTTCCGAGGACGATTGTGTGTACCTGACGATGTAGAGCTTAGAGAGGAGATCTTATTAGAAGCTCATCATAGTAGTTACAACATTCATCCTGGCAATACGAAGATGTATCATAATCTGCGTCAACACTATTGGTGGTTCGGTATGAAGGCGGATATCGCCAAGCATGTCGCTAAGTGTCTGACATGTCAGCAAGTGAAGGCCCAGCATTGTAAGCCAGGAGGACTTCTGCAATCTCTTGAGATTCCAAAGTGGAAGTGGGAGCACATCACGATGGATTTTGTGACAGGCTTACCAAGAAGTCAGAGGGGTAACGATTCCATTTGGGTAGTGGTCGACAGACTGACAAAGTCGGCTCACTTCATCGTAGTACGGAATAACCTTGATTTGGATAGGCATGCAAAGTTGTACATGCGTCAGATTGTTCATCTACATGGAGTGCCGGTGACGATTACATCAGACCAAGACCTGAGATTCACAGCTACTTTTTGGAAGAGTTTGTAGGCTGCCTTAAGAACGCTTCTGATGCAAGACGACATATCATCCTCAAACGGATGGCCAGTCTGAGAGGACGATTCAAACCCTCGAAGACATGCTGCGGGCTTGCATGTTGGATTTCATGGGAAGCTAGGAGGAATAGCTTCATCTTGTCGAGTTCACCTACAATAATAGCTACCAGCATAGCATTCATATGGCCCCTTTCGAAGCATTGCATGGCAAAGCGTGCAGAACGCCAGTGTGTTGGGACGAAGTCGGAGAACGAAAGATCACGAGCCCAGAGTTGGTTCGGCAGTCAGTGGATGCAGTTGCAGTCATCAGAGACAAACTAAAGACCGCTTAGAGTCGGCAGAAGGGCTACGCAGATAAGCGCCGAAGACCGTTGGAGTTTCAAGTTGGTGATCACATTTTTCTGAAAGTGTCACCAATGAGAGGTACTTTGCGCTTTGGTAAGAAGGGAAAACTGAGTCTGAGATACGTAGGTCCCTTTGAGATTCTAGAGAGAATCGGGATCCTCGCATATCGTCTTGCATTGCCGCCGAGGCTGGCGCAAGTGCACGACGTCTTTCACGTGTCGATGTTGAGAAAGTATGAGCCTGACTCGACCCACGTGCTTAATTTTGAGGAATTGGAGGTGGATGACAGAGTGTCGTATGTGGAAAGCTCGGTTCAGATTGTGGATCGAAAAGAACAGATTCTGCGTACCAAGACGATCCCGTTGGTTAAAGTGGTCTGGCAACACCACGGCACTGAAAGAGAAACTTGGGAAAGCGAGGAGTCGATGAGACAACTGTACCCCCACCTTTTTGTTTAAAGAATTGTAATGGTTTAAATTTCGAGGACGAAATTTTTATAAGAGGGGAAGAGTTGTGACATCTTGGAATTTCAGTCCTGTTTTCAATTAAATAAATCAGGCCTTTCATCGACACACCTATAGTGCTATTCTCTGAGTTGATCACTCATGAGATAACTAGACTATCTAGGGAAGCCATTAAGGAATTTTAATGCAATAGTCTTGAGAATTCGACTAGGAATTGACTACTCGACCGTGTCCATTTGTAGAGATCATTATGGCACAGTTAAAAATCGATCAGGGATCAGAGATAGGTCGGTCCGATTGAAGTAGGTGATCAAAGTGTGGGTGATTCCATTAGATTGCAAAATTCTCGTCGATCGACACTAGACCGATTTTTCTGTCTTTTTGGTACCCTGTGTCCGTATTTGAAACCTCAAGATTTTCACGACTACTGAGAGTCGCCAATGTGTCGAAGAAGTACATTGTGACTCTAAATAAATCGATCACGGGTCAATTGCACCAAAAATTTCTAAAAGCTACCCGGTAGGCTAGGTCACGCTAAAATCACGCCATATTGAAATTAATCGCGAATTTGAATCCGATTTCAGAAATTGAAAGTTCTTTCATGTCATGAGTCATTTTAGGAACGTCGGCTCATCTTCCGAAGGTTTTTCTGCAAACCAAGATTTTTGGCAAATTTTCAAAGTAAGGGTATTTTGGACCGGAAAAATTCGAGAACCGTTTTTGGTCGCATTTTTGGGATTTGAGTTGGATGGATTGTCAAGGAAAAATGTGAATTGGAGTGTGGTCACCTTAGTGGGATTTGTGGACTCCAATTTAGGTCCAATTGGAGGTTCATTAGAGGGGAATTAAATCCAAATTAAGGGAAAATGTTCCAAATTCGTAGCCCCCATGTCCCTTAACCTTTTGGACCATTTGGGAGGCTTGTTTGAGAAGCCAAGGAGCTGCAAATGGCTAAGGATGATAGCCCATGTGGTGGGGCATGTTGGTTGAGCTCAAGGGGACAAAGAAAACCATCTAGAAGTTTAGTGGCCCCCTTTCCCTTGCAGATGGCTTCTCCCCTTCAGCAGATCACCTTTCTCCATTGTTGGACAATTTTGGAGCTCTAAAACCAGAGGAAACCAAGTAGCAGCCCCCCTGCCGTCCCGAAGCCGCCGCCCGTCGGTTGACCCGCACGCCGGTCGCGCGCCGAGCCCCCGAGCCGAGCCCGCCGCAACGCCTATGTCCGAGCTCCTCCCACCATGTCCCTTGCCGTTCGACCACCGTAGCTCCGCCTAGAAGCCACGCCACCACCGTCTAGCCTTCCCTGACCCTGCCTAGACCGCTGTCGCCCCCTAGCCATTCCGCCGTGCTCGTTTCAGCCAAACCGAGCAGCCCTTCGATCCTTAGAGCATAGGCCGAACCAGCAAGGGTATTAAAGCTTTGAGGCCCATTTCCAAGCTTTTCCGAGCCTTGTTTGGTGCCCGCTTTGGAGGTTGTTTCTGCCTTCGCGTCCCCGTCGTTGTGGACTCATCAAATTTCAAAATCGGTGAGTTTACTCATTAAACTCTGCTTAAGGAGTTAATTATGCTTAAGGGTTGATTAGTTTAGGCTAATTAGGGATTAGGTGGTTAGTTAGAACGGATTAGCAATTTAATTATTCGTTAGGTGGTTAGATCGACTTAATTAGCAAGTAGATAGGTCGTATTATTTATTTAGATAGGTTCAAAAATTTTCTGGGCCTGTTTCGATATTTAATTAGGCTTTCCTGGCCTAAGTTTCTATTTTTGGCATTTATTGGTATTTATTTAATTAATTTTGATAATTATTTAATGATTTATTCTTTTTCGAAAATTATACCAGGATAGCCGGTGACCGAAATTTCGTGTTGATCACAATAATATTATTGGTTTATTTCATTAAATGTTATTTTGTGCAAATTGAGTGATGTTTGTAATTTTGGGTATTTATCCCAAAATTGAGTATTTTCGATATTTAATTAGAAAATAACGGGCATCGGTTTACAGCGCCAAAAATGTGTTTATGGACTATTATAATTAATGGGATTTTCTAAAAGGGAAATTATTGTATTTTGGCTAAAGCCGACCGTGTACTCACACATGAGTATTTTATCGGGTACAATAGATATGAAGTATCGCACAGCTTTGGTGAGCATATTAAGTATCACACAACTTTGGTGAGCATTATCAATATACTATATTAGCCTGCGGGCCTTGATATATCAGCTTAGGGTGAGCAGTATACTTTATCAGCTTTTGGTGATCTATATTATTTATCAGCTTTTAGCGAGCTATACTATCTATCTTCAGCTTAGGGTGAGTAGTCCTTGATGTGATCGGACTTTATAGATAGTATTGAATGGATTGACTGAGAGATGGTATTAATGGTATGGAATCGATTGGATTGATTGATCAATGACTCGATTTGATTTAATGATTTGATTCAAATTGAAGTGATTCGTTGAATATATGAATCGTACTGACTTGCAGGAAAGAACTGAGGCAAAGGTAAGTCCTCTGTCTCGTGTGTGCATAGGTAGCCTTTAGGCGTATTTTCTTCCTTGTCGGAGTTTAGGGAGTGAACTTGCTGAGACGTCGTCTCACCCCATTGTGGGATAACATTTATAGGTCCTTAGATGGCTGTACCTCCCGAGCGTTTTGGCCAACCGAAGAAGGTCACCGAATAGCACTCTTAGATTCCCCTCCTTGGGAGCCAAGGAGCCTAGGTCTACGAACTCGTAAGATCCACGGTTTGGGTTGATGAGGGTCTTTCCCAAAAGGTGCCCCATCAATTTAGATCATGGTATCGTTATGGGCGAGATGGACCCAGAGAAGGCCCCCTTCTGAAGTCTGAGATTCCTAGGTCGGTGTTGGAGATCGCTTTTGGCAAGGACACGACCGATCCTCCTGGTGGTTCAGTGGTAGACCCGAGTCTTTCGGATCCAGAGTCCCTGGTGTACTCAGTGGAAGATTTGAACACTTAGAGGATTTGTAGCCTCTACCCCCCTTTTTGCAGACCTTGTATATATCAGCTAATATTGTATATGACTTAGTTGATATGTATATAAGTGTGTTGTGGTTTGAAAAATTTGTGGCCCTGTTTTTCTATCCCATCTTTCTGTTGTTTGGGGATTTATTTATTCGCTTCCGCATGCGCATTAAAATGAATGGGTCAGCGACGCATCCTGGGACGTCGCAATTTAATCGACCACTGAGGGATGGGCACGCGCTCGGAGGATCGGGGCGTGACAACCTCAAAGGATGAAGTGATGCCATCCTTATGGGTGAAGCGCACTGTCGAGAGGGCAACCGCGATAAAGGTACCCTTAAATCCGATATCCACACCCGACTCATTCTTTTAAGTTATGTCACTCGTGTGGGTATGGATCGTGATACTCTGCTGTCACGCGGGGTATGAATTTGGGAGAGCTCGCGATCTCGTGGAGGGAACTCACGAGAGGCTTGATCCGAAAGGCGAGGTGATGACGTCTTTTAGAACGCGAGCCGTGAGGGAACTCTCATGATCAAGTACCCCTAAACTTGACCTTTCCCCCCTTTTTCTCTCCTCGTGATGGTGAGGGATCGAGGGGCGGCAAGATCGGGTCGCGACATTCCTATCTAACTATCCGAAGGTCTCAACGTGCCTTATCACTCTAAGTAATGACCATGCTCTGATACCAACCAAGCGGGATTGTCATGTCCCAACCCACTCCGGACGTGCACCATCCCTTGCTATCAATCATTCACTTAGGTCATTTGCTTGTGACGTCCCAAGAGGCGTCATCGACACATTCATATAATCAACTATGTACGCAAGTGGAAGCATAAATAGATCACCCAACCAATAAACATGGATAGTTCAAACCACACTTATTAATACATAGCTTAAACACACAAGCTCAAACATTACTCGCTTCACCACATCGAATCAGCCCAAAAGTGCGAGCATGACCTTCTCCAAAATGGTTTCAGGGAAAGTCTAGCATCTCTAGTACTACAAGAGCGACTCCAAAAAGTGATACTAACCCCATTACCACCTAACTTGCTAAGGGCTTCATATACTAGGGCTTTGGCTGGACGATCATATTAGGGTTGATCTCTAGATCGGACATAGCCCCATCGAGTACATCCACATCCATTTCATCTCAGCTAATACCCCATGATCCTCCTACAGCCGGAAGTCCATCGAAACTGTGGATGGGCCCGTGGACGTCATCCCTCTATCTAAAAATGCCATGCCACAAAGCGGTGAACCACCAAGTTAGGGAGTCTCTCATCAACCCAAATAGTCATGTCGTAGTGCATATAACGTGCATCAGTCCCTCAATCGGATAATCAATCACTTCTTAGCTATGCTCAACGGGGAGCCCAAACTTGATCTGATGGAAGGGCTCAAACATTCTTAGGGCCTGTAAACATTTAACAAACAACTGTGAGATAAAACTCAATAAGTAAACTTTCTAGATCTCGCGTAGGGAGGGAGTTCACCTCGGAAATGGCCTAAATGTGCAAGTAATCTATCGATGGCAGATTAATAGCAAAGTAACTCCAACTTTGCCTGAATTATAAATAGGAACGGTTATCTCATCTTCTTAAGCCATCATAACATAAGCACATAAGCAATTCCTATAATTCCCATACTCAGGAGTCAAACATAAGAACATGCAATATATTATAGTCATGCACCCATGCCATGCAATAATCTAGACATAATCATATATCAATCTCATGCACGTTTCACACATGTATGTCCAGATTATTACAATCGCTCAGGGCAACGGCCAACCCGAAGGGCAGCAATCTTCTAGCATAACCGGGCATCGTCACGCCTATCGAGCATGGCGACGTCCCGCATAAATGTATCAAGATGGCATTCCACTAAGGAGCTTCATTCCAAATCCATTTGCTAATGGTATCCTGTTGACTTGGGGGCATCCGAACTAAATTGGGCATCGTTTGCGTAAACGCATCAGAACGGATCCATCACCCCATGTAAATGCATCAAGATATTTAGGTGATTACATAAGCATACTATCACTCAAACCCATTTCTCATCTTCCATATTAATCAATGCAAGAGTGTGATGCTCATACGATATACAATAATGTATGTCACATGCAATCATGTCATGCTTTCACCTCATATCACCTTATTGTTTCACACCAAGGCACCACTTAAACATACCCACGTTTTATCTTTTCGCATAACTTTACATGCATAACAAAAGATTTCAATTTTCGAATAACATGAACACTTATCAATTCCCATTCTATAAGCATGCACTATAATCAAATTGAGCAACTAACGATGCATCTTATCATACGGACTCAAGTATAGAATGCTTATTAAGGATAAGTTAGTCATTCCCTAAAGTCTAAATTATTGCAATTACCTATCCAACAAGTTATTTCATTAATATAATATACTTATTCCATTAATATAACATGCCACAACATCATATTACATGCCACATATCACCACGTATTAACTTATGACATTAATATAACATGTCATATCAACTTCTCACACAACATAATAACTTATCGTATAACTACTTATCACAAGTTACCTATCACATAGTGATAGCTTATCAAACATTGGAAGGGCTAATCGTGATAACCTATCGGCAAAATATGATAGCCTATCGCCATAATCTATCGGTACACACGATATCCTATCATGATAACCTATTAATAAACATGATAACCTATCGATAACTTACGATAACCTATTGGAGACTAACCACAACCTATCACGATAACTTATCGAAAGTCCATGATAACCTATTTCTTAAACCCACTTGTCACATCATCCAAGCATCATTTAACCTTAATCTAGTCTTAAACTAAATCATCGAGCATCATTTAACCTTAATCTAGTCCTAAACTAAGTCCTAAGTGCAACAACAACCCTAATCAAAGGCTAGAAAGCCACTCACACCCAAATCCAAGCTCGACAAGCTATAAAGGAGGAATGGCAAGGCTAGACAGGCATCGATGATGGTTGGTCACGCCTCCACAGCTCTCGGTGAAGGGCTAGATGGCATCGCGGAGGAGGTACATCGGTGGTAAGGCAGGCGAATGGCCTCTGAGCTTTGCGGGGGACCAAACTGAGAGAGAAAAGAGGAGAGGGAGGTTGCGGTGAGGCCGGATAGCTTCCTCCTTGACTACACGGTTCGGCACGGTGATGAGAACTGCGGTTCAACGACGGGTGTGTGCAATGGACGGTGGCCGCTGAGGGAATGAGAGGAAAAAGTATGCAAAAAGCATGCAAAGGAGATGGAATGGAGAGGGTGGTGGTTTAGCCAAGCTCAAAAGGGAGAGGAAAGATGAGAGTGAGTGCCAAAGTGAACAAATGAGAAAATAAAGAGAGAGTGATGGTCATTAATGTTTAATACTATCCAATCCCATCAAATCCTTTCATCCAAGTATGGGGTTGCCTCTTGAAGAAGAAAGATTCAAGCCATTAATAAGGAGATATTCACACATGGGCTAATAGGTCTAGGTTATGTTTTAGACTAGGCTAGGTTGTCCTCAATCTAATTTCCTCCAAGCTTGTGGCCGCTCCCCTCCTTGGCCAATTCCACTCTTGCCCTTTCATCTTTAGCTTTGAAGAGAGGTCAATTTAGTCTTTGCAAGGAGATTTGGGCACTATTCATACACATTGGTGCATTAAATGCTTAAATCTCATAAGGCCAAGGTGGGCTTGGAGGTCCATGGCCCTCTTGGGCCACTCATCTCCTTAGGCATGGGGCTTTGGGCTGCCCAACATGGGTGTGGGCCCTATTGGGCCGTCCAATGTGGACTTAGGCCCATTGAGCTGTCCAATGTGGGCTTGGGCCCACTTGGGTCATCGTTCATGGCCTGTTTCCACTTTCCTGAATTTTAGCGTTCCACCGATGAGAAATTGATTTTACGCCTCAGAATGGCCTTCTTGACGTTTTCATGGTTTACTGCTCCTCATTGAAATCCCACTTCAAAGACTTGCCACCGTTGGAATTGTTTTGAAAATCGGGGTTGGATCGAGGGTGTCACACTTGTTGAGTGCTGAATTAGTTACTTCTTATAATCTTCATAGAAGAAATAGAGCACGCATTGCCAAAAATTATATGCAGATGGCCTAATCCATTCTTGATTTGAGGATTCTGACGGAAATTATATACGACCGGAATTGATTGATGTATTTCCCCAAACAAACAATAAAAATAAACGAAATGTGAAAATAAATCATTGATCAATTAAGCACTCTCAGGAACCTGTTTAATAATAAGAATGAGGAAATTTTATGTAAATACCATATTATAAGGTTTTGTTCACGAGGATTTCCTAAATAGTCATTCCAAAAATATAAAGTTAGAAACAACTCTTAATTTGAGGATTATGACTCTTGCATTTTTTTTTTTTCAAATCAACGGCATATAAGATCGTTTGTGTAAATATTTTTTTACTAGCAGAGTTTTCTGTAGTTAGTGTGAATCCCTCTGAAAAAGCGAAAAATTGCTGGAGACTCCGTCTTTCTTGCCTCTGATCATGTACGAGAAGCTTGTCAAAAACAGAAAGAGGAAAAGAAAACACAAATGTTGCGGGGCCAATGCTGTCTTCATGAGAGATTCCAGCCACTCCTTTCTCCATGAGCTGCCCCACTTACGCCTCGTCTCCTTCATTCTTTTACGGATCGGTAACACTTTGGCAATCAATCAAGATTAGGTTAAAGTGTCTGACTAGTCATCAGTAGCTAGATTATCAAAGAGAGAAATTAATTACACTGGCAATTATCGAATTCGACTTACTTAATAAGAAAGATCTAAAATGTGTTAATAAACAAGAAAGAATTGTACGGGAATGATTGGCTTTTTTTTCTAAATGTTGGGTTTTCAAAAGAAACACCGCCGGTGCAAAAGAAACCCTTGACGATCGGATTTTAAATGTTGGCATGTGACGATTACTTAGTGTGAAAATATACACGTGTCATTATAGTGAAAATGCAGTTTATGTGATGGATAAAACTTCATGGCGATGAAACATGGTGTGATTGGTCGATCATGATTGCCCACGTACTATGAATCTCGTCCTACTTCTCACCCTGTGTTCATATATTTCACTTTTGATTGATTGATTACGTCTTATTTCATCCCACTTGATATTTTCGTCATATAAAACACATCCTCTATTATCATCCCGGCAATGGAAAAAAAGAAGATATTTTTGCCTGAGGTTTATGTTATCAACGTCAAACTAAGTCGAACTTTTGATCCGGCCTTTCATTTTCTCGGTTGTCTCTCTAGTAAAGTCCAAAATTTAATAAGATCAGCCTCATCCGCTAGACAAATCAAAGTCATTTTCTCCTAAATTTGGAAAAGTTGCATTTCCATTTCAATTCTTGGCTAAGAAGCAGCACTTCATAACTGCATTGATATTTCTCTTATTTACATTTTGTTCTGTGTGAATTTGGCATTAGCCCATTTTTATTTAGTTGGACCAATATTGTACTTCTCATTCATGGATCATGTTATGTAGAGAGCTATCGTTATAGTACATGGAAGGGACTATGTCAATTAATGACATACAACCAATATGACTCGCATTAGTTTTCTTTACTTAATTGTGATTATTATGTGATAGCCAATTTAAGAAAAGTTATAACATAATGTTATTGTGTTGGTCTTTATTAAACTATGAATGTCATGTGGGTCAAGTGGGAGAATGGGAGAATTATTGTGGCCCACATGATGTTATTAATTAATGGTTTAATAATTATATAACTGCTAAAACATATTGGCTATGACAAGGATAAAAATGTACAATTCTATTGAGAAGTTATCGTTCTTCCGAAGAGGTGCGACTCTTATGAAGTAAAAAGGCCCTTGATGGAAGGCATCTATTAATGACATGTATAAATAGAGTCTGGTCCTCTCTCTCTCCACCCAATAGCAATGAATGAAACTTCATCAAATAAAACACGTCAAGGAAAAGCGTCGATTAAGGGAGAGAAACCGAATTTTTTCGTTCCGTTGGTTTGTGCAACAAATCATTTTCAATAGTATTGCTATAGATAAATGTATATCTTCATCCCTATTATTGTGAAAATCATGAAAATCAAAGATCCCCAGTTTTCAATTTTCTGCATTAGAGAATTACGTTATTGCTTACAGAGAAGACTCCCTGGATAACTTGTTAACCGAACTTTCAGCAATTCCCAAAATTCTTGTTCCAGTATTGGAGTCCTAGGTTCTCTGGAAAGAACCTATTCACATTCTTGTTGCTGCTTTGTTTTCTCTCCAAGATAGGGAAGCATAAATATTACTTTGCAAAAGGGGATCCAAGCTCTCTACACAGACCAATCACTCGAATCTTTATCACCTGCACGTCATAGAACTGTTTCGCCAGAATTGGAGCCGAGTCAACCGGATGTCAGATGGAAAAATTATGCACGATCAAAATTTGGTCAATTTCTACAAATTATAGTTTGGAAAAAAAAAAAATCCCACATAGTGTATATTCCCTTTCAATACCCCACTCATCTACCCAAAATCTTAGTGTCAATTTTGAACCATACAGCCACCCACGATCAGGACTTTTTTTGTTTTCTTTGGTTCGAAACCCACGATCAGGACTTCATTTTCCACAAATATGGTTGACATGTCAATTTCAAAGAAGACTTGGAAAAGTAAATCAAGCATGACCAACGATTGCGACTTATGTGGCTCTGCGCAATTCACTCATCATCCCCCACGGCGCACGCTAAGCTGACTGAAAAAGGGGAAAGACTTTTTATCTTGCAAATATATCATCAATTTCAAAGAAGACTTGGAAAAGTAAGTCAAGCATGACCCACGATTGAGACTTATGTGGCTCTGCACAATTCACTCATCATCCCCCACGGTGCACGCTAAGCTGGCTGAAAAAGGGGAAAGACTTTTTATCTTGCAAATATGTCGTCAATGAGAGGACTCATTCTCCGGAAAACGCGGTCCAACTATAATAGGAACCGTCCTCGATAGAGGCTTCTGGGGAGTGATCTTCCAATCTATAAGTATAGTCATCAATATTTTTAAAGTATGCAGATTTGAACCATCTCGCACTTCCCAAAACCCAACCATCCCCCAAATCATGGTTTCTTCCTTTTTATCGTCCACCCAGTCTCCTTTAGCTGTCTTCTTCTTCTCGCTCTTTTTGGTAGGCACCACTTCATTTCATGAGGCAGGCATTTCTGCTTCCTCCACTTCTTTCTCCACTATCCACGTGACTAGGAATAAGGATGGAGCAGAGGCTCTCCTGAATTGGAAATCTACTCTTGACAACCGTAGCCAGTCTCTCCTCTCTTCATGGCATGATGACAATCCTTGCAGCTTTACCGGTGTTGCTTGTGATGACTTTGGAGCCATTGCCCATCTAAATCTTTCCTATCTCGGCTTGAAAGGAACTCTAGACGGCCTCGACTTCTCATGCTTAACCAGTGTGGTTAGCTTTGAACTTGCCAACAACTCTATCTATGGCTTCATTCCCTCAAGTATCGGTAACCTTTCCAAACTCAACTCTCTTGATCTTTGCTCCAATGAACTATCTGGTGACATTCCTTCAAGTTTAGGTATGCTCAAAAGTCTTCATTATTTGTACCTATGTGCAAACAACCTAAGTGGACACATCCCTCGAGAGATTGGACAGTTGAATTTTCTTTTGGAACTTGATTTTTCCATAAACAAGTTCACCGGTCCTATCCCTATTTCACTAGGGAACTTGAGCAGCTTGATTCATCTTTATCTATGGAAAAAAACCAACTTTCAGGGCCCATTCCTGCTTCTCTTGGAAAATTAGGCAATTTAACTAAATTAAGTATTTCGTGCAATAATATTTCTGGTTCCATTCCAAGAGAAATAGGTGACTTGAGGAATTTGAAAAATCTTTACATATGGCAGAATGGACTTTCGGGATCCATACCTTCAGAAATCGGGAGGCTCACTTCTCTTGTTGAACTTGACCTATCAAGCAACAATCTCAACGGCTCAATTCCTAGTTCCATCGGAAACTTGTCAAGTTTATCTTTTTTTCTCTCTTCCAAATGGACTTTGGGGATCCATACCTTCAAAAATCGGAAACTTGACAAGTTTATCTTTCTTTACCTTTATGAAAATGAACTTTCAGGACCCATACCTTCAGAAATTGGGAAGCTCACTTCTCTTATTGAACTTCGTCTAGAAAAAAACAAACTCACTGGCTCAATTCCTCATTCCATCACCAACTTGACAAGTTTATCTCTTCTTTACCTTTATGAAAATGAACTTTCAGGACCCATACCTTCTGAAATTGGGAGGCTCATTGCTCTTACAAGTTTATATTTTCAGGAGAATAATTTGACCGGTCCTATCCCTGCTTCACTAGGGAACCTGAGTAGGTGATTCATCTTTATCTAAGTG
>CM024587.1:30251386-30509606 GCA_014182565.1 Eucalyptus marginata | reverse complement strand
GCGCCTTAAAGAACGCACGTAGACTGCCTATGAATAGAGACAAGCGTGGTTCGGGTGATGGAGGAATATCACTGTCGCATAAAACGCGCGCCTTAAAGAGCGCACGTAGATCGCCGTGATCCATGACGGGCGTGGTTCGGTGATGGGGAAGATCACTCGTGCGAAAACGGCGCCTTAAAGAACGCACGTAGACCGCTCTGCATTACTTATGTCACCTGGCGAAAACAACGCCCGAGAGAAATGATGGAGCTTTGTGACTAAGTGTACTATTGGAAGTTATATGGGATGGAAGGGAATGACCGAGAGATGGTCCGATTGATCGATGATCGTGTGTGATTTAATGTGATTGATCATTGCTTGAGTCTCGATATTGTAAATTGATTGATTGAATGGGAATGACCGTGAGTGGTCTTGTTGGTGTGAAATCGACTAGGTCGATTTGATCGATGCTTCGATCAGTGATGTGATTGCTTGGATGCCTATGTGATCTGTGCTAACATGCGGTGTGGAATCTCGAGGCCAAGGACCCCGATGAGGAGCGAGGGAGGAGGAAATCTCGAGAAGGAAAACTCGAGGTGAAACCGAAGAAGGAGAATTTTGGAAGAAGAAGATAGCACCGAGAGGGATTTTGAGTACGGTCCCGATGGACCGAGATCCCATTTTTTGTGAACTCTATTTTGATGTGAATAGAGTTAAGAGTAAAGGTTGTGAATAGTTGTGGGGTACTTTTGGTTTGTGCTTTGTATAAAGTTTGGTTATGAGTTTCAAGAAAAAGATGGCCCTACTTTTCTATCCCATTGTTTTATTGTCTGGGATTTTCTTTATACTTCGCTGATATAAATGAACAGTGGTCGGCGATGCGTCTCGGGACGTCGCTATTAATCGACCCAGTGAGGATGGGCACGTGTTCGAGGATCGGGCGTGACATCCCGTTTGGTGGTATCGAGCGAAGTTTAAGATTGGAGTGATAAGGAGCGATGGTTCATGGGATAGTAGTAGGATGGCCTTTAAATTCATGCTAGTGCATGTTTGTGTTAGCTGAGTGCTAAAATTGTTTGTTGTGTGAATCACTCATCTTCTAATCCAGTGTGGATTCGGAAGCAGGTGTTAGTAGAAGACTGAACCATGAGCGAGCAGGAGTTGAGAACTTCTAGTAAGAGGACAGTGTCCCTCGTGACTGGGCAAACATCGACAAAGGTCGATACCCGAGGCAAGGTTGTGGCGTGAGTGTTGACTCTGGCCAGCTCAGCGTAAGAGTACCACCGCAGTTGGTACTAGTGTAGCAACGGCGTCGAATGATCCTAAGTTCGATAGGATCGTTCTGATGCAAGTGTTCCTTGGGATTTGGATGAGCTAGAAAGATCAGGATGAAGTGGTTATTGTTGCTACCTTTGTCAAGGTCCAACCTGAAAGGATGATCAGGGAATATATTTCGATACCTGAGTCAAGATTCAGTGTAGGCAGACTTGAAATTCGGTCAGGGAAAAGACTAATGTTGAGGAAAGAGTATTTTATTCCACCCAGTGGGCAAGGTGTAATAGTCAAGTCAGCATCGAGACAAATGGCACATGTTGTTCCATGGAAGATGGTATAGATCAGTCTCATGTATTCTGAGGACAATAATTAATGGTAAGTGTCGCCAACACGGGACGGTGATTTATGGGTTGTCGCATTAGTAGATGAAATCTCGACAAGGGTTATTGCTTTGTCACCGTCGATATGACAGGTCAGAAGAAGTGCGCCATAGAACGCATCGTGGAATTTGTGGGATAGGCCTCCGGTACAAGAAATAGTGCATGCTAGCACTTGACAGGAGGTAGAAGGTTCACCAGGTAGGTGTTGAAATAGTGAAAGGAAACATGGATGAATCCAATGTCTGGGTATGGCTAGAACGTGCTGTGATTGTGATCAGCACGGCCATCGGGTGAAGGACTGTCAGTAAAAATCCAATGAAACACTGACATCGCTACCTCAGTTAGGACGCCACTAGGATGGCAGAAATGACAGGAATGGAACCAACCTGGCACTAGTCAGAGGAAGAATGTTTAAGGGAAAATTCTATCAAAGTATCGTAACAGAGTTTTAGTGAAGTTTGGGGAACTTCAGTTTATTGAAATAAGTGAGAGAAAGGGGAATCACTAGAAATGATTATGCTGGACTAGTTGCTGAAGTGTAACTTTGATGCTATATGAGTAGAATGGACTCATGGAGCATCTTGTGGTAATGAATCATGGTCACGGAGCATTTCAACTTAGTCCAGTAGCACATGAAGGTGTTGAGTCTATTGGGGATCGAATTGAGTCTTCGATTTCTTTAACCTCATCGATTGAAGACAACGCACTTGTTAGATGGAGATTGCCAAGGTTAATTGGTGATGGTTATAGTTAATACAGATTGGAGAATTGAGATAGAAGACATCTCAGTGGTCTAAGAATTTCTATATGTGTTGCCATAAGAACTGTCAGACTGTTGCCAGAGAAAGAAATAGAAACTACGGTCGAGCTAGTACCAGAGTAGAGCCACTCTCGAAGGCTTCTTACCAGTTATTGGGGTCTGAACTAATAGAACCGAAGATGCAGATGTAAAGATTGAAGAATGAGGAATTCGTGCATATCAGTGCATCACTTTGGGGAAACATCAGCTTTGTGGAGAAAGAAAGAAATATGGTTCGTTACAATCATGCATCAACTAGTGTCAACTCAATTAGGTGAAGATCAAGGACAAGTGTTCTTTACCAAAGATCAGTGAATGGTGTGACTAGTTATAAAGAGTATCGATGTTTTAAAGGTCGACTTGAGATTATGAAGTCATCGGCTGAGAACCGAAAAGAAGTTATACCAAGACGCTATTCGTACTTGATATGGACTTCATGAGAATATTGTAAGATTGTTTGGCTTGGCGAACACTCCAACCGCTTGCATGGATATGATGAACCGAATATTCAAGGAATATTTAGATCAACTTGTTATTGTGTTCATAGATGATATCTTGGTCTATTCGAAGAGTGATGAAGAACATGAGAATCACCCGAGATTAGTGCTTCGCACCTTAAGAACGCATCGTTGTATGCTAAGTTTAGCAAATGTGAGTTTTGGTTGACTCGAGTTGCGTTCCTAGGTCATGTGATTTCCGGAGAAGGAATCTCCGTCGACCCGAATAAGATAGAAGCCGTGATCAATTGGCAGAGAACGACATTAGAGACAGAAATCAGAAGTTTTCTGGGATTGGCAGGGTATTATAGACGGTTTGTAGAAGGTTTCTTAGCATTGGCATCGCCTCTAACTAAACTCACGAAGAAAAATGAGAAGTTTGTATGGTCAGACAAGTGCGAGCGTAGTTTTCAAGAGCTGAAGGAAAAGCTGACTACGGCTCCTGTGTTGACAATTTCATCTGGTCCTGGAGGATTCGAGATCTATAGTGATGCGTCTTTTAGAGGACTGGGTTGTGTGTTAATGCAACATGGTAGGGTAGTTGCATACGCTTCTCGCCAGTTGAGACCTCATGAACAGAACTATCCAACGCATGACTTAGAGCTCGCGGCAATTATCTTTGCCTTGAAGATTTGGAGACATTATTTGTGTGGTGAGAAATTTCAGATCTTCACGGACCATCGAGTCTCAAGTACTGTTCTCTCAAAAGGAGTTAAACATGAGACGCCCGATGGATGGAATTCTGAAAGACTACGACTTGTGATATTTTATACCATCCGGGGAAGGCGAACAAGGTCGCCGATGCTCTGAGTAGGAAGTCTTCAGTAGCCCAGATCTTGATTAAAGAGTGGAATCTAATTGAGAGAGCTCGGGATTCGGAATTCAAATTTGAGGTAGGCCACCTTTCAAGTTTTATGGCCACCCTCGAATTGAACCGAATGTCCAGTAGAGATTTAAACAACTCCAACCGGCGGAGATCCCGGATGTACATAAGATTCTTCATGAGGAAACCGAGAAAAAGAAAGGCTGATTTTCGATTACGATGACGGGACATTAAGGTTCCGAGGACGTTTGGTTGTACCTAACAATGTTGAACTTAGAGAAGAAATTTTATCTGAAGCACATCGTAGCAGTTACAGCGTTCATCGTGGAAACACTAAGATGTATCAGAATCTGCGTCAACACTATTGGTGGTCAGGTATGAAGACAGACGTCGCCAAGCATGTGGCCAAGTGTCGACATGTCAACAGTAAAGGCTCAACATTGCAAACCGGGAGGACTCTTGCAACCTCTTACGATCCCGTAATGGAAATGGGAGCATATCACGATGGATTTCGTGGCCTGGACTACCAAGAAGTCGAGAGGAAGTGATTCAATTTGGGTAGTAGTGGACAGACTGACAAAGTCGGCTCACTTCATTGCAGTTCGGAAGGACCGCAGTCTTGATAGGCACGCAGGCCTGTACGTGCGTCAAGTGGTTCGAATGCATGGAGTGCCAGTTACAATAACCTCATATAGAGACCCGAGGTTTACTGCTGCTTTTTGGAAGAGCTTGCAGAGTGCTTTAGGTACAAAGCTTCAGATTGGGTGAAGCCGTTAAGGGATATAACCGCGGTAAAATCCCTAAAAGCTACTCGATAGGTCGGATCGGACTAAAATCGTGTTCGGTCGATTTTAACCACGAAATTGAACTCGATTTCGGGAATCGAATTTTAAGCGTGTCATAATTCTTATTTTTGGGAATTTGTCTCATCGTCCGTCAATTTATTGACGAGTCCGAAATTTCAAGAAAGAAATTATCGGAAGGAAAATCGAAGACCGGAAGAATTTAAAAAGGGAAAAAGAAATGAAAAGAAATAGTAATTTTTGAATAAGGTAAATTTCTACTTATTTTGTACTATTTCTTCTTTTTCTTTTCCTCCCTTTTCTTTTCTTTTTCTTTTTTCTCTCTCTTTTTCTCTCTCCTCTCCCCTCCCCCTTTCCCCATGTGCGGACACCCCCCTCCCCGAACCCCCCAAGCCAATTCCATTTTGGCTTTCCTTTTCCCTTTTCCTTTTGACTTTTCAACCATCCTTCTCTCTCTTTCTTTTTTCTTTTCTTTCTTCTTCTCTCTCTTCTTCCCCCACCCCTGTAACCGAACCCCCATTTTTCTTCTTCTTTCTTCTGGTTCCGAACCAGCAAAACCAGAAGAAGAGAGGAGCAGCTCGCCGGAAGCAGCCGCGCGCGCCGCACCGCCGTCGCCGCCGCCCGCCGTCGCCCGCCCCCGCCGCCCGCCGCCTCCGCCGTCGCGCCTCGCCACCGCCCTCCGCCAGCTGCCGCCCAGCTCGGCCGCGCCTCCAGCCGCCGCCGACCAGCCACGCCCAGCCTCGCCGCCCTTGTTTGGCCACCTCCCCCACCGTCCCCGCCGGACCTCCACCGACCCTTCCCCTCGCCGCCCTGTGGCCACCGGAAGCCCTGGCCAGCCAAAACCCAGCAACCCACGAGTGGGTTTCCAGCAGCTTCCGAGGCCCGCTTTTGGGCCGTTTCCAGGCCCCGGACCCGAGACCCGCTTTGGGGTTTGTTGTTCCCCGCGCCGAGCCCGTCGATTTGGTACCGGTTGCGCGCGATTCCGGTGGGTAACCACACTAATGCTTGCTTAGTGGGTTAATTATGCTTAATTGGTTGTTTAGTTTATTTAATTAAGCTTAGGTGATTTGATTAGGGTTTATTAGTTGATTATGTTGTAAATTAGTCAAATTGAATGCGTAATTAGCAAGTAGACATAGTCTACTATTTATTGAGGGTAGCCGGGAATTTTCCGACCCTTTATCGGGCTTCAATTTGATATTTCGGGCCTAAGTGGAATTTTTGGCATTTAAATATTATTTTTCGAAATTAAATTAAATAATTATTTATTTTCCGAAAATTCAACTTGGATGGCCAGCGACCGGAATATTATGCTGATGACAGTGGTGAAGTCCGTTTATTTAATCGGGCTTTATTTTGAGCTAAATTGAATTTTTAATATTTATTATTTAATTTTCGAAATTAATTATTTAATTAATTATTTTTCGGAAATTAAGGCTGAGATGGCCGACGACCGAAATCTCGTGCTGATTGTCGTGGCGCAGTCCGTTTATTTATTTGAGCCTTACGTTGTATGGAATTAATTAAATTGCGATATTTTAGGGTTTACCCTAAATTGTTTGGAATTGATTGAGATTGAATTGTTGTTTGGAAATTGGCCAAGTTTGTTTATTTAGCATTCTTATGCTTTGTTGAGTTGTAAAGTATGTGGAATGGTGAGAGTGAGTCGGGAAGTACTTTGGGGTTGGACCGATCGGGCACGGTGTATGGACCTACGTGGTTCGGTGACTAAGGATGATCATTGTGCGAAAAACGCGCCTTAAAAACGCACGTATCGGTCTAGTACTCACATTGTTATAGGCATGCATGGTTCGGTGATGGGGAAGATCACTGGCGAAAACGGCGCCTTAAAAAACGCATGCACTTGTCTATTGAACATATCGTTATAGGCATGTATGGTTCGGTGATGGGGGATATCACCATTTGGCGAAAACGGCGCCTTAAGAACGCATACACTTGTCTATTAAACACATTATCATAGGCATGTGTGGTTCGGTGATGTGGGATAATATCACTGGCGAAAACGGCGCCTTAAAGAACGCACGTAGATTGTCTAGTGAGTACATGGCTTAGGCAGGCGTGGTTCGGTGATGGAGGAAATATCACTGTGCGAAAACGGCGCCTTAAAGAACGCACGTAGACTGCCTATGAATAGAGACAGGCGTGGTTCGGTGATGGAGGAATATCACTGTGCGAAAACGGCGCCTTAAAGAACGCACGTAGACTGTCTGTGATCCATGACGGGCGTGGTTCGGTGATGGGGAAGATCACTGTGCGAAAACGGCGCCTTAAAGAACGCACGTAGACCGTCTGTTACTTATGTCACCTTGGCGAAAACAACGCCCGAGAGAAATGATGGAGCTCGTGACTAAGTGTACTATTGGAAGTTATATGGGATGGAAGGAATGACCGAGAGATGGTCCGATTGATCGATGATCCGATCCGAGTGTGATTTAATGTGATTGACCATTGCTTGAGTCGATGTTGTAAATTGATTGATTGAATGGGAATGACCGTGAGTGGTCTTGTTGGTGTGAAATCGACTAGGTCGATTTGATCGATGCTTGATCGGTGATGTGATTGCTTGGATGCCTATGTGATATGTGCTAACATGCGGGTGGAATGCGAGGCCAAGGTAAGTCCTCGACTCGTGACTGTGCTTAGGCAACCGAGTAGTGTATTGGCTCCCTAATTGAGTATTAGTGGGGTAGAACTCGGCGAGACGTAGTCTCATCCCGGTTGTGGGACAACATTTCGGGACCCCGATGAGGAGGCGAGGAGGAGGAAATCGAGAAGGAAAACTTTGAGGTGAAACCGAAGAAGGAAGAATTTTGGAAGAAGAAGATAGCACCGAGAGGGATTTTGAGTACGGTCCTGATGGACTGAGATCCCATCTTCTTTTGTGAACTCCATTTTGATGTGAATAGAGTTAAGAGTAAAAGTTGTGAATAGTTGTGAAGTACTCTGGTTTGTGCTTTGTATAAAAGTTTGGTTATAAATTTCAATATGAAAAATATGGCCCTACTTTTCTATCCCATTGTTTTATTGTCTGGGGATTTTCTTTATACTTCCGCTTGCGCATATTAAATGAACAGGGTCGGCGATGCGTCCTGGGACGTCGCTATTAATCGACCAGGTGAGGGATGGGCACGCGTTCGAGGATCGGGGCGTGACATCCCGTTTAAGTGGTATCAGAGCGAAGTTTAAGATTGGAGTGATAAGGAGCGATGGTTCATGGGATAGTAGTAGGATGGCCTTTAAATTCATGCTGTTGCATGTCTGTGTTAGCTGAGTGCTAAAATTGTTTGTTGTGTGAATCGCTCATCTTCTAATCCAGTGTGGATTCGGAAGCAGGTGTCAGTGAAAGACTGAACCATGAGCGAGCAGGAGTTGAGAACTTCTAGTAAGAGGACAGTGTCCTCTGTGACTCGGGGTAAACATCGACAAAGGTCGATACCCGAGGTGGTTGTGGCAGAGTGTTGACTCTGGCCAGCTCAGGCGTAAGAGTACCACCGCAGGTTGGTACTAGTGTAGCAGCGTCGAATGATCCTAAGTTCGATAGGATCGTTCTGATGCAAGTGTTCCTTGAGATTTGGATGAGCTAGAAAGATCAGGATCAAGTGGTTATTGTTGCTACTTTTGTCAAGGTCCAACCTGGAAGGATGATCAGGGAATTTATTTCGGTATCTGACTCAAGATTCAGTGTGGGCAGACTTGAAATTCGGTCAGGGGAAAAGACTAATATTGAGGAAAGAGTATTTTATTCCACCCAGTGGGCAAGGTGTAATAGTCAAGTGAGCATCGAGACAAATGGCACATGTTGTTCCATGGAAGATGATATAGATCAGTCGCATGTATTCTGAGGACAAGAATTAATGGTAAGTGTCGCCAGCACGGACAGTGATTTATGGGTTGTCTACATAATTAGATGAAATCTCGACAAGGGTTACTGCTGTCACCGTCGATATGACAGGTCAGAAGAAGTGCGCCATAGAACGCACCGTGGAATTTGTGGGATAGGCCTCCGGTACAAGAAATAGTGCATGCTAGCACTTGACAGGAGGTAGAAGACTCACCAGGTAGGTGTGGAAATTGTGGAAGGAAACATGGATGAATCTAGTGTCTGAGTATGGCTAGAACGTGCTGTGATTGCGATCAGCACAATCGTCGAGTGAAAGACTGTCAGTGAAAGTCCAATGGAACATTGACTCCACTACCTCAGTTAGGACGCCACTAGGATGGCAGAAAGGACAGGAATGGAACCAACCTGGCACTAGTCAGAGGAAGAATGTTTAGGGAAAAATTCTATCAAAGGTATCGTAGCAGAGTTTTGGTGAAGTTTGGGGAACTTCAGTAAATAAGTGAGAGAAAGGGGAATCACTGGAAATGATTATGCTTGACTAGTTGCTGAAGTGTAACTTTGATGCTATATGAGTAGAGTGGACTCATGGAGCATCTTGTGGTAATGAATCATGGTCACGGAGCAATTCAACTTAGTCCAGTAGCACATGAAGGTGTCGAGTCTATTGGGGATCGAAATGAGTCTTTGATTTCTTTAACCTCGTCGATTGAAGACAACTCACTTGTTAGATGGAGATTGCCAAGGTTAATTGGTGATGGTTATAGTTAAGACAAATTGGAGAATTGGGATAGAAGACATCTCAGTGGTCTAAGAATTTCTAGATGTGTTGTCATAAGAACTGTCGTAGTACCAGTAGAGCCACTCTCGAAGGCTTCTTACCAATTATTTATCGAGAGAAAGAAATAGAAACTGCGATCGAGCTAGAGAGAAAGAAATATGATTCGTTGCAATCATGCATCAACCATTGTCAACTCAATTAGGTGAAGATCAAGGACAAGTGTTCCTTGCCAAAGATCAGTGAATGGTGTGACTAGTTATAAAGAGTATCGATGTTTTAAAGGTTGACTTGAGATTATGAAGTCATCAGTTGAGAACCAGAAAGGAAGTTATACTGAAGACAGCTATTCGTACTTGATATGGACTTCACGAGAATACTGTAAGGTTGTTTGGCTTGGCGAACACTCCAACTGTTTTCATGGATATGATGAACCGAATATTCAAGGAATATTTAGATCAGTTTGTTATCGTGTTCATAGATGATATCTTGGTCTATTCGAAGAGTGATGAAGAACATGAGAATCACCCGAGATTAGTGCTCCAGACCTTAAGGACGCATCAGTTGTATGCTAAGTTTAGCAAATGCGAGTTTTGGTTGACTCGAGTTGCGTTCCTAGGTCATGTGATTTCCGGAGAAGGAATCTCCGTCGACCCGAGCAAGATAGAAGCCGTGATCAATTGGCAGAGACCGACATCGGTGACGAAATCGAAGTTTTTTGGGTTTGGGGGGTATTATAGACGGTTTGTAGAAGGTTTCTCGGCGTTGGCATCGCCTCTAACTAAACTCACGAAGAAAGATGAGAAGTTTGTATGGTCAAACAAGTGCGAGCGTAGTTTTCAAGAGCTAAAGGAAAAGCTAATTATGGCTCCTGTGCTGACAATTCCATCGGTCTGGAGGATTTGAGATCTAAGTGATGCGTCTTTCGAAGGGAGGATTGGGTTGCGTGTTAATGCAACATGGTAGGGTAGTTGCATACGCTTCTCGCCAGTTGAGACCTCATGAACAGAACTATCCAACGCATGACTTAGAGCTCGCGGCAATTATCTTTGCCTTGAAGATTTGGAGACATTATTTGTGTAATGAGAAATTTCAGATCTTCACGGACCATTAGAGTCTCAAGTACCTGTTCTCTCAGAAGGAGTTGAACATGAGACATCGTCGATGGATGGAATTGCTAAAAGACTACGACTGTGATATTCTATACCATCCGGGGAAGGCGAACAAGGTCGCCGATGCTTTGAGTAGGAAGTCTTCAGTAGCTCAGATCTTGATTAAAGAGTGGAATCTAATCGAGAGAGCTCGGGATTCGGAATTCAAATTTGAGGTAGGCCACCTTTCAAGTTTTATGGCCACCCTCAGAATTGAACCGAATGTCCAGGTCGAATTAAACAACTCCAACCGGCAGATCCAGATGTACAGAAGATTCTTCAAGAGGACACTGAGAAAAGAAAGGCTGATTTTCAGATTGCTGATGACGGGACATTAAGGTTCCGAGGACGTTTGGTTGTACCTAACGATGTTGAACTTAGAGAAGAAATTTTATCTGAAGCACATCGTAGTAGTTACAGCGTTCATCCTGGAAGCACTAAAATGTATCAGAATCTGCGTCAACATTATTGGTGGTCAGGTATGAAGACGGACGTTGCCAAGCATGTGGCCAAGTGTCTGACATGTCAACAGGTAAAAGCTCAACATTGCAAACCAGGAGGACTCTTGCAACCTCTTACGATCCCAGAATGGAAATGGGAGCATATCACGATGGATTTCGTGACTAGACTACCAAGAAGTCAGAGAGGAAGTGATTCAATTTGGGTAGTAGTGGATAGACTGACAAAGTCGGCTCACTTCATTGCAGTTCGAAAGGACCTCAGTCTTGATAGGCACGCAGATCTGTACGTGCGTCAAGTGGTTCGAATGCATGGAGTGCCAATTACGATAACCTCAGATAGAGACCCGAGGTTTACTGCTGCTTTTTGGAAGAGCTTGCAGAGTGCTTTAGGTACAAAGCTTCGCACATGATACGGCGTACCATCCTCGACAGATGGCCGGTGGAGAGGACGATTCGAGACTCTCGAGGACATGCGAGAGCTTGTGTAATAGACTTCAAAGGAAGTTGGGAGGATCGATTACACTGGTAGAGTTTGCCTACAACAACGAGTTACCAAGCAGAGTATCAAGATGGCTCCATTTGAAGCATTGTATGGCGAGCATGCGAGAACTCCGGTATGTTGGGATGAAGTCGGAGAAAGGAAGATAACAGCCCGAGTTAGTTCGGCAATCGGTAGATGCCGTGGTAGTGATCGAAATAGATTGAAGACCGCGCGAGAGCGAGACGAGAAAAGTTACGCGAGATAAGCGCCGGAGACCTTTGGAATTCCAAGTTGGTGATCACGTTTTCCTAAAGGTGTCACCAATGAGAGGAACTTCGCGCTTCGGGAAGAAAGGCAAGCTGAGTCCGAGGTACGTAGGTCCATTTGAAATTCTCGAGAGAATTGGGACCTTAGCGTATCGTCTTGCATTGCCGCCAAGGTTGGCGCAAGTGCATGACGTCTTTCACGTGTCGATGTTGAGGAAGTATGAGCGATCCGACACACGTGCTCAATTTTGAAGAATTGGACGTGGATGACGAGTGTCATACGTGGAAAGACCGGTCCAATTGTAGACGAAAGGAGCAGTGCTGCGTACAAAGACCATTCCGTTGGTCAAGGTGGTGCAGCAACACCACGGTGCATCGAAGGAGCGACATGGGAGACTGAAGAATCGATGAGAGAATTGTACCCCCACCTTTTTGCTTAAGTTTGTAAGGTTTAAATTTCGAGGACGAAATTTTTATAAGAGGGGAAGAGTTGTGACATCCCGAATTTTCGACCCGTCCCGAATATATGAAATGGGGCTTTCGTCGACGTGCGCCGATGGTCCTTTTTTCTCGAGCGATCACTCATGAGTTTAACCCATTGGGTGAAGCCGTTAAGGGATATAACCGCGGTGAAAATCCCTAAAAGCTACTCGATGGTTGGATTGGACTAAAATCGTGTTCGATCGATTTTAACCACGAAATTGAACTCGATTTCGGGAATCGAATTTTAAGCGTGTCATAATTCTTATTTTTGGGAATTTGTCTCATCGTCCGTCAATTTATTGACGAGTCCGAAATTTCGAAAAAGAAATTATCGGAAGGAAAATCGAAGACCGGAAGAATTTAAAAAGGGAAAAAGAAATGAAAAGAAATAGTAATTTTTGAATAAGGTAAATTCTACTTATTCTTGTACTATTTCTTCTTTTTTTTTCCTCCCTTTTCTTTTCTTTCTTTTTTTTTCTCTCTCTCTCTCTCTCTCTCTCTCTCCTCCTCCCTTTTTGTGCGGACACCCCACCTCCACCGAATTTTTCCCCCAAGCCAATTCCATTTTGGCTTCTCTTTCTTTTCTTCCTTGACTTTTCCTTTTCTTTTCTTTTTCTTTCTTTTCTTTCTTCTCTCTCTCTCTTCTTCCCCCACCCCACGTAACCGAACCCCCCCTTTCTTCTTCTTTCTTCTTGGCCGAAAAACCAAAAACCAGAAGGAAGGAAGGAGCTCGCCGGAGCAGCTCGCCGCGCACCGCTCGTCGCCGCCGTTCCGCCGCCCGCGCACCGCCCGCGCCACCCCGCCGCCCCGCGCCGCCGTTCACCCGCGCCCGTGCGCGCCCGTCCCCGTGCGGACCAGCTGCTGCCCAGCTCGCCGACGCCTCTAGCCGCCGCCGACCGCCGCCCAGCCGCCGCCCTGAGCTCCCCGGCGTCCCCCTCACCTCCGCCGGCCTCCCTCGCCGCCTCAGTTTTGGAAGCCCTCCGGTTTTTCCAGCAACCCAGCAACCCACGAGTGGGTTTCCAGCAGCTTTAGGCCCGCTTTTGGGCCGTTTCCGGCCCCGGACCCGAGACCCGCTTTGGGGTTTGTTGTTCCCCCGCGCCGAGCCCGTCGATTTGGTACCGGTTGCGCGCGATTCCGGTGGGTAACCACACTAATGCTTGCTTAGTGGGTTAATTATGCTTAATTGGTTGTTTAGTTTATTTAATTAAGCTTAGGTGATTTGATTAGGGTTTATTAGTTGATTTTGATGCAAATTAGTCAAATTGAATGCGTAATTAGCAAGTAGACATAGTCTACTATTTATTGAGGGTAGCCGGGAATTTTCCGACCCTTTATCGGGCTTCAATTTGATATTTCGGGCCTAAGTGGAATTTTTGGCATTTAAATATTATTTTTCGAAATTAAATTAAATAATTATTTATTTTCCGAAAATTCAACTTGGATGGCCAGCGACCGGAATATTATGCTGATGACAGTGGTGAAGTCCGTTTATTTAATCGGGCTTTATTTTGAGCTAAATTGAATTTTTAATATTTATTATTTAATTTTCGAAATTAATTATTTAATTAATTATTTTTCGGAAATTAAGGCGGAGATGGCCGATGACCGAAATCTCGTGCTGATTGTCATGGCGTAGTCCGTTTATTTATTTGAGCCTTACGTTGTAGGGAATTAATTAAATTGTGATATTTTAGGGATTTACCCTAAATTGTTTGGAATTGATTGAGATTGAATTGTTGTTTGGAAATTGGCCAAGTTTGTTTATTTAGCATTCTTATGCTTTGTTGAGTTGTAAAGTATGTGGAATGGTGAGAATGAATCAGAAGTACTTTGGGTTTGAATCGATCAGGTACGGTGTATGGACTACGTGGTTCGGTGATGTGGAAGGATGTCATTTGGCGAAAAACGACGCCTTAAAGAACGCACGTATCGGTCTAGTACTCACATTGTTATAGGCATGCATGGTTCGGTGATGGGGAAGATCACTGGCGAAAACGGCGCCTTAAAGAACGCATGCACTTGTCTATTGAACATATCGTTATAGGCATGTATGGTTCGGTGATTAAGGGATATCACCGGCGAAAAACGGCGCCTTAAAGAACGCATACACTTGTCTATTAAACACATTATCATAGGCATGTGTGGTTCGGTGATGTGAGGATATCACTGCGCGAAAACGGCGCCGTTGTCTAGTGAGTACATGGTTATAGAGGCAGGCGTGGTTCGGTGATGGAGGAGATCATGTGCGAAAACGGCGCCTTAAAAACGCATACACTTGCCATTATGAATAGGCAGGCGTGGTTCGGTGATGGAGGAATATCATTTGTGCGAAAACGGCGCCTTAAAGAACGCACGTAGACCCGCCTCGTGATCCATGACGGGCGTGGTTCGGTGATGGGGAAGATCACTGTGCGAAAACGGCGCCTTAAAGAACGCACGTAGACCGTCTGTTACTTATGTCACCTTGGCGAAAACAACGCCCGAGAGAAATGATGGAGCTCTGTGACTAAGTGTACTATTGGAAGTTATATGGGATGGAAGGAATGACCGAGAGATGGTCCGATTGATCGATGATGATCCGAGTGTGATTTAATGTGATTGATCATTGCTTGAGTCGATGTTGTAAATTGATTGATTGAATGGGAATGACCGTGAGTGGTCTTGTTGGTGTGAAATCGACTAGGTCGATTTGATCGATGCTTTGATCAGTGATGTGATTGCTTGGATGCCTATGTGATATGTGCTAACATGCAGGTGGAATCTGAGGCCAAGGTAAGTCCTCGACTCGTCTTGTGCTTAGGCAACCGAGTAGTGTATTGGCTCCCTAATTGAGTATTAGTGGGGTAGAACTCGCTGAGACGTAGTCTCATCCCGGTTGTGGGATAACATTTTAGGATCCCGATGAGGAGCTGAGGAGGAGGAAATCCGAGAAAGAAAACTTTGAGGTGGAGCCTAAGGAGAAGAATTTTTGGAAGAAGAAGATAGCATCAAGAGGGATCTTGAGTACGGTCCTGATGGACTGAGATCCCATATTCTTTTGTGAACTCTTTTTGATGTGAATAGAGCTAGAGTAAAAAGATGTGAATAGTTGTGAAGTACTTTGGTTTGTGCCTTGTATAAAAGTTTGGTTATAAATTTCAATATGAAAAATATGGCCCTGCTTTTCTATCCCATTGTTTTATTGTCTGGGGATTTTCTTTATACTTCCGCTTGCGCATATTAAATGAAATTGGCCTTAGCTAAAATACCATAATTTCACTTTCACAATCCCCACCATTTTCAACAACCCATAAACATATTTTTGGAGTTATAAACCGACGCCCGGTAATTTTCCAATTAATTACCAAAAGTTATTAATTTAGGAAATAAATCTTAAAATCACAATTTAATCAATACAGCACAATTTAGCACTCAAATAAATAAACAGATTGCACCACGATAATCAACACAAAATTCTGGTAATCAGCTTTCCCGGTCTATTCTTTCGAAAAATAATTCATTAATTAAATAATTACGAAAATTATTAAATAAATGCAATAAATCTAACTTAGGCATGTAATGCATAATTGGATGCTGAAACGGACCCGGAAAATTTCCGAGGTTCGTTCAATAAATATTAGAATCTATTTACTTGCTAATTACTACAACTAACCACCTAACATGCAACGGTAAAGCACTAAATTAATTACTCTAATCTAATCTATCAACCTAATCACACTTAATTAAATCTAATCAACCCATAAGCATCATTAACCTACTAAACGACTATTAGTGAGTTAAACTCACTTGTTTAGCAAGCTGGTCGGTTCAATTCGACGGGAACGCAACAGGGGACAATTCTTCTCAAAGTAGGCCAAGCTTTCGAGGCCCAGAACCACCTCAAAACGGGCCTGAAGGTTGCTAGAAAACCCACCAACAAGTTCTCTATTTGTTGCTGCAAAAGAGAGGAAACAAGGTTGGTTGAGGCACACGAGGACCGAAATGGGTTGAGGGAGTCCCGCGGCCAATGGTGAGGACTTACGGTGGTCGGAGGTGGGCCATAATGTCTTAGACTCCTTGCTGGTTCGTTTTTGCTCCTGCTCTTGCTGGACAAAGGAGAACCAAGGCTAAACGACAAAGAAATGGGTTGTTCGAAGCTCCGGCGAGCAGGTGGTCGGCAACTGGGGGCATCCGGGGGTCAAGGGGGACTTGCTAGTGGTTGGTATGGGTGGAGGAAAGGTCGGAATGGGAGAAAACACGAAGAAAACGCAAAACAGGCAAAACTATGCAGGCTGCCAGGAGAACCGGCGAACCGGAGACCGATTTCTTCTCACCGGTGTACAAGATGGCCGGCAGCTCCGTTCGGTGTGAGGTTAGGGTCCTTTGAACGATTTGGATGTGCTAAAGACAACGGTGGGTGGCTCGGGGGATGATTCGCACGGGAAGTCGACTTTTTACTTGGATCTTTGGCAAAATGTCGGCTGGAGCAAAAACTAGCAGAAGTGAAAACAAAGGAGGAAAATGGTTTGGTGGTGGTTCCAGTGTACGTGCAATGACCAAGGGAGATGAGCTAGGGTTTTCTATGGTTTTTTGAAGCTCAAGATGGACAACAACAATGGAGAAAAGTGCTGGTTGAGGGAGAAAGAGGGAGAGATAAGGGGACAAGGGGTCTACAAGCCCAAATCTTCTCTTCCATGGTCTCCTTGACCATCCACCACCACCAGCATCTCCTTGGCTAACCTGAAAGGGCTAGTCGGGGGCTCGGCTTGGCTAGACACGGGGTAGGCGGGACTAGGCGGGGCTGCTGGCGGCTCGAGGACGCAACAGTAGCTTGGATGAGCAGCAAAGATGGTTGGTCGACAGCCTGGCTTTGTGGACATCGACTCGGGACGGCGGACTGGTGCAGACGACGGTAGGCTCAAGCGAGCGTGAGGCAATCCAACAATGGCAGGCTCGGCTTGGCTTGATCTCTGCTGGTCTTGGGTGGTTCTTGAGCTCTAAAACATCAACAATGGAAGCTAAGGAAGCAAGAAGAAAGAAGAAGGGATGCTGTAGTTGGCTAAGGGGACAATTGGCCACCAAAGTCTTCCCAAAAGATCTCAAACACTCAAGTGTAGGCCCCCATGGTCCACAGCTGTGCTCAACTGCCTTATAGCCTCCAAATCTTCCTTAATAAGCCAAGGAATGGTGCTGAAATGTTGCAACCCCCATTGCTACGAATTTCAGCATTTCCCCTCAAATTTCAAGTCAATTCCTCTTCAATTCAATCTAATTCAATGGCCAAAATGCCAAGGTAGGTGCCCACACTCAATCCTACAATTTTCCTTGCCAATTTATCCATCTTGAATGCCAAAAATCCACCCAATTTGGCATATCCGAATTTCCCGGTCCAATTTCGCCAAATCTTGATTTTTCGCCAAAAATCATGAACTTGCCGAAAATTCTTCGAATGATGAGTCAACATCCCTAAAATAAATTGTGTCACGTCAAGACTTTCAATTTTTGAAACCGAGTTCAATTTCGTGGTTAATTTTAATCGGACACGATTTTAGCATGACCTAACCTACCGGGTAGTTTTTAGGAATTTTTAGCGCATTTGACCCGTGATCGATTATTTTCGAGCCACATTTGCATCTTCGACTCATTGGCGACTCTCAATTGTTGTAAAAATCTCAAGGTTTCAAATATGGGTACAGGGTACGAAAATGACAAAAAATCGATTTAGTGTTGTTCGATAAGAATTTTGCAATCGGGTGGAATCACGCACCATTTAATTACATGCCTCTATCAAATCAACTTATCTCCGATCTATAATCAATTTTTAATGGTACCGTAATGATCATTGCAGATTAGTACGGTCGAGCAGTCGATTTTTGGTCGAATTCTCAACTCAATCGCATTTAGATTCATTAACGGCTTCACCTGATAGATTAGTCATCTCGTGAGTGATCAGCTAAAAGAAAAAGACTATAGGCGCGTCGATGAAAACCCTATTTCATTTAATCGAAAACATAATCGAAAATCAGGTTGTCACACACAGTACCAAGAACGCTAATCGGAGCTTGGACACACCCGTACACACTGCCAAAGTGCTCAACACGTGTGACACATGCGCAAGCTAGCCTAAACAAGTCTAACCCCGGCTCAACCGATCAACAGAAAATTAAAGTCAATCGAGTCAGGTCAACGATCAACCAAGTGTAGTCAATATTTCGAGCCTTCATCTAGCAATCGCTAACGTCAACCTTGGCAAGTACGTAGCATGCACTAGGCAATGCCCACACATGGCAGCACGTAGGGGCACATGCAGCCTCCCCGATGGCATGCTACGTGTCAAAACGCTTGTCTCATCAAATTCATTTCATTTATCCAATCAAAATCAAATTTTATTGCATAAAATTCACAAAAAAAAATGACAAAAACTACTACGTTGTACATCCAGTCTATGGTTGCTCTAATTTAAAGGTAAGCCGCAAAAGCAATATCCAAAATCTCCATAACTAGAAATAGCGATAATTCGAACTCAAGAGCTTCTCCTCTATTACCCTTTGTATCACTAGCTCAATAAAACTGTCCCTCGCCCTTAGCAATCAGCGAACGCTCCTTATATGAGGATATTTGTGTATGTCTAGGGCTAGAGGAGAGAGATTTGAGCATTATTCATAAAATTTTCAGCCACACCCTCTCATCATAAGCTAGGCTCAATTCAGCTCACATTAACCATCCCATATTATACTAATTAAGAAACATTATGTCTTACTTTATTAAACCACCTCATAGTTTTGCGATGCATCTACAAAGGATGGGCATTGGGTATTATGTGTCTCTGGGATGACCGAAGCGCCCAACTCTTTGTACTTCTCATATTGATTTTCCAGATCGTTCTTGCTGTATTAGGAAACCGCGGAAAATTCTCAAGTGCCATGACAATCAGATTCGCTATTTGGGCGCCTTCTTCGCTGGCCAAGTTCACGAGCGTCAGCATCAGCGAGTCCGAGGAAGAGCATGGCGCCTTTAACTCTGCTGCTGCAGGAGGATCCAGAGGGCATCACCGCATATTCAGTGGAAGCCAGTTGCCTTGGCTTGACGCGTGTAATGAATCTCGTCATCACATTTCCTTTCGTAGTGGGGATCCCAGTGGGAAGTTGGAAGACCTCTATTCGGATGATTCTGTACTTTCCGATGTTTGTTGCTGGGATAATCAAGTACGGAGAATTAATTTGGGCACTCTATTCTGCGTATGACAAGAACACAAACACAATAAAGGAGGATCTCAATGAAGAAACGAAAGATGTTCAATGAAGAAGTGCGAGGTTTTTAGAGTTTTGATACTACTGTTGGATTTTTACCGGAGCATGTGTGCAAGTGTGTATTTGTGTATGCGAAATATGGCAAGTGAGGAGAGGAACGGAGCAAGGAATAAATGAAAGCACAGACCAAATTTTATTCAAGGCCTTGTTGTGGTACGAAAAGGCTTCTTCACCGCCTCATTCTTGGCCGACTTATACACCTAGAGCTAGAGAACAACTAGACAATTAGTTGCTCTTCAACGTTTTCTCAACAGAGATTTACCGACCTTGACATTAACTTGGACGCCTATCACACCCACTTGGACAGTAGGTTTCTAGCAATTCTTGCTGCTCGAAACCCTAGAGATGGAGTTGGGGTCATGACGATTTATAGTATTATGAATAGTACCAAATAGTACACAAACAATATGCTATAATAGTACCAAAAAGTACATGAACAATATGCTATAGCACTAAACAGTACATGAACAATATTCTATAGTAATTCGAATCAAACTTTTTAGCTCCTTCACGTGATTCTCTGCCTCTTTTGTTTAGTCTTGAACAAATTTTGGGTAGAATCTTCAGTTCCTTCACTTATTATGCCTATGAATAGGCTTCTCAAAGTTTTCTTCTGAATCATCCGAGTCTTCTCCATCTTTCTGCCTCTAGTATTCCTTGATGATTTTTTCAATTTCTAGAGCTTTAAGATGTTTAGTACCTATATCATCTAAAGGCTAGTGTGAGCTTGATGGAATGTCAGGGGATTGAAAGTGCTTTTTTTCAAATACTGTTGTCTAAATGCTTCAAGGAGCTTTCCACTTCTTCAATTGCCAGAGAGACTTCTTTATTTAATTTAGACAGCCTTTGTCTTTTGGATGATTGATTACAGCTTGCCAAAGCATTAGTGGAACTTGCCATGATGTCGGGTTGGGGTAAATACCCAAGCTGAAGTGATGGTTTTTCTTTGTCAATGATCTGTAGCGAGTATGAATACGAAAGCCATTTGGGCCTTATTTCTCGAGCCTTGAAACCGCCTCTCGGATTTCTTACCACATATGCAATTCAACGCACCTTCACTCAAAAGCCTAACCCACTAAGTTATGAGTCAACTATAATATATTTCTTTACACCACAGTAATTCTCCAATATGAGATTTCTTTAACACAACTCTCACGCTCATCTCAATAAAAAAAACTACTCAATTGGATCATTCTTTTAGTTTATTTTTCTTCTTTTCGTTTCTTTTTCCTTTCGGCGCATTAAGAAAGAGTGAAGAGCCAGTCGGTGGCCTTGGGAATCTGCTACAAAGGGAGGACGAACTCGCACAATTTATCTAATTACAGTTAAAGTGAATAAGAAAAGTTGCAAGCGCCGCCAGGCAAGCGTAAACACTTTCTTGTCCTCATGATCCAGGTGTCATACGAGAATAACGTAACGAAAATTTTGGACAATTTTTAAATTAGTCGACAGAACAAATGCTTGACTTCATCTCTTCTCTTAAGAAAGGAACGTTACTGCAGTTAAGTAGAAAGGAACAAATGCTTGACTTCATCTCATACCAAGACAAGTGTATATTTAAGGCTTTCCTGAGCGGTAGCTTTCGGTATCGCAAACTGCCCTGTTTCTGCAGTTAAGTAGAAGTGGCGCTCGTCGCATTCAAGTAGGCCTCGACGCAAATAGGTCCGTCCCCAACGTCTCTCCCTCTCTCTATCTTTCTTTTCAGTTTTTATTTGCATGTTTTGATTGCATTTTACTTTCACTTTACTTGCTAGTCCTGATTAAGTATACGTGTACCGCCGTGTAACCTTCTCAAGGTACAGCATAATTCGTTGTCCAAATTTTTGCATAGAGCTGATCGTGCATAAAAAAAAAATGTAGACAATAATCGATCCTTTCTTTACTGAGGGTACTAACTTTGACGGCGGTGATTCACCAGTCAAGATCATAACATCATCTTAAAGTGACTTCAATAGTTGAAATGATGTTTCTAAGAAAATGGGAACATATTTTTTCAAATGAAGGCACAACAACTCATAATTCTCCTATGTAACTTCTTTAGATCCAGACATTTTAGCAAACTTGGGCTCTGATAGGCCTTCTCGTCCCAAAAGCAAGAGGTGAGGTTTTTCTCCACACTTATAAACTGACTATTGGCCCTTTCCACAACCGATGTGGGACAATCTCAACATTTCGTAGGTAGATCAATAACTTTAATTCTCTAAGATCACTATGCGGTGACGTTATCAATTAGCGGCTCCATTGTTAGTGACTCGGCATTACTCCATCACTATGTGAAAGTATAAGAATCATTTTAAAGGAAAAACATGGGTTAAATTGTTGATGTGGCGAGGTCCAAAGAGACCGTACAAACATGCAAGAGGTCATTCCATAGTAATGTTATCCATTCGCTGATGGCTATGGGTTCATTTCTGTGTAACTTACAGTTACTGGGCCGAATTGTTCACGGTGCGGTCATCTTTTGTCAGCTTGAACAAGTAACTTAAGAGTCTAAGTTGGAAAGATTTTCACAGAGACTTGTCATGATGAGGATTAACGGAACATGTACTCGTGGAGGTCAAAATACAACGTATCTAGGATGCCCTCCAGTAGGATGGTTGTCGCAGATTGAGTGTCTCTGGGACAAGTGGAGCATCGAACTTCTGGTACTACTCGGATTGATTTTCCAGATTGTTCTTGTCGTATTAGGAAGCCGCAGAAAAATCTCTAGTACCGAGACAACCAGATCCATTCTCTGGGCATCTTATTTGCTCGCCTCTTATTTCCCGACACTTGCGCTCAGCAAGCTCACGACAGTCAGCCTCGACACGTCCGAGAAGGAGTGTGAGACCAAACTAAAAGCATTGTTGGCGCCTTTAATTCTACTGCAGCTGGGGAATCCAGATAGCATCACCGCATTTTCAGTGGAAGACAACCGGCTCGGTTTGAGGCGTGTATTGAACCTGGTCATCACATTTTCTTTCGTGATGTGGATCCTAGTGAGAAGTTGGAAGACCTCCCTCCAGATGATACTGTTCCTTCCGATGTTTGTTGCTGGGATGATCGAGTATGGAGAAACAATTTGGGCACTCTATTCTGTGTACGACGAGAACACAAACATGAGGCCAGCAGATATCGATGAAGAACAGGACATGTCTTCTGCGTTGATGAACTTCCCTAAAGATGTTCCCCATCTGGAGATTTTCCTGAAGGCTTACTATCGGTTTGATTGCTTAAAGCCTCACCTTGTGAACTGGCTGATGCACCCATTCTTTTTGCTGTATCGCAGTATGTCGATCGACGAATACAGTCCTGAAGATGTATTCTTGACAACTGATATGGAACTCGGGTTCATGTATGATGTCCTCTACACTAAAGCACCAACTCTTTATACTAAGGCTGGGATCACACTCCGTGTCATCAGTTATTTCAGTTTGCTGGTGAGCTTAGGCGGATTCATGCTTTTCTTTCACAAACTCTTCTGTGATCCATATGTGATCTACACAGGTGGGCTGCTGGTTGGAGTCGTGCTTCTGGAAACTCATCAGTTGTGGAGGCTGTTCTTTTCGGATTGGGTGATTATAAAGTGTTCTAAGCACCATGAGAATCCAATGGTCTTGAAGTTTCTAAAGTTTCTTGTCAAACGATCTCTGAAGAAGAAAAGGTGGTCTAACACGATTCGGCAATTTGATTTTCTGGATTTCTGCCAAAGTGATAAGAGACCCTGGCTCTTCAAAATCCTCAGATTCTCTGGCATGGCCGAGAAGTTCAGGAAATATTGGGCAACGAATTCAGTGCCAATTCCCAATTATTTGAAAGAATTATTGCTTGAAGACATGGGAAAGTTTGAAACAAAGAGAAACAGTCGACCCTTCAAGAAAAGTGGTGAATGGTCGCTCAGCATTCATGCGTCTCTGGATAAGCTCAAATGGAGTATCGAGATGGCATTTGATAGAAGCATCATCATATGGCACATTGCTACGCATATCTGCAACTACTCGTGCCACGAAGATTCAAACCATAACAAGGCAAGTAAACTGATATCAGATTACATGATGTTCCTTCTAGTACGACATCCTGGCATACTCTGCTTGACCACGACTGACATCACCTTCCATCATGCCTACACGAAGCTTATGATGTTCCTGAACCAAATCCCCAAAGAGCAGCGCGGCAAAGAGAACTTCCTGAAAGTTTTATCGGAACCAGGGTCCGCGCAAGAAAATGGCTCTGAGAGGAGCCTCGAAACAGTAATCACTAAAGGGTGGAACGTCCTTGAGGAAGCACGGAGACTCGCAAGAGAGCTGGAAAGTACTAGAGATACATGGGAGCTCATCAGCAGCGTTTGGGTTGAGATGCTATGTTTCACGGCGTACAATTGCCAGCAATACCACCACGCGAAGTCGCTGAGGCGGGGCGGAGAAATCATCACTCACGTGTGGCTCCTCCTTTCTCACAAGACTGACAAGTTCAACACCATTCGGCATACGGTTCGGAAGATAGTAATCGAATAGCACGGCGCGTTGCTATTGCATATGAAACCTACTAGTCTACAAATCTTATAATCTTCTCAGACTATGCATCGTACCATACTAGTTATGATGTAGTCAACCATTGACTTCATTTCTTTACGTTTTTTTTCCTTTTATCCGTTCTTTCTTCAGCGCGAATGAAGATCGATTTCCATCATTTCATGTAATCTGGTTAAGCATTTGGTGATGCATATCGTGTTTGCTTATTTTCTTGGGCCTACTCAAGACTAAATATTCAGGCAAGTGAGAAAATGGAATCGGTGCTTATTGGTTGGGTTTACTTTGGGCGTATTAGAAGCTAACACATGGACTTATGCCTCATAGACACCTGTAAATCTTTTTTCTTTTTGTTTTAAATTTCTACCCCCTCTGTTTTTATTTAGTCATCAATTAGTTTCATAGATTTGGAAAGAAACAGAGTTGGACAAGATGACTTTGGAATGTAATCCTGCCTCCCAATAAGAACAATTTAATTTAAGGCAACAATGACACAAATGCAAGTCCAATGAATTCTTGGGCCATGAATTTGTTTTTTATTTTCGTTTTTTATAATCCTGAAGGTTAAGTCCAGTCAATTATCCTGAGCAGGTGGACATTGTCATAGTAGTTTTCACCTAGTTAATGGGATTCGAACAAGAAATCTCAGTTTTTTTTAACCTAGAAGTCCAACAATGCCTCAATCAATAATGCCCACCCTGAAGGTTGTATAGCCGTGAATGTACGCCTCCAATATATAGATATGAGTAATGATTAGGTGTTACTCACTAAGCGGCAATCATCAATCGATGGTTTTATTACGATACAATTTTGCACTCACCCTCACTATCTCCTTTTTTTAATATGGTGGCCCCGACACTTTCGCTCTCTCTCTCCCCCTTTTCATCATTTGGTCGGTTAACGGCGCAAATGATAACTATTTTTCTATTTTCTTTTTCATGGAAACAGGAGTGAAATAGGAATCGGTTTGTTAATACAATTTAATTTTTTTCATTTTCGAGACAAATGTTTAACTCAAAAAAGGTTTGGAATATAAATGAAAATTAGGAATTTTCTATTTTTCAATTTTTGGAACATAAATGAAAAATAAAAATTCTTCTCATCACTCGCCCTTACTATCCGTCCATTGTCATCTACCTGCCAACCACCCCCTCACCGTCCACCCGCCCACCCACCATCCCCAGTCACTTGCCACCGGCCCCCCATGAGAGTGATATTTAAGAAGGTTTATCAAACGAATTTCTATTTCGAAAAAAAAAAAATTGTGTCATTATCAAATGCGTATTTTTATTCAAAAATTTGTCCAAAGAAAAGAAATAGAAAAATCTATTTCGAGCTAGAAATAGCGCTGGGCAGGAAAATCTCTTGTTCCTTGTTTCTTCTTCTTCCAGGCTGCTATGGGCGAGCATTGTAGCAGAGGCCGTATGGCCCTCTCTGCTAATGTTGAGCTCTACTATAGAACTCCTCGGGCCATGACCGCCACGGCTTTCAAGGCCAAGCACCATAACAGAGCTCGTGAGGCCATGGCGACTATCTAGCTACCATCATCACTATGATGTATCATACCAGGCAGTGTAGGGACGTTCATTAACACTCAGTATTTCTAACATCAAAATTGCCGACGCATGTCGTCAATCTACTTGCCTGCTATTAGGTTGATCAGCGTACTTCGAGAAACATTTTCATATTCATAACTAAAGTTGATCATAAGATGGTTTCAATTTTGCAAATAATTGGTAAATCCGATCACTTTGTGTCAAATAAGCGTCTTCTCTGATAATCATTTCGCTATTGATACGACTATTACTGACCAAACCACGACGCAGGACGTGTTAAAGGAATGTCGAATCACTCATCGCGTGCCAGCTTGGACCAGATTTTATAATAACACCATCGAGAGGAAAGTAGTCGACCATTAGCTTAAAGCAATAACCTAAAGGAATTATCTATCTTATTTCGTGTCTGCCGATTAATGATAGAATTGACAGAAAAGAAAGTAGGTGATCATTTAGGTTATTTCTTGCCGATAAACGGATTTGTCTAAACAAAAGCTTCTGACAATTCTAACTATATAAAATTGATCGAGCAGCAACACGCTCTATTTCTGCTCGGAATCGTTGCTGGACCATTACTAACCGTCTAAAAGATTAATGTGGAAATGGAAAATGAATGTAGAGCAATCAGAAGCTTAAAGATGGACCTCCAGCCTTCATGGTTCGTTCAACCTTAAGCTTGAAGATGACTATTTCTGTCGTTTCACGTGTCTGCCGAAACTGTTGTTAGAATAAAGGGAAAAGACGGAAGGTTACTTTAATGACCGTTAAAGCTGCATATAGGGTGAAAGCTGAATGAACTTGTACGACAATGTCGAAATGGGAGAGTCACAAGTAAGTAATCAATTCTTTTATCCTTTGGTCCTTCTTATTATCATGCACAAACTCAGAACATATTAAGCAATCATATGCTATAAAAGAATATCTTGCATGGAAGTTCTTGCTTTCTGCAAATGAAAGCAAAGTATTTACTCATGCGGACATTCGAAAAAGCTTCATCTTTCAGATTTCTAAACAGCTTTCGATCTCGGAATCCTTTCGAAAGTTTTCATTCCATATTAATACAACATCACATTGCTGAGAGGTCAGTGCTCTAGCTAGCTCAATTCTTGCTTAAATTTGGTTTATTAAATTAAATAGGCCATGGTTTCAGTTAATTAGGGGGTGAATGATAACCATTCTGTTCCGGAAATAGGTTCTGGAAGAGAAATAGATTTTTCTATTTCTATTTCTATTTCTAGAAGAGTTTCTAAGTAAAAATAACCGTTTGATAACGACACAAAATTTCTACTTTAAAAATAGAAATTTGTTTGATAAAGACACAATTTTTTTTCTTTTCGGCCGGCGACCGCCATCGGGCGGTGGCGGGCGGTGACTAGTGGCAACGGCGACGACCAGCAGATGATGGTCGGCAGTGACGAACGATAAGAATAATTTTTATTTCTTATTTTTGTTCCAGAAATAGAGATGTAGAAAATTTTTACTTCTGATTTTTGTTCCAAACCTATTTCTAGAACAAAAATCTATTTCAAAAATAGAAAAATGAAAAAGTTTACCAAACGGATTTCTATTCCAAAAACAGGTCTAGAATAGAAAAATTATTTCTAGAACAAAAACAAAGGTTTGTCATGCATCCCCTTAGTCTCCTATATTTTCGGCATTATACTGGAAAGTTTAGACTGGAACTGCTACGAGATAGATCAAAAGTTGAGCATTCAACATTTGGCTTTTACAATCCGTATGAATATTTTGCGTCATTGATGGGTAATTATGCCCATTTCAACATGCTCTAACAATGTACCTTGCATAAGACATTACCGCACAAATCAGAGTTTATAATTCTTCATGATTGGTAATATTGTTCGCTATGAACATGGAAGATACGTGTATCATCAGCACTTTTGTGGAAAATACAATTGATAATTAAAAAAAAAAAAAAAAAAAAAACGTAACTGTCAAAAAGATCATACCAATGTTGAAGATAATGGAGCTCTTAATTTCTCCCTTTTGGAAGAAGCAAGTTAAGAGTTTATACTAGTGATGGACTCACGCCTTTAGGTAAAATAGTCCAAAAAGCCCTAAATTTGTTGCACGATGGACAATTTGGTTGTAAAATTTTCAATTTGGTCAATTTAGTCCTAAAAATTATGATGATTTTTTAATGTAGTCATTCCAGCTAATTTTGCCTGGAAATCGTTAATATGGATGATTTTTAGAATTTTTTATATTTTATTTTTTCCTTTTCTTTTATTTCTTTTCTTTTTTAATTTTTTTTTTATATTGGTGAGCGAGGCCCTCGCCTATGGCTGAGCACTAGCCATGGCCAAGACCATCCATAGGCAAGAAGAAAAAATAAGAAAGAAAAGTAAAAAAAAAAAAAAAAATTGAAAAACTTAAAAAAGAATCCAACCTTATCTCATAGGACAGCTGGCGTCTACGTCAGTAATTTTCAACTAAAATTGATAGGAGGCCTAAATTGGAAAGTTATCAAAAGGTTTAGGGTTAAATTAGCAAAATTGAAAAGTTTATGATTAAGTTAGTCGTCGTATAATAAGTTTAGGACTTTTGAAAAAGTTCCCTTGCCTTTAGTATGATGAGAATAGTAACACACAAAATTATCTCAATCAATTTTTTTTTTAGGATTAGAAGTTTTATCGTATTTTTGCGGCCATAATACGTCAAATTTTTCAAATTCATGGCTGCACTTAGGGTTCTTGAAATTCTCCTTACCCTAGATTCGGATATCTTACCAAACTAGTCTTTTAGGTAAAAATTATGAAAGCGACTGATTTCAATTTATTTTCTAAATGATAAATCAAGAGGAAAAAGAATCTTATCCAAAATAAGAAATGAAAATTCACCGAGATCACTATGTGTGATGTTATCGATTAGCGGCACCATTGTTGGTGACGCGGAGTTAATCATAATGTGAATGTGTAAGAATCATCTTTAAAGGAAAAACGTGTGCAATATGATGCCTCGGTGACATGCATAAATGTGTACATAGGGAGGTGCGAAGTGACTGTATAAACATTGCAAGAGGTCAATTACATTGTAACATTACCTAATATTTATGTGTGTCTAGGGTTAAAGGAGAGACTTAAAACACTATTTATAGAATATTTAGCTAGGCCCTCTCATCACGAACTGGCTTAACTCGATCCACACTACCCAGTCCTATGGTAGACTAATTAAGAAATCTTATATTTCACTTTATTAGACCAATCTTGCAAAATAGTAAATTACAATATAGCTCACATTAGAAAAACTCTTATATTCTCCAACTTAGGCTATATTAATTACATTTGTCCTGCATGTGTGCACCTTTATATTGGTCCAAAGATAGTTTTTAATAATCAATCCGATCTCATAAAATCTCAAATGCCGAATTATGATAGTAACTACATGTATACTACACATAAAACCTTCCATGGTTATGAGTATTTTTAACCTTATTGATATGGATTCAATATAGTAGTGTAGCAGGTAGGTAGCATAGAGTGATACCTTATGTATTATCCCATTTGTCAATAAACATTCCCTTATTTATAGAGTTTTCAATCAAGCAATCTCATTACAAGCCAGGCTCAACTCGGCCTACACTATCTAACCCCAAATATATTAATTAAGAAATATTATATCTCACATTATTAGACCAATCATGTAAAATAGTAAATTACAATATCAATTAATATATGTCACATAAGAAAAACTCTTATATTCTCTCACTTTGATTATATTAATTATAATTGTACTTTATGTGCGCACTTTTCCCATAAAGAGTAAATCCGACTTCGTGAGATCCCCATGGCATGAATACGCAAGCGCTCTTTCCATTTTGCCCCTCTCTTCCTTTTTCTTTCTTCTTCATTCTTTTCCCCTTTTTCTTTCCTTCCCTTCCTCACGCGAGCTCTCAATTTCCTTTAAGAACGAGCATCCCCTTCTCTTCTCTTTTCTTCTTTGACATTTCAACTTTTTTTCTCTTTTTTTGTGGTCCCACCACTTCTTTTGACCTTGTTAAGGAATCCAAGTAATACAGAACAAATCTGGAAGAGCACTTAAGGAATCCAAGTATCACAGAACAAATTTGGAAGAGCACATTCTTCCGAGGCACTCGCTATTCAAACTTTTGAGCTCACAAGACAAAATTCTCCTTTCATGGAGGATGTCGGTGGTGTTGTCCATGAAATTTATGAAGAAGTCTTGAAGAAGAGGAAATAGAGATATAAGCCTGCGTTTGGTAGTCGGGATAAAATTCGGATAAGATATGATTTATCATATCCTACGTTTGGTGCTCGCTCAAGACAGGATAAAGTCGAATATAAATGGGATATAGGTAGGATAAAATTATCCCATGAGGGAGGTAGGATAAAAGTGGACGGGATTTCTAATATCAATAATAGGAAAGTTATTTTTCTTCAAATAACAAACTTATTAAGTTAAAAAATTTAAATTATATTTAATATAAATAATATTTGAATTATAATTTAAGAAATTAAAAATAAATAAAAATAAAATTTATTTTTAATTAATCTTATTTTAATTTATATATTCAACTTTAATTCTATCTTATAATAAACATTTAATCTATAAATTAAATATTTATATTTATAATATATTTTAGGTATGTTAGTACAATTTACTATTTGATAAAATTTTATTAAAGAATGATGGAAGGGGAAAAAAAGAAATAATAAAGAAAATAATATAAAAAAGAAGAAAAATAAAATAAAAATAAATTAAGGAATAGTGTTACGAGATATTTTCACCATCTCCGTTTATGAACATTTAGGTTCATTTATAATGACATATCAAGAAAATGTACATGATATGATGTGAATCCGACTTTAATATTGTGATTCACCAAATCCGACTTTAATACTGCGATTCACCAAATAATGGAAATGATATAAAAAAAATCCCAGGATTTCATATCCCGTCATATCCAATCCTATCTTAATTAGAAATCCGGACGACCAAACGTTAAGGAGATAAAGAGGGTGAGGAAGAGGAGGAAGGAAAGAATAGATCTAGATTTGATTCTATGAAAGTTGGTGAATGACTGTTGATTGTGCTTTTATGTTATGATGGACCCATCTTTGTGAATGAGCGAGTCTCTATAGGCTGTACAAAGTTGATTTATCTTTCAGATTTACTTATTTTGTGGAATTTGCATTTTTATCTTGAAGTTATGTACCTCTCTTTCATTTGAAATGAAAATTTTCCTTCCAACCAAAAAGGAAAATACCGTATGGGTTTTTTAGTGTAATTGAAGGCTAAGAAATATTATAAATGTTTTTAACTTATATTGTATCGTTTGATCAATCGTAAAATCTTATATTATTTTTTTCCATGAACATGAGTCACACCAACCAAACCACTTTAATCTAGTGTCAGATTTATTTCTTCATTCTATTTATTTTATTGTTGAATCACTTATTTCCGCAAGAAAAGGAATTGTTTCGTTGATGCTTCATCAATGTGAAATGATACACGACCCTAATTATTCCAACATTCTTTTCATTTATTTATTTTAGAGGCACCTGGACAAAAAAGTGGAGAGCCAGCTGGTGGCCTTGGGGAATCTGCTAAAAAGGACAGGAAAAACTAATGATAAAAAGCATACTGTAATTAGGGGTGTGCAAAAGAACAAGGACCCGCCCGGACTGCTCGGAACCGAACCGGAACTGCCCAAAACCGGTGGTTCTTAAAGGAACTAATCTTGATCCCGATTCCAATTTACAGGAACCGGTGGGTACCGGTCCGGTTCCTAGTTCCATGAGCGGATCCGCCCACCTAGACCGGACCGGTTATATTATAATAATATATTAATTTTTAATATTAAAAAAATTGAAATTAGCATATCTAAAATTTAGGACTTCAATCACCATCTTGTCTCAATTCACTACTCTCTTACTCCATCTCATCTCTCTTAGTTCAAAATCTCCCCAAGCTCCCTCTTCCTCTCTAATTCACCTCCGGATCTACTCATCTCCCTTCGAGTCCTAGTCCGAACTCGACAAAATAGTGAGTTGATTCTCTTTTCCCCCCTCGAAATTGAACTCTCTCCACACTGTCGTCATCCTCGTCACCACCTCCGCATTCACTGTCACTATCGTTCTCTTCGTTGTTGAGCTCATCCCGTTTCTACCTCCCCTCTTCCTCCTCGCCCTCCTCAGGCCTGCCCCCATCGTCCTCATTTTTGGGGACAAGGGCGAACTCCAAGTCTAAGAATGGCTCATCGTCCCCATTGTCCTCCTCATTGTCAATCTCGAGGGAGGAGCGAGAGACGGTGGAGGCGGTGGCAAAGATGGTGGTGGTGGTTGGGAAGGAAAGGGCGCGAGGGTTGCGACCGCCGCCACCGTGGCGCTAGTACTTGAGGAGAATAAAGCTACCATGGTCGAGAGAGCCAGAATAAGTAGATGTGGGGAGGGCAAAAAAGGGAAGGCGTGGAGGTTAGACCGATTCTATGGATCCACCCAGGAACTGGACCGAACCGGCGGTCCGATTCCCGAGTGGATCCATGCAACTAGCGGGCGGTTTACGGTTCCAATTTTTTGGAACCAATTCTTAGCAGGCAGTTCGGTTCTAGATCGGGAACCATCCACCTAGACCATGCACACCCTAACTATAATTAATCTGTCACGAGTGTATCGGCAGCAAAAAAAAGTGGAGAAGGTAAGTTGCAAGCGCTAAGCAAGCATAAACACTCTCTTGTCCTCATAATCACGAGTTAAATATAATATGACTATCATTGTGAAAATCTTGGATATTTTATTAATTATTCGACAAAACATGTGCTTGAGTTGGTCTCTACTGTAAGGAAGGAATGTTTTATGGGCTTTAAAACATTGGAGGACAATCATAAATTTAAGGCTTTCTTGATCTACTGCTTTCGGGTACGAAAACTCCCCTAGTTTTTGCAGTTCTGTGGACATTGTGCTGGTCGGGCTCGAGCGGGGCGTCGCATAAAGGTCCTTTCGCAACTTCCATCCGTCTTTCTTTCCAGTTTTAATGTGTACTTCGATTGTGTTTTAGTTTTATTTTATTTGCTAGTCTTAATTGAGTATGCGTATGCCATTACATTATCTTCTCAATATACAGTATAATTTTTTGCCCAAGTTCTTGCAAAGTGTCTGATCACGCATAAATCAAAAGATAAACAAAAATCGGTCCATTCAATTCTAAAGCATGTAATTTTGACGGTGGTGATTCACCAATCAAGATCATGACACCGTCTTTAAGTGAATTGGACAAAAAATTAGAATATATTTTCTATACGAAAGAATATGTTTATATCAGATTAAGAAGAGATGTGTCTGCTAAACACACACAACAATTGAATTGGGTAGAACTGTTCACTTCCATCAGACATTTTTGTCTAAAAAATTTAACATTTCTTGACATGCTATATATCCATGTTGCTCATATATTTTAATGAATGATAGTTTAAATCTCCTAATCTAGCATGCCATAAAGAAGAAAAATACAAGAGTATCGCAAGAATATCCCTTGCCAACAAACACACCATTCTTGAAAATCACAACATTGTCAGACTCAAGAACAATCTTAAAGCCCTTCTTACGCTGCAGGTTTGCAGATACAAAATTCTTTCTAACATCGCGAACATGAAATACATTAAGCAGAATAAGTTTCTGCCCAGAAGTGAATTTTAATTCCATGCTTCCTTTTTCCAAGCACTTGGGCAGCAATATGATTTCCCATAAGCGCTTCCTCGGGTTCCCCCTGCATTTGTCTTGAATTGTGATTCCTTGTTGCACACATGAATGGTTGCCCTAGAACGCATCAACCGGTCCAGAAAAGGGATCAGAGCAGCCATATGCAATTCAGTGATCAAGTCTATCTCCATCTCTGACCCCATCGCAACAAGTTCAGGAGATTCATTCTCATCTGGATTGCTTTGTTGCTATTTTCAGAACTAAAATGCACCACTTTTCGTACGTACATTCCTCAGCACAATGCCCTCATCTTTCCATAATGAAAGCAAGACCTATTTTTCTTCACGAGTTTGGAATTTTTGTAAGAATTCCCTTTTTCTTTCTTGACCGGACTAACAGCCAACTTCCAGACGTATGTCTGAGAAGTCAACATTCAGCCAAACCCTAGATGGCCCAAGTGCCAGTCCAGATTAATTATAATCAGGCCCATCCAATGCGCAACGACCGCTTGAGACCCGTGACTTCAAACAACGCTTACATAGGCGTTCTCATATCTAAACCAAATGTTTTCCTTCTGTTTTCCTAAGTGAGACTCTTTTTCGAACATTGACATTACAAACTCTCTAACAAGCAAGCCCAATGCGGTAGTGACTCACACACAAGAGGGAGGATGTTAAATACACATGTGGGTGGTTTGAATATTGAAATCCCACATTGGATGTCTAGAGCTTAAAGAAGCCACCAATAATAGCTAGTTTGCCCATGCAGCGATTAAAAGTTTTGAATAAAGGTATAGGTGAAATTAGGTTACTAGATTCAAGTTATGGGTTGTTTCTTGGATCTCTCAACTATGAAGGAACAGATATATATCGTGACATGGTCCACTCGAAGCACTTAAAGATCTCTCTCTATCTAGTTAATCACCTTGTGTGAAGGTTCATTCTTAATTTAAAAATAATGAAAATCATAATACTTGGCCAGAAATTTTTTTAACTCGAGTTAATGGGGTGCTCTAGCAGAACTTAAACAATTTTCACGACCAACCTATAGGAATTATTTTGCAGTAATTCCCTCGTGGAAGAGAATGCAATTTACATTATCATCAGTAAATTCGGTTTCTTTTGATGTGGATAACAATCCCATGTTGAGAAGTTGAATAGTCATACTAGTGATGGACCCGATCCTTCAACATAATGAGAATAATAATACATTCAATTATCTAAATCAAACTTTTCTAGAATTAAACTTAGTATCATAAATGATCTTTTATTATCGTAGTACCTCCAACTTTGCAAATCCAAGGCCGTGCCAAGGGTTCCTAAAATCTTTTTATCCTTGATTCGGGTATTTTACTGAAGAAGGATTTTAATTCATAGCCGGACCAAGAACCTTAATCCTAGGGCTTAACAAGAAGGAAAAACTAATCATCCAGGTAAAAACTAAGAAAACAACTGAATTCAAACTATTTCCTAAATAAAAACCAAGAAAAAATAACCTCATTTAAAATGAGAAATGGAAATTTGCCAAGATCAGTATGTGGTGATGTTATCGATTAACGGCACCCTTGTTAGCGATCCTATGTTACTCCATCAATATGTGAATGTATGATAATCCTTTCTAAAGGAAAAACATGTGTGAAAATGTCTTACGTGGTGAGGTGCAAGTGACCGGATACACATGCAAGGGATTATATAATAGTAATATTACCTGGTGTCGACGAAAGTGACACCAGGTATCGGTTCACTGATGGCAATTGACACATTTCTGTGCATCTTACAGCTACCGAGCGAAATTGTACACTGTGGCATCATCTTTTGTCAGCTTGAAAAAGGATCCAAAAGTCTGATTCGCCACCTTCTTTTCTCTCCTCATCGGGGGTTATTTCAGAAAGACTTGCGCAACAATGATGATGAACGGAACAACCACGCATGGAGGGCACAAGACAACATACTGTTCTATGGTGCCGGGATGCCCTGAGAAATGGTGGGGGAAGGAGATGATGTGTCTCTGGGACAGCTGGAGCATTCAATTTTTTGTACTGCTTGGCTTGATTTTCCAGATAGTTCAAGTGCCAAAAAAGTCCTAAACCTTTTGTGTTTGTGCCAGTTTAGTCCTAAACCTTTTTTTTGGTGCCAATTTAGTCCTAAACATTTTTATTTAGTGCCAATTCAATCCTTTTGGCCGGATTTTGCTGACTGGACGCCGGCCGGCTGATGTAGATAAATTTTAATATTTTTTTAATATTTTTTTAATATTTTTTAATATTTTTTCTATTTTTTCTTTATTCTTTATTCTTTTTTTTTTTTTTTTTTCTTTTTTCTTTTTTCTTTTTCTTTTCTCCTCCTCCATTCAGCCGCTAGCCTTGGACCACGGCAACCGGCCGAGGAGACGGCCGAAGCAAGGCTTGCCGCCACCTCGCCAAAGTGGCCATGAGGGCGGCCTCACGTTGGGTGGCGCCGGCGAGGCTCGCCCGCCGCCGCTACCTAGCTTGACGAGGCTCGACCTCGCCAGATCCGGGCCGATGGCGAGCCTCGCCGACGCGCCCAGGCCGCGATTCGCCGGCGAGCCTCGCCCATGGCGGGCGAGGCTTGACCTCGCCGATCGCGACTGGGCGGACGGGCGAGCTCGACCTCGCCAACCTCGGCATGGCCGGCGAGGCTCGACCTCGTCGAATCACGGCCGGACGGGCTGGCGAGGCTCGCCCCGCCGGATCCGGCGAGGTCGAGCCTCGCCGACCATGGGCGAGGCTTGACCTCGCCGCCGCCGCGAGGCCGCCCTCGCGGCCACTGGTGAGGTGGCCGGCGAGCCTCGCCGGCCGTCTCCTCTGGCCGGTCGCCGTGGTCCGGCCAACAGCCGAAGGGAGGAGGAGAGAAGAAAAAAGAAAATAGAAAAATAGAAAAAATATTTAAAAAGAATAAAAATATTTAAAAATATTAAAAATTGTCAACGTCGCCCGGCCAGCATCTAGTCAGCAAAATCCGGCCAAAAGGACTGAATCAGCACTAAATAAAAAGGTTTATGACTAAATTGGTATTAAAAAAATGTTTAGGACTAAACTAGCACAAACACAAAAGGTTTAGGACTTTTTTGGCACTTCTCCTGTTCTTGCTGTATATGGAAGCCGCAGGAAAACCTCAAGTAGCGAGAGAATCAGATTTGTTATTTGGTCATCTTATTTGCTCACCTCTTATTTTGCGACCCTCGCGCTCAGCAAGCTCACGACAGTCAGCCTCAACAAGTATGAGGAATAGTACGATACTGAACTAAAAGCATTGTTGGCGCCTGTGATTCTATTGCAGCTGGGGAATCCAGATAGCATCACCGCATATTCAGTGGAAGACAATCGGCTCAGTGTGAGGCGTGTGTTGAACCCCGTCATCATATTTTCCTTTGTGGTCTGGATCCTCAAGCGAAATTGGAAGACCTCCATCCCGATGATACTGTACTTTCCGATATTTGTTGCTGGGATAATCGAATATGGAGAAACAATTTGGGCACTCTTCTCTGTGTACAGCGAGAACACAAACATGAGAGGAGGATTTCAATGAAGAAAAAAAGATGTTCTCTGCACTGAAGAAGCTTGTTAAAATATGTCTCGAGTTTGAGTCCAATATAAAACTCCGAATATTCCGAATTAGATATGTTGCGGACGTTCGAAATTGAGTAAAGAATATCCGAAGATCAACTTCCCAAAGTTTGAATCTACATTGGAGAATTCGGTCGCCTGAAATAAGAAAGTTCAACTTTGACTTGGATTTGGATTTTGTTTAAAATATATAGAAATATGTTTTGGATAAAATCGTTTTAGATAGGAAACAAAATCCTATGAGAAGTTGGCAAAAAAATAAGGGTTTTACTTATATATAGACTTGTGGCCGTGGGTAGTAGAGGTGGATCACAAATTGTCTTGAAGCGCCGCGTGAGTGCTTAGTGTTTCGCCGTTGATCATGAAGAGTTGGTCTTGAAGCGCCGTCAGTCGTCGAGTGCTTGGGAGGGATTTTCTTTGTCGTTCTTACTCGTGAATTACATCCTAGAAGTTTAGTGTTTGTAACCAATTAAATCTTGAGGTAAGATTTGCGTGTAATTTCTTCGTGAGATTGAGAGATTATTTTCGAGGAATTTTCGGGGCTAAACACTGTGTGAGTTATTGGTTGTAATTGGGGCTTGGGAAACACCGAAAGAGTATTTGAGTGACTTGAGTGTGTGATCTCTTTGTATCGCTTGATTTATAGTAAAATTCGCTGCTACTCTCCCCGTGGACGTAGGTCTTTACAACTGAACCACGTAAATCTGGTGTCCAATTTATTTTCTTTTTCTGTCTATATTATTGTTCGATCGCTCGCTTAATCGCAACAGTTCCACGATCCCAATCTGGATATTTTCTTGAAGGCTTACTATCGATTTGATTGCTTAAAGCCTCACCTTGTGGACTGGCTGAAGCACCCTGTTTTCATGAAGCATCGTAATAAGTTGATCAAAAACTACAGGCCTAAAGAAGTATTCTTGACAACCGATATGGATCTTGGTTTCATGTATGACGTCCTCTACACTGAAGCACCAGTTCTTTATACCAAGCGTGGGATCCCGCTCCAAGTCATCAGTTATTTCAGTTTGCTGCTGACCTTAGGCGGATTCATGGCGCTTTTCTTTGACGAACACTGGAGAGGTCCGTATGTTATCTACACGTTTGGGCTGCTGACTGGAGTCGTGCTTCTGGAAACTTATCAGTTGTTGAAGCTATTCTCTTCGGATTGGGTGATTGTAATGAATAGGAACCACCTTGAGAATCGATTGGTCTTGAAGTTTCTGAAATTTCTTGTCAAACGATCTCTGGAGAAGAAAAGGTGGTCTCACAGAATTCGTCAATTCAATTTTCTGGATTTCTGCCTATCTGAGAAACAGCCCTGGCACTTCAATATCCTTAAACTGTTTGGCCTGGCGGAGAAGTTTAAGAGATATCGGTTAACGAAATCTGAGGATATTCCGGATTATGTGAAGGAATTGTTGCTTGAAGACATTAAAAGGTTTGAAACCATTAGAGACCATCAACCCTTTACAAAAAGAGGCGAATGGACGCTCGGCATTCATGAGTCTTTGGATAATCTCAAATGGAGTATTGAGATGACATTTGATAGAAGTATCATCATATGGCACATTGCAACCCATATCTGCTACTCCTCGTGCCAAGGAAAATCAGAACTCAAGGATGCAAGCAAACTAATATCAGATTACACGATGTTCCTTCTGGTATGACATCCTCACATACTCTCTTTGACCACCGCCGAGATCACTTACCATCACGCCTACACAAATCTAAAGAAAGTCTTGAAAAATACCTCGAAAGAGGACGTCCTGAAAGTTCTATTGGAGCACAAGCCCGTGCAAGAAAGTGGCTCCTTTGAAGCAGTCATCACCAAAGGGTGGAATGTCCCTGAGGATGTGCAAACACTCGTGACACAGCTGAAAAGTACAAGAGACACATGGGGGCTCATCAGCAGCGTTTGGGTTGAGATGCTATGTTTCGCGGCGTACAATTGCCAGCAATACCAGCACGCGAAGTTGCTGAGGCAGGGCGGAGAAATCATAACCCACGTGTGGCTCCTCCTTTCTCACAAGACGGACAAGTTCAACACCATGAAGTATATGGATAAGGACAGAGAGAACAGATAGAGATGATAGCACGTTGCTATTGCGTATGAAACTACTTGTCTACAGATCATATTTTCTGCTCTGATTATGCATTTTGCATTGTGTCATAATAGATCTGATCTAGTCAATCATTGACTTTCTTTCTTTTCGTTTTTCCCTTTTATCCGTTTTATCTTCTGCCCAAATGCAGATCAATAACATCCTGTAATCTGTTAATATCGGATTGCTTATTTTCTTGGGCTGACTTGAGACTTTTAATCTTCAGACAAGCGAGAGCGTCAGTTAATATAGGGGAGAGACAATCTAGTATTGCAATAGCGGATTGGTGCTCATTGGTTGGGTCCACTATTAGAAGCTGACACCTGGACTTATGCCCCATTGACACCTGTAATGATTTTTCTTCTTGTTTCTATATGTATTCACTCTGTTTTTTTTTTTTTTTTTTTTTTTGAGTCATCAATTAATATATGTCTACAAAACAAAAACAAAAAACTCCATAGCTTGAAAAGGAAACAGAGTTGTACAAGATGATGTTGGAATGTTATCATGCCTGACGGTAAGACCAAATGGATGGGGCATGTTTTCAGCTTCTTTAGCTTACACCTATGCAGTGTACTAGGAATTTCTTTTAAGGCAACACATGACCCAATGCAAGTCTAATGAACTCTGGTGCCATTAACGTTTTTTTTTTTTTTTTAATAATACTAGAGTACAAATACTGAGACTTGAATTTATAGAAGCCCATGAAACATTGTAGTCCCGTGAACCAGTTGAATCTAATCATTTGGCCTAAGCAAATGGACTTGAACTAGATCAATTTGCATAGTACTCCAACCAACCATGCAAATCCCGTAGGTCGTAAAGTCATGAATTTACTTCTATGTACATAGATATGGGCGAGTTATCTGATGTTGACTAGGTGGCACTCATTTATTGGTGGTTGTGTTACATGCTTGGACACTCAATCACAGACTATAAATATGCCCTTAACCCTTATCCGAAAAAGCTAAAAACCGACCTGTGGTGGTTACTTGAGGCAACGTGCTCGAATTCCTAATATTTAATAGAAAAATATATAAAAACTAAATAAAATAATATTTTAACAAACGACTTGACTAAACTACACACAACCGTTAACATATCAACTCCTCAATGCTAATGAGGAAGCTCATTTATAGAGAATGTTCATTTTCATCCATAATGCATATCATCCGAGTGCTTAACTCATACGTGAAACTTTAGGATTTTGTTCCAAACAAACTATACTTCGAAATAGATTTTCGTCAAATCCCACCACTCTACAACACCATAAACCATTATTTCCACAAATATTGCAAACTCATCAATCGGACCTTGCAGTTTAATATCAACATTACTCCAAATTTGTAATCTAATTTCCGAAATCACACTAATTAGATGAATAATAGGTTTGAATAATTACCATGTGTTGTGATTGGTAGTTGATTCGGCTAGTCGAAACATCCAAAATGGCTGCACACAAAGATTTTTCTCTCCCCTCTCTTTTCCCTTCGTCTTCACGATCGAGCGCTTCTTTCATTTTTTTTTCCTTGCCTTTGCCGTCGCGGCTGTGTTCTTTCCTCTTATGCTCGTGCTCAACTGCACTATCAATTGAGGGAGAAAGGAAAAGAAATGGGTTTGGGCTTTAGCTAATAAAATAATGGGCTAGATTTTATGGCCCATTTTTATAGGGTCCATAAAAGCTACGCTCGGGTTTCCGACACTCAAGCCCTAATCCAAACCCTTAGGCCCAAGTCCACAAAGACCATGCGTGGGTCCTCAATGTTTGGGCTTCATAAAATGTTTGTTTTTATAAAAATATTTGTAAAAAAATCAAATTTAAATTATTTAAAAAAATTCAAATTCTTAGGTTTTTCTTTTCTTTTTTTTTTTTTTTTCTTTTTTCTTCCTTAGCCACTTGACGGCCGCTGATCGGCCCCAAGTGACCAAAGTTCGACAAGTCATGGCAAGCTCAAGGCCTCGCAAGTCAGCAACAGCAAGTGAGCTAGAGGCCTTGCAAGTCGCAATAACCTTGAGGTCTTGCGAGTCACAGCAAGCAACCTCGCTAACCTTTGGCGAGGCTCGAGCTCACTTGTGGCCGGTCATTGGCCAAGAAAGTAGCAAAAAAAAAAAAAAAAAGAATATATAAATATAAAGAATAATTTTAAAAATACGAATTTTTTTATAGTTTTCCCCATTAGATTTTCCTTACCAAACAACGGAAAAAACTTTCCAGGTCCTTTTCACATTTCAGCCAATCATTGGAAAATAAAGTCTTTTTTTTTTTCAAAGAATGGTACATTTTTTGTAAAACAAACGGATTCTTAGAAAGCTCATTGACGATATTGAAAAATAAAAATGTGCATAAATGTCATTGAATAATGAGTAAAATTTAAGGATTATTAGCGTCACATATGATGCATTATAGATTTTCTTGAATTTAATCGATCATAGGGGAGCGGCAGCTAATTTTAGTCCAATATATACATTGTCAAAGCTCTCTAAAAATCAAAAAGATGATCCTGACATTGCACCGAGATGGAGAGTAAGCAAGTCGAAAGTACATCTTCGTGCATTTTCCTTTTTATTCAGTTGCACCAACTCCTTTGTGAGCATCCATTATCGAATTGACTTATATGCATCTTTCACTATTAATAATCTGCATACTTCAGGTGTGGGTTTTCCTGTCTTTCGAAGGTGACTATTTCAGTCGCTTCCCTCTACATTTGCGATGACTTTAACTAGAAGTAAGTGGGAAGACTTGGTGATGTCAGAGCAGAAATTGAGACAGACGCTTCGGTATAGCCGAACGAGGGGAATCACGTTTCTGCCCGAATCTTTTGTTAGAATAATGCAAAAGGACTAAGAGGTTACTTCAATGGTCGCTAAAGCAGCATAAAGGGTGAAATAATGAAATTGTACAGAACTGTTGAAATGGGTAAGCCACAAGTAAATAATCGATTCTGTTGTTCTTTGGTCCTTTTTGTTGCCATGCACAAACTCAGGAACACCTTAGGCAATCTTATGCTATAAAAGAATGTCGTACATTGAAGTGTTCTTCGCTATCTGGAAATGAAACCGAGGTCTTGATTCCTGCAGACAATTCGCCCAAAGCTTCGTTTTGTACATCTCTTAACAGCTTTCTATCTCGGGATTCCTGAGACCATTTTTGTTCCGTATTGGTATGGCATCGCTTTGCTAAGAGGTCAGTGCTCTAGCTAGCTCAATTCTTGAATTTATTTTGGAATGTCGAATTCAACAGGCCATCGTTTCAGTTGATTAGCCTCCTAATTTTTTTTGCATTAATGTGGAAATTAAATAGGTGTGTTTTCTTTTGTTTAATGTCTTCTACATGTTGAAAGTTACGATGGGAAGTGCTGCGAGAGTAGATCAAAAGCCGAGCTTTCAAAATATGCCTTTTCAAAGCTGCATGACTATTTTGTGTCATTGATGTAAAAATATGCACATTTTACACGCTCTAACAATGCACCTTGCATAAGACATTACCGAACAGGCCACAGAGTTTAAATTGCTTTTTCCAAGAATTGATGATCGGTAATATTGTTCACTGTGAACCTGCAAGACATGCGTATCATCAGTTTCTTTGTGGAAAATAAAATTGTAAAAAGAAATTGAATTCATGGAAAAGATCGTATCATTGATGGCAGATGATGGAGCTTTCGATTGCTCTAGGAAAGAATAAATGATTATCAGATGTACTGCGAATGCATTGCGTGTCAGGGATGATTTTCTGTTGGAAGTCTATGACCGGAACAAAATGAACTGACCCTGATCGACAATTTCTAACGTCAAAGACCATTTCAAAACACTAGCTATAGTATATGGATCTAAAGTAGTGCAATTAATCTGAATTCCTCTTGAAGAACAAGATTCAGTACCTGTTGATTGAGTTATCCACAAAATCAAATTCTTTATCGCACTCCCGAATGCTGCTATCTCACACTTCATCTTAGAGTTACATAAGGTTTGACTCCCTTAACTTTTATTTTCCAGCTTCAATTCTTTCATTTTGAAGAGAGCAGCACAAGAAGGAAGTCGTTGCCATGGAATTCTTCGCCTGGGTTCCACTTGTAGTTAACAAATGCTTTCCATGGCTGATGGATCTTTGGGAAGCTTGGAGCATCCAATTACTAGTACTCACTGGCCTCATGTTTCAAATCACTCTGGCCATCTTTGGCGGCGGGAGGAGGTACATGACTGGACCATTGATAAGGTTTGTTGTATGGTCCTCCTACTTGCTTGCCACATATGTCGCCGCCCTAGCTCTCGGCAAGCTCACGGTAATTCATGTCAATGATCCGGAAAAACCTGATTATGACACAGAGCTGAAGGCACTGTTGGCACCATTGCTTCTGATGCAGCTCGGGTACCCAGACAGCATAACCGCATACTCAGTCGAAGACAACAGGCTCGGGATAAGACAAGTGCTAAACTTTGTCTTCACCGTAGCTTTCGTGGTTTTGATTCTTATCCGTTGCTGGAACATCTCTGCTGCTGCTTCATTGTACTTCCCCATCTTTGTCTCTGGGATGATCAAATATGGAGAAACCATCTGGGCTCTCAAATCGGTGTACAGCGAAAACATGAGCAGAACCTTGGAGGACATTGATGAACAAAAGAACATCCCCAAATTGTTGCGAGAACTACCAACCGACATCCCAGACTTAGATATCTTCGTGAAGGCTTATTACCGGTTCAACACTTTGAAGCCCCACCTTGAGAACTGGCTCTACCACCCCATCATGTCACGCCCTTGGATGTCAATAGAAAAATACAATGTGGAGAATGCCTATTTGACAACTTCAATTGAGCTAGGATTTATGTACGACGTCCTCTATACTAAGGGTCCGGTTGTTTATACTAAGCTCGGCATCATGTTGCGGTCCATTAGTTTCATCTGTTTGGTATCAACCTTAAGTGGTTTGCAGGAATTTTTCAAGATTCTTTCCTGCTTGACATTTATGTGGCCTATACATATGCGCTCCTGATTGGGGTGACAATCTTGGAAATATACCAAATCCTGGCTCTGCCATTTTCAGATTGGGCAATAGTGAAGATGGTTGAGCACCACAGGAAGCCGTTGGTAAAAACTCTTCTACCTTTTCTCGTGAAAATGTCCATGGAAAGGAAAAGATCCTCCGGTATGATCGGGCAGTTCAATATGTTAGACTATTGCCTGCATGATAAATGGTTGAAGTTCATCAAAATCCCTGAATTTGTTGGCCAGGAGGAGCAGTTAAGGAGATATTTGAAATCCACTCTCAAAGCAATCGACATGGATTTGAAAGAACTGCTCCTTGAAGGCATGAAGGATTTGGAGAGAAAAAGAGGTCTAAAACCCTTCACTAGTAGAGGCCAATGGACACTCGAGTCATTCCATGAACTACAATGGAGCATCGAGACAGCATTCGACAGAAGCATCATCACATGGCACATGGCAACAGACATTTGCTATCACTCGAAATTTCAGGAGTCAAAGAATTGCTCGGGGAGTAAGCTACTGTCAGATTACATGATGTACCTCCTCGCAATACGGCCTTACGTATTGTCGATCCCCACCAATGAGATCACCTTGGAGCATGCTTACTCCGAGGTCAAGAAATTTCTGGCGATTTCAAAGTTGGGCGACAGGGACAAAGCATTGGGTAAGTTATCACCATCACTGGTGCAAGAAACTGACTTGGAACTTGGCATGCGCCCTAGATTCTTCAAAGAGTGGCATGTCCTTGAGGAGGCGCGAAGACTCGCAGGTCTGCTGAATAAGATGGAGGATCCTTGGAAGCTTATAAGTAGCGTTTGGGTGGAGATGGTGTGTTACACAGCATATAATTGCCTGATTTATAACCACACGAAGCTGTTGAGGCGAGGTGGAGACATTCTAACCCATGTGTGGCTTCTGCTAGCTCACAAGACAGACAGGTTTAATTCTATGAAAAGCACAACCTAAGAGATTGGAGTTTAAGCAGGGGTGTCCAATAATCAGCGGGAACAATAACAGTTCATTTGACGTTCCTAATAATAGAGACTCAGTTCTCATCATTCGAATAATTATGCTTGATCTCCTTCATCCGTCATTTCTATTTTTCTTCTCCTAATTCTATCCTACCTACAGGGGACTGCAGCCAGCGATTTGGTGTGTTCGCTCAGTCAGTCCATATTATTTACATTGAAGTTTAATTTGAATTTAAAGATCATTTCTTTTGTGTCTCATTGTCTTTGATGTTAGATTCTTGTGCTCATTTGCTTTCTCATAGTTTTGTTCTCGAAGTACTGTTTGTTGGATTGCTTACTTTCCTAGAAAGTCCGTTTGTCAGGGACACCAGAAAGCACCTAAGAAAGTTCGACAAAACCCAATGAAGTGGTTTTCGACAAACCATACTTATACCCACAACTACTTTTTACCTGTCTATTCTTCACATCTGACGCCTCAATTTGAGTGGTTTCTAGTGGGAATGCGATCAATCTCAACTAGAGAAAGAGATTTGACCAAAAAAAAAACAAAAAACTATAGAAAGAGAGAGACGTTCGGAAAAGCAATTGAAAGGCGATTAATAGAAACAGCCGAGCCTAGGCTATTTCCCTTTCTAGTAAGCATCAAGGATTATACAATCAGGAACATATACTTTGCTATATGTCACAAGCTTGACATCAAGATAATTTCAACAAATTGACATCATCTGTTATGTGAAGCAAAACAGTTAGTATAAGATACTCCATGCATCACCTCAATGCAAAATCGATAAACAACCTACTCTTGTACAAACTGACAGATGTAGAAGGAATTAAATCAAGCTACAGTCAATCAACTATATCCATCTCCATCATTGTAATATGGGACACGTTTATGATGAAGCAAGAAAGGAATAGTATGAAGAGCACCACATTCATCTGAATGTCAAATAACCCGTGTTTGTTTATTGTAAAGCAAGGTAGGCACCTTAATAAATTAGGAAAGTTGAGACAATCTCAAGTATGCGTTACTTTAGTATTATACTGGGTCCATACGAGCATCTTTTTACGTAGTACAAAACCAAAATCTGAAAAGGGAAAAGGAGAAAAGTTATACAAAGCACAGGAAAGAGAGGATGAGAGTTCACGCAAGAGATCTATTCTTCTGTGAGTTACTCTCAAAAGTACGCTTGTGGTTTTCATAGTTTGGGAGACCCTTGAGGAATATGTATAAGATATCTCTCGACCGCTCATCCTGTCCTGCGCTCGTGTCACAGCTAACAGAAACCTAAGTGCTGCTTCTCAGTATTTAATTTATTAAAAAAAAAAAAGATCAAAAAAATAGAAGAGCAGCCTTCCAAATTCTCTGTATTGCCTCTTTTGTAGCTCCATTATATAGCCCAACAAATTGCTTCTAAGCCGGGTAAGGTGCACTCCATTGCTTCATTCTCTGTTATCAATTTCCCTGTTCAATTATCTTCAAGCATTTTACTTAATTATGCTGTTCAATTTTAGTGTGAGACTAACGCAAAACAATGAGTCCCGACTGTCCTCTTGCTCTTGTTAGATTATCTTCTGTTGACCTAAATTGAAGTTCCTTTCACAAAATCAAAATTTAGAAAAGATGTACTCATTCTCGAAATGATAGGACCTTGAATATTCCATCTACTTGATCAGATTTTTGCTGTCTTGAAAGAGGGCAAGAAGATGGACATGTTCTGAGACCCGATTGTCAAGCAGGCCAAGAGATTCTGGAGTGCGTGGGACATTCAGACCTCAGTACTATTGAGCCTCGCCTTCCAAATCATCCTTTTGGTCTTTGGCCGTCGCCGGAGTTATGTCATGGGATTTTTTGTCATGTCCCGAACCCCGGGCACGCGCACATCCCTCGGTGGTCGATTAAATTGTGACGTTCCCAGGACGCGTCGCTAACCCTTTTCTTTTTATCTTTCAATTAAGCACATGCAGAAGTGAATTAAATAAACACCCTGACAACCATCAAACACGGGGATAGTAGAAAGACATGCAACCATTTTCACAAACCACACTTTATATACATACCAGGTTAACCTAAGGGTTCATATTTACAAGTATATATCCAAAAAGAAAGCCCTAGGCCACCTATGCTCCGGACCCTTCCGCCTCGGGCTCCGGGTTCTCCATACTAGGGACCTGAAAATATTTAACCACGACGGGGTGAGATAAATGTGACATCCGAATTTTTGACCCTATTTCGATCAAATGAAATGGGCTTTTCAGCGACACGCCTATGGTCCTTTTCTCTAAGTTGATCACTCACGAGGTAACTAATCTATTAGGTGAAGCCGTTAAAGGATATAAACGCGACCGACTTGAGAATTCTACCAGAAGTCGACTGCTCAACCGTGCTAATCTGCAAGGGTAAATATGGCCACGTTAAAATTGATTAGAGACCGGAGATAGGTCAATTCCACAGAAGCATGTAATTAAATTATGGGTGATTCCATCTAATTGCAAAATTCGCGTCGAACGACACTAAACCGATTTTTCTGTTGATTCTATACCTTGTGCCTGTAATTGAAATCTTGAGATTTTTACGACAACCGAGAGTGCCTATGAGTCGGAGATGCACAATGTGGATCGAAAATAATCGATCACGGCTCAAACGCGCTAAAAATTCCTAAAAACTACCCAGTAGGTTAGATCACGCTAAAATTGCGTCCGGTTGAAATTAACCACGAAATTGAACCTGGTTTTAGGAATCGAAAGTTTATGCATGTCACGATCTATTTTTAGGATGTCAACTCATCCTTTGAAGAATTTTCGGCGAGCCCGGATTTTTGGCGAAAAATCAAAATTGGGCAAAATAAAATCGGAAAATTCGGATGGGCAAAATTGAGTGCATTTTTTGCCTTCAAGTTGGATCAAATGGTGAGGGAAATTGTGGAAAGTGGTGTGGGTTTCCTCCTCAGCAAATTTGGCCATTAAATGAAGGTTATTTGGAGTGAATTGGTGTGAATTGAAGATGGAACACATGAAATTCGTAGGCTAGGGGGGGCTACAACATTTGGCCATCAATCTTGGCTTGCTTGGGAAGATTGGGAAGGGAAATGACTGCTAGATAGGGGTTGAAGCTGGTGGGGCCTTGCACTTGAGTTTTTGGAATATTTTCCCTTGACTTTGAGGCTCTTGTCCCCCTTCCACCAGCAACAACTCCATCTTCTTCTTCTTCAACTTCTTCTTCATTTGCTCTTCCATCAACCTCCATTTCCAGAGCTTTCAAACCAGCACAGCCCCTCCATCTCTACTGCTCCATCCGCCAACCCCTGCGCCACCGTCAGCCAGCCCGCTAAGACCGCAAGCTGCCATTGACCGCCCGAGTCACCTGCCTGCCTCCGTTCGCTTGCGTCCCGCCAAATCGCTATGCCTGGCCACCACTCGCCAATCCCCGAGCCATCGTCGCAGCCACCGTTGTCCATCCAGCCTCCTCGCCACCTCCGCCCGCGTCATTCCAACTCGCCACCGTCTCGACCAGCCACCGGCAGCACCCTCGACCAATAGAGGCATAACCGGCCCCAGTAGCAAACCGTGAGGTTTGCTAGGCCTTTTCAGCCCTTTCCCGGCTTCCTTCGGTGTCGCCGTAGGTTCGAGTCTTCTCGCCTTCGTGTCACTGTCGCCGTAAACTCGTCGACTCGTTAAACCGGTGAGTTTACCTCCTAATCTCCAATTAGGATGCTAATTACACTTAAAGGTGGATTAGTGACTAATTAGTGGATTAGTTTAGGCTTAGATAGGATTAAGGGTTAATTTAATTAGTGTAATTAGTTATTTAGTTAATTAGTTAGATTAATTAGGTGGTTAGATAGCTTAGATGATTAGTCTAATTAGTGTAATGTATTTATCCTAAGCTAGGTTAGTTAATTAGTCCAATTAAGTGGTTAGATTAGCTTAGGTAGATTAATTAGTGATTTATTTAATTATTTTGCAATTTATTTATTTAAATGCAATTTATTTAATTATTTATTAATTAGCAAAAATTATACCGGGATAGCCGATCGTTAGAATTTCGTGCTAGTTGTCATGGTGTAGTTGGTTCGTGCAATTAAGTGCTAATTTATGTAATTGGATGCTGATTGATGATTTTTGATTTATTATTTCAAAAATATGGAATTTTGGTATTTAATTAGAAAAATACCAGGTGCCAGTTTTTGATGTCGAAAAGGTTTTAAGTACTATATAAAATCGTGGAATTTTAAAATGGGAGAATAACACGCTTTATGATTTGATTTGACCGTGTGTCCACGCACACCTATTTTACCGAGTGTTTTTAATATGAAGAAAATAGGCTAAGTACATTATTTGAAATTGAGGCATTTGAGTGCAAAACACGATGTTCTTGGCCAAGATTGGATGTGCATGTGATCGTTATGAGAACCCGTCACGAGCGTTTACCCCGAACGATGCTCCTATATGGAATGCCCCACATCAACGGATGCCGGTCACAGTGAAAGCTAAGCCGATGCTCCTTCAGGATTGACATCTAGAGGTAGACGTTGCCTTGCTCGATAAAGAGAGACGACGCCCGGTTATGCTGGATGACCGCCGACTGTTGAGTTGGTCGTGGCCATTGAGTCGTAATTAATTGGAACGCTTGAATGAGTGATATAAATGTCATATCCTAATTTTCAACCCTATCCCGATAATATGAATTGGGCTTTTCATCGACGCGCCTATAGTCTTTCTCTCTGAGCTGATCACTCACGAGATAACTAATCTATCAAGTGAAGTCGTTAAGAGATATAAACGCGACTGACTTGAGAATTCGATCAGAAATCGACTGCTCGACCATACTAATCGGCAAGGGTCAATACGGTACCGTTTAAATCGATCAAAGACCAGAGATAGATCGATTCGATAGAGGCACGTAATTAAAGTGTGGGTGATTCCACCAAATTGCAAAATTCGCGTCGAACGGCACTAAACCGATTTTTCTATCGATTCTGTACCCTGTGCCCGTAATTGAAACCTTGAGATTTTCACGACAACCAAAAGTCGCCTATGAGTCGGAGATGCATAATGTGGATCGAAAATAATCGACCACAAGTCAAACGGGCTAAAAATTCCTAAAAGTTACCCGGTATGTTAGATCAAGCTAAAATCGTGTCCGATTGAAATTAATCACGAAATTAAACCCGATTTCAGGAATCGAAAGTTCAAATGTGTCACGATTTATTTTTAGGACGTCAACTCATCCTTTGAAGAATTTTCGGCAAATCCTGGATTTTTGGTGAAGAATCAAAATTCGACAAAATTGATTCAAGAAATTCGGAGGGCCACCTTGGTGTGGATTTTTGGCCTTCAAGTTGGATTATTTAGTGATGGAAATGGTGGAAATTTGTTTGGGCTTCCTCCTCAGCAACTTGGCCATCAATTGGAGGTTACTTGGAGTGAAATTGAATTGAATTGAATTGGTGAGAGAAACACTTGAAATTCGTAGGGCCATGGGGGCTGCAATTCTTGGGCATCAACCTTGGCTTGTTGGAGAAGCTTGGGAGGGGAAATGGCTGCTGGTGATAGCTGAAGACTCCGACACTGGCACTTTTCCATTTAAAAGCCCATAAAACCGAGTTTTATACTAAAATTCAATAATTACCATCAAGCAATAAATTGCATATCATATTACATAGAAACCATCAAAATCACGCATAATGCCATCATATAGCCAAGAACACCAAAAATCCCTTTTTTAAAATCAACTTGGCAACTCTTTTTTTTTTTTCTTTAAAGCTTTCGGAAATAAATTCGTACAGGATCACATATTTCAAATCAACCGGTCAAACTTTGCACACATCTAATTTGAAACCTCACGGATCTATTGAGCACATAAAACCTCATGTCCAACCCGACACCTCATTTATTTTTCCATTTTCTTGCCCAACCATCCCTTTTGAAAATAATCTTTAGTAACCCTTTTTTTTTTGTTCAAAACTTTTAGAAATAAATTCATAGGTGCTCGCGTACTCAAAATTAATCCCTCAAAATTTGCACGTACCTAGTTTAAAACCTCATTGTTTTATTGGGCAAATAAGTTTTGGTGTCCAAACCCGACACCTAATTGTTTTTCTAATTAAAAGCCCATAATGCCATCTTTTGCATTACCAATAAACGCTCACCATAGCACAACCATTCACATATCATCACGCATAAGTCCTAAGCATGCCAAGAGTCAACCACATCACCAAATATGCATTTTTCAGTAAGCATTACACCAAGAACAACAACAAAACCACAACCAGTCCTAATCGACAGAAATTGGGCCACTCGCGCGTCTCCAAGTTTAATTCCAGAAACATAACCAAACGAGTTCAGAAAATTATCAAATTTGAATATGTTATAAAGGACACTTAAAAGAACATTTTTTATGAGACAACTTGACCCAAATATTTCTAGAATAAGATAAGTAATTCACCCAAACCGTTACAAAAACTGTGACCATGTCCGGAAATTAGGTTTTCTAAAATCAGTCTGGTTCGAGGTCTAAAACATATCCGTTTAATTTAAAATTTGAGTATGTTAAACTAAAAGATGTGATAAACAACTTTTGTGAAGAAACTCTTTCCAAAGTAGAACCCTAAGAGCTAATAAAAATCCATTAAACACCAAAAGGTCATTGTTTCCAGCACAATCCGAGATTCTGTTTTGCAAATAACGAATCTGAAATCTCATTTTTTAAATCCATAAAATCTTGAGTAAAATATATGTCATATCTGAAGATGTCTAGAACATTTTCCAAGAAGGAAGCAATTCCAAAATCGTAGCACGTTTTTTTCCCACAAAAATAGCAAACGGTGAGGGTCTAGTAACCAGATTCGAGGGAAATCCACTAAACCAAGTTGAATCACCCTCATTAGTACTAATCCAACCAACTAGATCAATACTAATCCATCTTAAGGCTAATCTAACCAAACTAGATTAACATTAATCCATCTTAAGGCTAATCTAACTTAATACTAATTTAACTAAGCTAATTAGCACTAATCTAACTCCCTAAACGCAATTAACAACCTAATCAAGGATTAGGGAGTTAACTCACCAGATTAGGACGGCAGCGGGTTCACGGCGATGGCGACACGACGACGGTGAGGACCCGAGACTACCGCGTCTCCAACGGAGGCTGATACAGCCCCTCAAGTGCTCAGCCAAGAAGGACTTGGCTGGTGGTGCGGTTGCTAGATGGTCTCGGTTTGGGGCTGAGCTTGCTGCGAAGTTGGTGGCTGGTGGTGCTGGAGTTGCGGTCTGTGGAGGCGCGGCTTGGTGGGCTGAGCTGCTGGCGTGGGGTGGCAGCTAGGATGTGGTGCGGTTGTGGTTAGGTGGCTGTGGAGTTGGCATGAGGGTGCTGCTTGGTAAAGTTCTGGTGGATGGTTGCTGGATGCAGTGAAGAAGATGGATCTGGCGTGAGGTAAAAAGGAGATGGTCGTGGTGAGTGCTGCTGGTGGCGTGAGGGGATGTGGGAAATGATGGCAGGTGAAAATGGCGTGGGGATGAAGATGCTGAGATGAGGGAAATGGAAAGGTGAGGGAAGAAGGAAGAAGGCGTGAGGATGAGGGGAAGTGGGCGTGCGGTAGAAGGGAGAAGGAGATGGGCTGAACGTAAGAGAGAGAGGAGGAGAGAGAAGATCAAGTCAAGGCTTCACCTAATCAAGACCCTTGCAAAATATCAAGCCCACTCAAGTCTATGCCTCAAAAGTCTTCATCCTTCAAAGTCCATGCTTCCTCCAATCAAGATTTACCTCAATTTCCCACAAACAAATCCATTTTGGGCAGCCATTTCCCCCTTTTTTCCTCTAACTCTGAATTTCCTCTTATTTTCCAATTTGTTCGAAAACCGATTTTTCCGCAAAATTCCGGGCTCGACGGAATTTCTCTGAAAGACGAGACGGCGTCCTAAAAATAAATCGTGACACGCTTGAACGTCCGAATCCCGAAACCGAATTCAATTTCGTGGTTAAAATCGACCGAACGCAATTTTAGTACAACCTAACCTATCGGGTAACTTTTAGGGATTTTAGCGCGTTTGACCCGTGGTTGATAATTTTCGATCCACGTTTGTGCATCTCTGACTCGTAGGCGACTTTCGGTTGTCGTAAAAATCGGCAGGTTTCAATTACGTGTACCAAGTATAATTTCGATAGCGGTTATTGCTGTTTGACGCGAATTTTGCAATCATACGGAATCACCCATAATTCAATTACGTTATTCCATCGAATCAACCTATATCCGATTACTAATTGATTATAACGGTGTCGTATTGATCCTTGCCGATTATTATGATCGAGCAATCGATTTCTGATCGAATTCTCAAGTCTGTCGCGTTTACATCCCTTAACAGCTTCACCTAATAGATTAGTTAACTCGAGAATGACCAGTTCTGAGTAAATTAACCATAAGCGCGTCGATGAAATGCCCATTTCATAAATTCAAGACGAGGTCAAATTTCAAGATGTCACAACTTACCTCGTCTCAACTCCCTGCATGTTAGTGCGTCACATATATCATATGAATACAGCAAACGTATTTAATAGCTGAAACGCCTCAATTTATCTTTCAAACAATCACAGGGGTCCTGATTATAAGGTAAAACCATTATGACATGTCTTATTCGTACCACACAATTTTGCCCCATAATCAGGCGTAGCTATCTCAATCACTTAGGCATGTCCCAGTTATTTACGACCTATCGCCCACGGCCAACTCAATAGTCTGCGGTCATCCGGCATAACCGGCGTCGTCCCGCTCTATCGGGCATGGCAACATCTAGAACCCCCACCTAGAAGGCATCCCAAAAAGGGGTATCGATCTGGCCTCCACCGCGACTGGCTTCCGGACCCCCGTCGGGCATCTGATAAACATCGAGCATCATCCCCAAACTCCCGTTGGGTGACGGGTTCTGACAGTGGCCACACGCACATCTATACTTGGTCAAGAACATCGTGCTTTGCACTCAAATGCCTCAATTTCAAATAATGGGCTTAGCCAATTTTCTTCATATTAAAAATTCCCGGTAAAATAATTGTGCATTGTCACATATTTAAATTGAACCAATAAACGTGGTACTCTCTCTTTTCAAAATCTTACGATTTTATATAGTACATAAAATATTTTTGGCATAAAAAATCGACACCCGGTATTTTTCTAATTAAATACCCATAAAATCAATTTTTGCAATAATAGCCAATAATCATCACCAAGCACTCAATTGCACAAATAAGCGATCAATTTCACATATAAACTCAACCACGATGATCAGTGTAAAATTATGATAAACGACTATCCCGTCACAATTTACACTAATTATAATTAATTAAATAAATTACAATTAAATTAAATAAATCTAATTTAATTAAACTAACCATGGTTAATTAAACTAACCACGGTTAACTAAACTAACCCTAGTTAACTAACTAACCTAGGGTAGATAATCCTAACCAAACTAACTAGTCTAGGTAACTAACTAACCCAACTAACTTAGTTACACTAACTAAATTAACATTAATCTTAATTAAGGCTGAACTAACCTACTAAGTGGAATTAACTTCATAATCCGAGATTATGGCGTTAACTCACCGGATTAGGGTGGCGACGGGTTCACGGCGACGGCAGCGCGAAGGCGGTGAGAAACCGTAACTACCGGGTCTCCAACGGAGGTCAAACGGCAAGGGAAAACAGTCTACAAGCTCACGGCTGGGCTGGTCGAGCTGGTTCTATGGTGGCTGGACCGAGAAGCTGCAGGTGGTCGAGCGGGCTGGCTGGGGTGGCAAACGACTGAGCTAGGTGGACAGGGACGATGAGCGGCTGGTGGCAATGACGGGTGGAGCTGGCGGGGCTGGCGGCCGAGCTCAAGTGAGTTGAGGTGAGGACAGTAGCGAGCTAGACCAGCGGGCGCACCGGCGGACACGGCTAGTAGTTGGAGTGGTGGTCGAATGTGAAGAGGAGCTGGATGATTTCGGTGGTGCTGGTTGGGCGTGCGACGGCGAAGATAATGAAGAGGTGGTGCGGCAGCAGCAAAGTAGGAGGAAAATGGAGAATGAAGAAAGTGAAAGGAAGAAGAAGAAGCTGCAGCAGTGGTTCAACTGCAGAGGGTCATGCACGCATAAAGGGAGAGGGAAAGGGAGAGGAAAGAGAGGGAGAAGGGAGTCAAGGCTTTGGCCAATAGGGGGCCAAGAGAAATATCCAAGCACTTGAGTGCATTTGCCACAAAGTCTTCAACCCTCTATGTCAAAGCATCATCCAATGGCAAATTTCCTTCCAATTCCTCACCAATTAAGTCATTGTGGTGGCCAAAAATCACACCAAATCAGCCCATACGAATTTCTTCCATTTTCTTTTGCCGAATTTGTTTTTTTGCAACAATTCCAAGCTCGACGGAATTTCTCCAAAGATGAGACAAGGTCCTAAGAATAAATCGTGACACACTCGAATGTTTGATTCCCAAAACCAAATTTAATTTCGTGGTTAAAATCAACCGAACGCAATTTTAAAGCAACCTAACATACCGGGTAGCTTTTAGGGATTTTAGCGCGTTTGACCCATGGTCGATAATTTTTTATCCACGTTTGTGCATCTTCGACTCGTCAGCAACTTTCAGTTGTCATAAAAATCTGAAGATTTCAATTACAGGTACCGAGTATAAAATCGATAGAGAATCGAGTTAGTGCCGTTCGACACGAATTTCACAATCCTGTGAATCACCCATAATTCAATTGCGTGTTTCTATCGAATTGACCTATATCCGATCACTAATTGATTATAACAGTGTCGTATTGACCCCTGCCGATTATTATGGTCGAGCAGTCGATTTCTGATCAAATTCTCAAATCTATCGCGTTTATATCCCTTAACGACTTCACCTAATAGGTTAGTTAACTGTGAGTGGCCAACTTAGAGAAAAAGGATCATACACACGTCGACGAAATGCCCATTTCATATTATCAAGACGGGGTCGAAATTCATAATGTCACAACTCTTCCCTTCTTATAAAAATTTCATCCTCGAAATTTAAACCATTACAATTCTTCTTCAAAAAGGTGGGGGTAATGATATCTCATTGATTCTTCGCTTTCCCACGTTGCTCCTTCTATCCCATGGTGTTGCTAAACCACTTTGACCAAGGGAATTGTCTTGTTGCGCAGCACTTGCTCCTTTCGATCCACGATCTGGATCGGTCTCTCCACATACAACACTCTTTCGTCCACGTCTAATTCTTTAAAATTCAGCACGTGGGTCAGGTCAGGTTTATACTTCCTCAACATCGACACGTGGAAGACATCATGCACTTGTGAAAGCTTCGACGGCAACACAAGATGATACGCCAGAGTCCCTATTTGTTCCAAAATTTCAAAGGGATCGACATACCTCGGACTCAACTTCCCTTTCTTGCCAAAGCATGAAGTACCCCTCATTGGTGACATTTTGAGGAATACGTGTTCACCAGCTTGGAACTTCAATGGTCTCCGTCGCTTATCTGCATAACTTTTCTGGCAACTCTGAGCGATCTTAAGTCTTTCCCGAATAACCTTGATGGCGTCCACTGACTGCTGAACCAACTCAGGGCCGGTAATCTTACGCTCTCCAACTCCGTCCCAACAAACTAGAATTCTGCACATTTTGCCATACAACGCTTCAAACGGTGCCATCTGGATGCTCGCTTATAACTGTTGTTGTAGGCGAGCTCAACTAGATGAAGCTGTTCCTCCCAACTTCCTTTGAAGTCCAACACGCAAGCTTGCAGCATGTCCTCAAGGGTTTGAATCATCCTCTTAGACTGGCCATTTGTCTGCAGATGATAGGCCGTACTGTACTGCAGCTTCGTTCCTAAGGCAGTCTGTAAACTTTTCCAAAAGCTGCTGTGAACTTCGGGTCTCGATCTAACGTGATTGTCACTGGTACTCCATGAAAACCCATTATCTGACACACGTACAACTCAGCATCTGTCCAATGGAAAATATTTTCGTACGGCGATGAAGTGAGCAGACTTCGTCAATTTGTCGACTACAACCCATATGGAATCATTACCTCGCTGACTCCTTGGTAATCCCATCACAAAGTCCATGTGATGTGTTCCCACTTCCACTCGGGAATCTCGAGAGGTTGCAGAAGTCCTCCAGGCTTGCAATGCTATGCTTTCACTTGCTAGCACGTCAGACACTTGGCGACATGTCTAGCGATATCCGCCTTCATACCGATTCACCAATAATGCTTACGCAGATTCTGCTACATCTTTGTACTGCTTGGATGAATGCTGTAACTACTACGATGTGCTTCTGACAAGATTTCCTCCTTAAGCTCTGCATCGTCAAGTACACACAAACGTCCACGAAACTTTAGTTTTCCGTCTTCATAAATCTGAAAATCAGCATTTCTCTTTTTTGCATCTTCTTGCAGGATTTTCTAGATCTTAGGATCCATCAACTGCAACGTCTTAATCCTTATATGCACTTCCGCTTCAATTCTGAGGGTGGCTATAAGACTTGAAATGTGGCCTACCTCAAATTTGAAAACCGAATCTCGAGCTCCTTCAAGTAGAATCTATTCCTGAATCACCATCTACGCAATCGATGACTTTCGACTCAACATATCTACGACCTTGTTGGCTTTTTCGGGATGATACAGGATGTCGTAGTCGTAATCCTTGAGAAGTTCCATCCAACAACGCTGTCTCATGTTCAACTCCTTCTAAGAGAATAAGTACTTTAGGCTCTAGTGGTATGTAAAAATCTGAAACATTTCTCCGCACAAGTAGTGTCTCCAAGCAAATATGATCGCTGCGAGTTCTAAGTCATGCGTCAGGTAATTCAACTCATGAGGCCTCAACTGACGAGACGTGTATGCAACAACTCTTCCATGTTGCATTAAAACGCGACCCAGTCCTCTAAACAATGCATCACTAAAGATTTCATATCCTCTAGGACCAGACGGAATTGTCAACACAAGTGCGGTAGTCAGCTTCTGCTTAAGCTCTTGAAAACTACGCTCGCACTTATCTGTCCAGGCAAACTTCTCTTCTTTCTTCAACAATCGAGTCAAAGGCATGGCTATTGCAGAAAATCTTTCCACAAACTGTTTGTAATAGCCTGTTAATCCCGAGAAGCTTCTGATCTCTATCACTGTCATATCCACTATAGTTGCCAAATAACCCTGGCAACCCACCTCTAACAAACAGGTTGCCTCAAGCAACGAGATTAAGGTAATCGATGGTCCTCCTCAACTTCCAATAAACTCGAAATTTTCACCCGCTAACGAGTTAAACTGGATTACTACATAACAACGATCCATCACAGCAAGATACTCCTTGAGCCAATCTTTTCATTTATGACATCAAAGTTATACATAGGCAACATGGTCAAGTACAACTCTAGCCAGTGATTTTCCTTTCTACGACTTCATTTCAATAAACCAAATTTCTACAAGCTTAACCATATTTCCGCTATGCCACTCTAATAAGATTATTCAGGAAACACTGCCCTTCCTGTTCGGTGCATAGCTCGGTTCATTCATGCCTCCTTCGCCATCCTAGTAGTGCCCTATCTACGATAGTGGTGCCTATGCTCCCTTGGACCTATGCAGACAGTCTTTCACCGGGTGGCCGTGCTGACCACATCCGTAACACACTCCCATTCTACCAGGACACGGGGTTGGTTCATGCTTCCTTCTACAAATTCGGTACACGCCATTCGGGTTGGGTGCTGGCTTTCCTATTCCACCCCTTTAGTTGGGCGGAATGGAATACTCTCCTCCAGTCATCGTCATTTTCCCAAACTGATTGCTGTCTCTGTTGGGCACGAACCGCGACCCAGATGCAGTGGCTCGTTCGTTCAAGTTCCTCTCGATCAGCTGGGCCCTCTCGTACAGATCGTTATAATCCTTAAGATTCAACGATACCAGCGGATCCTTAACTTCTGGTCTCAGTCCGTCTCTGAACCTTCTCGCTCTATCCACCGGGTCTTCAATCAGCCTTGGTGCGTACTTGGACAGTTCTGCAAACTTCACCTCGTACTGGTCCACTGACATCAGACCCTAACGAAGACGTTGGAATTCAGCCATCTTCTGCTCTCTAGCGCAGTCAGAAAAATACTTCCCATTGAAAACTTCCACGAAGGCATTCCACACCAGAACCATGCCTTCGAGAAACACTCTTCCCCCGGTGGCTTCCCACCACGTGCTTGCATTCCCTTACAACTGGTAGACCGTCAAGACTACCTTGTCTTCCTTAAAGCACCTCAGCAGTGCGAAGACTTTCTCTAACTCCCGGATCCAGAGGGTTGCAGCCTCAGGATTGCCTAATCCAAAGAATCGCGACAAATTCAACTTCAGAAATTGCTCCACTAACTTGTGCATTAGTCACTCCCCGATCCCATTTCTAGGTGGGACCTCAGCAGGTGTGGCTGCAACAGCGGCAATGGCATTGGCAGCAGTAGTGGTGGCAGCAATAGCAGCAGCTTGATTCTACGCTTGTTGTCCCATCATGTTCCCCAACGTCTCCAACGCCTGAACGATCTCATCTATTCTAGGATCGCCCGGTGCTACTCCCTCAATACCAGCCTGCGGCGATACTCTTTCTCTCGCGCTGGCCTGAGCCGGCACTCTTCCTCGGGTACCAACCCCAGTCGACGTCCTACCCCGAGTGACAGACGCAACTGTCCTCTTCTGAGGAGTCCTCTACTCCGGTTCGCTCATTCTGCATGATCTTTGTAGAACCTACTTTTCCAATTTTAACACAGAATTAGAAAACTGAACAACTCACACAAAACAATCAATCAATCAATCATAGGTGTCAGCATAAGGAAAAGGCCTTTCCTACTAACTATCCCAAAACCCATCGCACCTTATCACCTCAGACACTAACCAGCTCTGATACCACTTCGAGCGAGGATGTCACGCCCAAACCCTAGGCACACGCACATCCCTCGGCGGTCGATTAAATTGCAACGTTCCTAGGACGCATCGCCGACCCTTTTCTTTTCTTTTCTTTTTTTCAATTAAGCACATACGAAAGCGAATTATGTCACGCCCCGATCCTCGAACGCGTGCCCATCCCTCAACTGGTCAATTAATAGCGACGTCCCAGGACGCATCGCCGACCCTGTTCATTTAATATGCGCAAACGGAAGTATAAAGAAAATCCCCAGATAATAAAACAATGGGATAAAAAAGTAAGGCCATATTTTCGTATTGAAACTCATAACCAAACTTTTATACAAACACAAACCAGTATAATTCACAACCCTTCACAACTTCCTATTCCACTCTATACACACCAAAACCGGATTCACAAAAGAGGATGGGATCTCAATCCTCATCCGGGTCATACTCAGGATCATTCGGATCCTCCTCCTCAGGTCCTTCGTCCTCCTCTTCAGCTTCTTCTTCGGCTTCAGATGCCGGCTCATCTTCAGGCATCTCCTCAGCTACTCCCCAATCTTCATCCTCCTCCGGTCCATCCACCTCCTGCTGCGCCATCCCACCGATATCTTCATGCCCATTATCCTCCTCGATCGAATGTACGGGAGTGCGAGCCTCGGCCTCTTGCTGCGGGTCTCTCGGATCTACTACCGATCCATCCAGGTGATCGGCTGTTCCTTCTCCGAGCGCATCTTCCAATATGTTATGAGGCACCTCCTCTTCCGGTATGGGACCCTCTCTACGCCCATCAAAATACTCTCGATACCATGATCGATACCTGTGGGGTCTCAAGGCTTCTACCCCCACGTCAACCTAGACGATCAACTGAAACAGCACGTACTCTAACCCTTCCGGGTGGGGGTGGATGTGGAAATGGGTCTCTAACTCCGAGATCTGCTCTGGGATGCCATAATGCATACGAGGATGAGGAGGTGGAGGTGCTGCCAATCTAGGGGCCTGAAATGTTGTCCCACAACCGGGATGAGACTACGTCTCAGCAAGTTCTACCCCATTAAGACTCAATTAGGGAACCAATACACTACTCGGTTGCCTAAGCACAGCACAAGTCAGAGGACTTACCTTGGCCTCATATCCAACCTGCAATTCAAGTTATATACAGATACTCCATGACAGTCAATCAAATTACGGCAATCGGATCAAATCATTGATCAATCGAACTAGTCGATTACATGTCAGACGGACCATTCTAGGTCATGGATTCCACACCATATAACCTCCCATAGGGCACTCGGTCACAGAGCCACATCAATGCTCTCGGGCGTCAAGTTCGCCAAGGTGACTTATCCACTAGACAATTGCGTGCGTTCTTTAAGGCGCCGTTTTCGCCAGTGATGTCCTTAATCACCGAACCACACATGCCTATAACCATGTATTCAATAGACAGTTACCTGCGTTCTTTAAGGCGCCGTTTTCGCCAGTGATATCCCAAATCACCGAACCACGTATGTCCATGATGGGATATGTACTAGACCGATACGTGCATTTTTTAAGGCGCCGTTTTCGCCAGTGACATCTTTAGTCACCGAACCACGTAGGCCCATACACCGTACCTGACCGGTCCAAGCCCAAAGTACTTCTGATTCACTCTTACCATTCTACTCACTTTACGACTTATCAAAGCATTAAAAATGCTGAATAAACATACTCGGCCAACTACTAGTCAATCAATCAATCCCACTCAATTTCAAACAATTTAGGGTAAATCCCTAAAATATCACAATTAAATTAATTCCATGCAACGTAGAGCTCAAATAAATAAATGGACTGCGCCACGACAATCAGCACGAGATTTCGATCGTCGGCCACCTCAGCCTTAATTTCCGAAAATTAATTAATGAATTAATTAATTAATTAATTTCGAAAATTAAATATTAAATATTAAATATTCAATTTAGCTCAAAATAAAGCCCAATTAAATAAACGGACTTCACCACGATCATCAGCACGAAATTCCGATCACCGGCCATCCCGGTTGAATTTCCGAAAAATAAATAATTAAATAATTAATTTCGAAAATTAAATAAATAAATATTAAAAATCCAATTTAGGTCCGTGATGCCTAATTGGAACCCGAAACGGGTCGGGAAACCCCGAGATGCATTCAATAAATATTAGAAGCTCTCTACTTGCTAATGACTAAGTCTAACCACCTAAACCTAATTAATTAAAACTAAACAACCTTTAAATGTAATTAGCCCACTAAGCAAGGATTAGTGAGATTACTCACCGGAATCGCGTGCAACTCGCATCAATCCGATGGGCACGGCGCGAGGAACGATTCTTCCCAAAGCACGGCTCGGGTTCGGGGCCCGGAAACGGCCCAAAAGCAGGCTCGAAGATGCTGGAAACCCACACGGCGGGTGGCTGCGTTTGCTGAAAAAAGACATAAAATGGCAACTAACAACCACAGCAAGGGCGGCAAGGTGAGGGGGAGGGTCGGTGGAGGTCCGGCAGCGTCGGACGGTGGTCGGAGGTGGCCGAACAGGGGCGGAACGGGGTTGGACAAAGGCGAAACAAAGCTGGGCGGCGACGGCAAGGACGGCAAGGCGCGAGGGGGCGGTGGCGGAGCGCACGACATGCGCGGGCGGCGGTGCGGGTGGCAGTTCGACTCCGATACGGCGGCAACGAGCAGCGGCTCCGATCTTCGGCAAGCTACTGCTCTTCTTCTTCCGCTTCTGGTTTTTCACGAACAAGAGGGGAAGAAGAAAAGAGTTGGTTCGGTCACGTGGGTGTGGGGAGAAGAGAGAGAAGAGAGAAGAAGAAGGGGTTTTTGACTAGTCAAAAGTAAGAGAGAGAGAGAGAGAGAGAGAGAGAGAGAGAGAGAGAAGCCAATTTGAAATTGGCAAGGGGCAGGCGGTCGGTGGGGGGGGGTACGCACGAAAGGGAGGGTAGAGGAGAGAGAAAAGAGAGAGAGAATAAGGGAGAAAAAGAAATAGAAAGTAAAAGAAAATAGTAAACAAAGTCACACTATTCAATTTACTTCTATTATTTTCCTTTTCTCAATCCCTTTTTATTTTCTTCCGGTCTTCAATTTTTCCTCCGATAATTTCTTTCCTGAAATTTCAGACTCGTCAATAATTTGATGGACGATGAGACGAGGTTAAAAATGAATTATGACACGCTCGAATATACGATTCCCGAAATCGAGTTAAATTCCGTGGTTAAAATCAATCATACGTGATTTTAGTCCAATACAATCAATTAAGTAGCTTTTAGGGATTTTTACCGCGGATACATCCCTTAACGGATTCACTCAATAGGTTAGTTAACTCGTGAGTGATCAACTCAGAAAAAAAGGACCATAGGCACTTGACGAAAAGCCCATTTCACTTTTGTCGAAACGGGGTCGAATTTCGGGATGTCACAACTCTTCTCCTCTTATAAAAATTTCGTCCTCAAAATTTAAACCTTACAAACTTAAGCAAAAAGATGGGGGTACAATTCTCTCATTGACCCTTCGTCTCCCATGTCCCTCCTTCGGTACCGTGGTGTTTGTGACATCCCGAAATTCGACCCCGTTTCTACAAAGTGAAATGGGCCTTTCGTCAAGGTGCCTATGGTCCTTTTTCTCTGAGCTGATCACTCACGAGTTAACTAACCCATTGAGTGAAGTCGTTAAGGGATGTATCCGCGGTAAAAATCCCTAAAAGCTACTTAATTAGTTGGATTGGACTAAAATCGCGTCTGATCGATTTTAACCACGGAATTGAACTCAATTTCAAGAATCGAATTTTAAGCGTGTCATAATTCCTTTTTTTAGGACTTCGTCTCATCGTCCGTCAATTTATTGACGAGTCCGAAATTTCGATAAAGAAATTATCGAAAGGAAAATTGAAGACCAGGAAGAAATTAAAAAGGGAAAAGAAATGAAAAGAAAATAGTAATTTTGTAAATAAGGTAATTTTACTTATTCTTGTACTATTTCTTCTTTTTTTTCTATTTTTTTTCCTCCCTTTCTTTTTCTCTCTCTTTCCTCTCTCCCTCCTCTCCCTTTTCCCCCATGTGCGCAGCCCCTCCCCCTTCGTACGAGACCCCCCCAAGCCAAATTCAATTTGGCTTCTCCCTCCTTCTCACTTTTTGACTAGTCAAACCCCAACCCTTATCTCTTCTTTCCACTTTTCTTTCTCTCTCCCTTCTCTTCTTCTTTCCTTTTCCCCCACATGACCCAATTCCCCCTTCTTCTTTCTTCTTCATCCGGAACCAGCGAAGACAGAAGCAAGCTGAAGAACAAAAGGAGAAGCTCGCCGGACACCAGCTCGCCGGAGACCGAAGCTCTTCGCCGCACACGCACCGCCCGTCGCCGCCGCCCGCGCCCGCGCGCCCGACTGTCGCCCTCGTCCCCTCGCGCCCAGCGTCCCCCGCACGACCAGCTTCTGCCCAGCCCCATTCAACCCTTGTTCGGCCACCTTTGGCCACCGTTTGAGCTCGCCGAACCTCCACCGACCCTCCCCCGTGCCTTGCCGCCCTTGTGGAAGTGTTTTGTGGCTGTTTTGTGTGTTCTTTTTTAGAAAACACAGCCCCCACGGAGTGGGTTTCCAGCCACCTTCGGGCTCGCTTTGGACCGTTTCCGGGCCTCGGACCCGAGTCGTGCTTTGGAAGGAATCGATCCCCGCGCCATGCCCGTCGATTTGATCCGGGTTGCGCGCGATTCCAGTGAGTAATCTCACTAATCCTTGCTTAGTGGGCTAATTACATTTAATGGTTGTTTAGTTTATTTAATTATGTTTAGGTAGTTAAATCAGTGTTTATTAGTCAATTGAGATGCGAATTAGATAAATTGAATGTGTAATTAGCAAGTAGACATGATCTACTATTTATTGAGGGTAGCTCGGGATTTTTTCGACCCTTAATCGGGCTTCAATTTGACAATTCGGGCCTAAGTGGAATTTTTGGCATTTAAATATTATTTTTTCGAAATTAAATTAAATAATTATTTATTTTCCGAAAATTCAACTGGGATGGTTAGCGACCGGAATATTATGCTGATGACCGTGGTGAAGTCCGTTTATTTAATCGGGCTTTACTTTGAGCTAAATTGAATTTTTAATATTTATTATTTAATTTTCGAAATTAATTATTTATTTATTTATTTTTCGGAAATTAAGGCGAGGATGGCCGACGATCGAAATCTCGTGCTGATTGTCGTGGCGCAGCCCGTTTATTTATTTGAGCTCTACGTTGCTTAGAATTAATTAAATTGTGATATTTTAGGGTTTTGCCCTAATTTGATTGAGATTGAATTGTTGATTGGTAGATGGCCAAGTTTGTTTATTCAGCATTCTAGTGCTTCGTTAAGTCGTAAAGTGTGTGGAATAGTGAGAATGAATCAGAAGTACTTTAGGTTTGGACCGATCAGACATGGTGTATGGACCTACGTGGTTCGGTGACTAAGGACGTCACTGGCGAAAATGGCGCCTTAAAGAACGCACGTATCAGTCTAGTACTCATATTGTTATAGGCATGCATGGTTCGGTGATTAAGGACATCACTGGCGAAAACGACGCCTTAAAGAACGCACACAATTGTCTATTGAGTACAAGATTATAGGCATGCGTGGTTCGGTGACTAAGGATGTCACTGGCGAAAACGGCGCCTTAAAGAATGCACGCAATTGTCTAGTGAATAAGTCACCTTGGCGAACTTGACGCCCAAGAGCATTGATGTGGCTCTGTGACCGAGTACCCTATCGGAAGTTAGATGGTGTGGAATCAATGACCTAGAATGGTCCGTCTGACATGTAATCGACTAGTTCGATTGACCGATGATTTGATTGATCGTTCGTTGTGAGTTATGAAACGTTGTATATAACCTTGAATTGCAGGTTGGATCCGAGGCCAAAGTAAGTCCTCTGACTCGTGCTGTGCTTAGGCAACCGAGTAGTGTATTGGTTCCCTAATTGAGTCTTAGTGGGGTAGAACTTGCTGAGACGTAGTCTCATCCCGGTTGTGGGACAACATTTCAGGCCCCTAGAATGGCAACACCTCCACCTCCTCGTCCTCGCATGCATTATGGCATTCCAGAGCAGATCTCGGAGCTAGAGACTCATTTTCACATCCACCCCCACCCGGAAGGGTTAGAGTACGTGTTGTTCTAGTCGACCGTCTGGGTTAACGTGGGGGTAGAAGCCCTGAGGCCCCACAAATATTGATCATGGTATCGGGAATATTTTGATGGACGTAGAGAGGGTCCCATACCAGAAAATGAGGTGCCTTTTAACATATTGGAAGATGCGCTCGGAGAAGGAACCGCCGATCACCTGGATGGATCGGTAGTGGATCCGAGAGCCCCGAATCAGGAGGCCGAGGCTTTTACTCCAGTACCTTCGATCAAGGCGAATAATGGGCATGAAGATATCGGTGGAATGGCCCAGCAGGAGGTGGATGGACCGGAAGAGGGCGAAGCTTGGGGAGCAGCTGATGAGATGCCTAAAGATGAGCCAGCATCTGAAGCCGAAGAAGAAGATGAAGAGGAGGAAGAAGGAGAAGAGGAGGAGGATCCGAATGATCCAGAATATGACCCGGATGAGGATTGAACCTCATCCTCTTTTGTGAACCCGGTTTTGGTGTGAATAGAGTGAATCAGGAGGTTATGAAGGATTGTGAATTATACTGTTTTGTGTTGTATATAAAAGTTTGGTTATGAGTTTCAATATGAAAGTATGGCCCTACTTTTCTATCCCATTGTTTTATTGTCTAGGGATTTTCTTTATACTTCCGCTTGCGCATATTAAATGAACAGGGTCGGCGATGCATCCTGGGACGTCGCTATTAATCGACCAGGTGAGGGATGGGCATGCGTTCGAGGATCGGGCGTGACAGTGTTGCCAGACCACTTTGACCAACGGAATGATCTTTGTACGCAGTACCTGCTCCTTTCTGTCTACAATCTGGACCGATCTTTCCACGTATGACACTCTGTCATCCACATCCAATTCCTCAAAATTGAGCACATGTGTAGGGTCAAGCTCGTACTTCCTCAACATCGACATGTGAAAGACGTCATGCACTTGCGCCAACCTTGGCGGCAATGCAAGACGATACGCTAAGGTCCCAATTCTCTCGAGAATTTCAAATGGACCTACGTACCTCGGACTCAGCTTGCCTTTCTTCCCAAAGCGCGAAGTTCCCCTCATTGGTGACACCTTTAGGAAAACGTGATCACCAACTTGGAATTCCAAAGATCTCCGGTGCTTATCTGCATAACTTTTCTGTCTGCTCTGCGCGGTCTTCAATCTGTTTCTGATCACTGCCACGGCATCTACTGACTGCTGAACTAACTCTGGGCCTGTTATCTTCCTTTCTCCGACTTCATCCCAACATACTGGAGTTCTGCATGCTCTGCCATACAACGCTTCAAATGGAGCCATCTTGATACTCTGCTGGTAACTGTTGTTGTAGGCAAATTCTACCAGGTGCAACTGATCCTCCCAACTTCCTTTGAAGTCTATTACACAAGCTCTCGCATATCCTCAAGGGTCGAATCGTCCTCTCGCATCGGCCATTTGTCCGAGGATGATACGCCGTCTTGTATCTTTTGAAGCTTTGTACCTAAAGCACTCTGCAAGCTCTTCCAAAAAGCAGCAGTAAACCTCGGGTCTCTGTCTGAGGTTATCGTCACCGGCACTCCATGCATTCGAACCACTTGACGCACGTACAGGTCTGCGTGCCTATCAAGACTGAGGTCCTTTTGAACTACAATGAAGTGAGCCGACTTTGTCAGTCTGTCCACTACTACCCAAATGGAATCACTTCCTCTCTGACTTCTTGGTAGTCCAGTCACGAAATCCATCGTGATATGCTCCCATTTCCATTCTAAGATCGTAAGAGGTTGCAAGAGTCCTCCCGGCTTGCAATGCTGAGCTTTTACTTGTTGACATGTCAGACACTTGGCCACATGCTTGGCGACATCCGTCTTCATACCTGACCACCAATAGTGTTAACGCAGATTCTGATACATTTTAGTGCTTCCAGGATGAACGCTGTAATTGCTACGATGTGCTTCAGATAAAATTTCTTCTCTAAGCCCTACATCGTTAGGTACAACCAAACGTCCTCGGAACCTTAATGTCCCGTCATCAGCAATCTGAAAGTCAGCCTTTCTTTTCTCAGTGTCCTCCTGAAGAATCTTCTGTACATATGGATCTATCGGTTGGAGTTGTTTAATTCTGACCTGGACATTCGGTTCAATTCTGAGAGTGGCCATAAAACTTGAAAGGTGGCCTACCTCAAATTTGAATTCCGAATCCCGAGCTCTCTCGATTAAGTTCCACTCTTTAATCAAGATTTGGGTTAATGAAGACTTCCGACTCAATGCATCGGCGACCTTGTTCGCCTTCCCCGGATGGTATAGAATATCACAGTCGTAGTCTTTCAGCAATTCCATCCATCGGCGTTGTCTCATGTTCAATTCCTTCTGAGAGAACAGGTACTTGAGACTCTGATGGTCCGTGAAGGTCTGAAATTTTTCACCACACAAATAATGTCTCCAAATCTTCAAGGCAAAGATAATTGCCGTGAGCTCTAAGTCATGCGTTGGATAGTTCTGTTCATGAGGTCTCAACTGGCGAGAAGCGTATGCAACTACCCTACCATGTTGCATTAACACGCAACCAGGTCCTCGAATGACACATCATTGTAGATCTCGAATCCTCCCGGGACTAGATGGAATTGTCGCCACGGGAGCCGTAGTCGGCTTTTCCTTCGCCTCTTGAAAACTATGCTCGCATTTGTCGACCATACAAACTTCTCATTTTCTTCGTGAGCTTAGTTAAAGGCGATGCTAACGTTGAGAAACCTTCTACAAACCGGCTCGTAATACCCCGCCAATCCCAGAAACTTCGATTTCGTCACCGATGACGGTCCGCCAATTGATCACGGCTTCTATCTTGCTCGGGTCGACGGAGATTCCTTCTCCGGAAATCACATGACCTAGGAACGCAACACGAGTCAACCAAAACTCACACTTGCTAAACTTAGCATACAACCGATGCGTCCTTAAGGTCTGGAGCACTAATCTCAGGTGATTCTCATGTTCTTCATCACTCTTCGAATAGACCAAGATATCATCTATGAACACGATAACAAACTGATCTAAATATTCCTTGAATATTCGATTCATCATATCCATGAAAGCAGCTGGAGCATTCGTCAACCCGAATGGCATTACTGTGAACTCATAGTGACCATACCGAGTACGAAATGCTGACTTAGGAATATCCTCTTTCTTAATTCTCAACTGATGATATCTCGTCCTTAAGTCAATCTTCGAAAATATTGATGCTCCTTGCAACTGATCAAACAGATCATCTATCCTTGGGAGGGGATACTTGTTCTTAATGGTTACCTGGTTGAGCTGTCGGTAGTCGATGCACAGGCGCAACGATCCATCTTTCTTCTTAACAAATAGAACCGGTGCTCCCCAAGGGGATGCACTAGGATGAATAAATCCTTTGTCCAATAATTCTTGCATCTGCACCTTCAATTCTTTCAACTCTGATAATGCCATCCTGTACGGTGCCTTCGAGATCGGCTCTGTCCCTAGTGCTAATTCAATCACAAACTCAATCTCCCTTTCTGGCGGTAATCCTAGCAATTCTTTTGGAAAGACATCTTGGAATTCTTGCACAACTAAAATGTCATCCACTTTCAGTTTCTCAACTGTCGTGTCCACGACAGTTGCTAGGTACCCTTGACAACCCTCGTCTCTTGCGACGAGATCAGGACAATCGAGGGTCCTCCTCGACTTCCTACAAACTCGAAGCTCTTACCCTCTAACGGGTCAAACTGAATCGTCTTGCGATAGTAGTCCATTTTAGCTCGTTGATTGGTGAGCCAGTCCATGCCAATTATCAAATCAAAGTCATACATGGCTAGGACTAAAAGATCTATCTTCCCCACTCACTCACCAATCTCTAACTTGCACCCCGAACAACCCAAAGCAGCAATGACCTTATCTTTTAGGGGTGTAGATATGCATATTATCGACTCCAATAATATAGGACTGACTCATATCAACTTAACATACTGTTCAGCAATAAATGAGTGGGTTGCTTCCGGATCAAACAAAGCATAAACAGGTTGGTCGTTGAGCGAAACCATACCTGTGATCACGTCAGGCGCAGCTTCCGCCTGACCTTGAGTGATTGCATAAATCGTGCCTTGAGCTGGGGGTCTCTGCTGTCCTCCTTGCGGCACATTCTAAGGGACATACCCTCTTATCTGTCCTCTTGGTGGTGGCGGTGGTAACTGCGGTCGTCCTCCTTGCTTTCTCGGACAATACCTTGTGATGTGACCCTGTTGGCCACATTCGTAACACGCTCATGTCCTAGCTGGGCACGGAGCTATCCCGTGTCTCCTCCCACAAAAGCGACACGCACCAACATTACTAGGTAATGGCCTACTAAATCTACCCTTTTTGTTGGGCGAGCCCTAGAATCTGTTTCCAAGCATTGGCCTCTTTCCTTGGCGGATGTTGTCTTTATGAGAATTGAATCTTGATCCAGATGAGGCTGCTCTATCATTCTTATCTTTCTTGATCATCTGAGCCCTCTCATAAAGGTCATTATAAGTTTTCAGGTTCAAGGAAATCAATGTACTCCTTAAGTCTGGCCTGAACCCTTCTCTGAACCTTCTTACTCGGTTTGTTGGATTTGCTATTAACTCAAGAGCATATTGCGAAAGTTCAGCGAACTTCGCCTCATATTGATCGACAATTAGGGAACCCTGGCGAAGACGTTGAAATTCTGCCATCTTCACCTCTCTGGCAGTTTCTGAGAAATATTTGACATTAAAGGCCTCTAGAAAGGCGTTCCACTCTGGAACAACGCCCTCTGGAAATATGGTTCCTCAAGTTGTCTTCCACCAAGTATCTGCAACTTCCTTCAGTTGGTAAGTTGCAAGTACTACTTTTTCAACCTCATTGCACATTAGCAATGCAAAGGCTTTCTCCAATTTCTAGATCCATGAAGAAGCAGTTTCAGTGTCTCCGGTCCCGGTGAACTGAGGTGGATTCAGCTTCAGGAATTGTTCTACTAGCTTATGAATTGGTCTTTCTGCGACCACTATTCCCGGCGGACCTTCAGCTTGTGCTGCAGCAAGAGCAGCGACAGGTGCGGCAGCAGGTACGGCGGCAGCTGCGGCAGCAACGGCTGCATTGGCAGCGGTAGTGGCGGCGGCTTCAACAGCAACGGTAAAGGCGGCAGCTTGATCTCGGGCCTGTTGCCCCATCATTTCCCGCATAGCATCTAGATCCTAGTTGATTCCAACAGTTCCTTGCTCACCCGGGGCTGCTACCCCAGCACCAACAGGAGGTGGTGCTTCACCACTAGCGCTAGCCACAGCTGGTGCTCTACTACAACCGCCTCGGGCATTGCCTCTGGTAGGCGTTCTAGCCCGAGTCATTGAGGACAAGGTCCTCTGCCTAAGAGTTCTCGGCTCCTGATCGCTCATGGTGTCATTTTAATCTACTGACACCTGCTTCCAATTCAACACCGAATTAGAAACAGAGCGATTCAAACAACAAACAATTTTAGCACTCAGCTAACACAGACATGCATCGGCATGAATTTAAAGGTCATCCTACTACTATCCCATGAACCATCGCTCCTTATCACTCCAATCTTGAACTTCGCTCTGATACCACTTAAACGGGATGTCACGCCCCGATCCTCGAACGCGTGCCCATCCCTCAACTGGTCGATTAATAGCGACGTCCGAGGATGCATCGCCGACCCTGTTCATTTAATATGCGCAAGCGGAAGTATAAAGAAAATCCCCAGATAATAAAACAATGGGATAGAAAAGTAAGGCCATATTTTCGTATTGAAACTCATAACCAAACTTTTATACAAACACAAACCAGTATAATTCACAACCCTTCACAACTTCCTATTCCACTTTATACACACCAAAACCGGATTCACAAAAGAGGATGGGATCTCAATCCTCATCCGAGTCATACTCAGGATCATTCGGATCCTCCTCCTCAGGTCCTTCGTCCTCCTCTTCAGCTTCTTCTTTGGCTTCAGATGCCGGCTCATCTTTAGGCATCTCCTCAGCTACTCCCCAATCTTCATCCTCCTCCGGTCCATCCACCTCCTGCTGTGCCATCCCATCGATATCTTCATGCCCATTATCCTCCTCGATCGAATGTATGGGAGTGCGAGCCTCGGCCTCCTGCTGCGGGTCTCTCGGATCTACTACCGATCCATCCAGGTGATCGGCTGTTCCTTCTCCGAGTGCATCTTCCAATATGTTATGAGGCACCTCCTCTTCCGATATGGGACCCTCTCTACGCCCATCAAAATACTCCCGATACCATGATCGATACCTGTGGGGCCTCAGGGCTTCTACCTCCACGTCAACCTGCACGGTCGGCGAAACAAAGACGTACTCTAACCCTTCCGGGTGGGGGTGGATGTGGAAATGGGTCTCTAACTCCGAGACCTGCTCAGGGATGCCGTAATGCATACGAGGACGAGGAGGTGGAGGTGCTGCCAATCTAGGGACCTGAAATGTTGTCCCACAACCGGGATGAGACTACGTCTCAGCAAGTTTTACCCCATTAAGACTCAATTAGGGAACCAATACACTACTCGGTTGCCTAAGCACAAAGACAAGTCGAGGACTTACCTTAGCCTCGCATCCAACCCGCAATTCAAGTTATATACAGATACTCCATGACAGTCAATCAAATCACGGCAATCGGATCAAATCATTGATCAATCGAACTAGTCGATTACATGTCAGACGGATCATTCTAGGTCATGGATTCCACACCATATAACCTCCCATAGGGCACTCGGTCACAGAGCCACATCAATGCTCTCAGGCGTCAAGTTCGCCAAGATGACTTATCCACTAGACAATTGCGTGCGTTCTTTAAAGCGCCATTTTCGCCAGTGATGTCCTTAATCACCAAACCACACATGCCTATAACCATGTATTCAATAGACAATTACCTACGTTCTTTAAGGCGCCGTTTTCGCCAGTGATATCCCAAATCACCGAACCACGTACGTCCATGATGGGATATGTACTAGACCGATACGTGCATTCTTTAAGGCGTTGTTTTCGCCAATGACATCCTTAGCCACCGAACCACGTAGGCCCATACACCGTACATGACCGGTCCAAGCCCAAAGTACTTCTGATTCACTCTCACCATTCTACTCACTTTACGACTTATCAAAGCATTAAAAATGCTGAATAAACATACTCGGCCAACTACTACCAATCAATCAATCCCACTCAATTTCAAACAATTTAGGGTAAATCCCTAAAATATCACAATTAAATTAATTCCATGCAACGTAGAGCTTAAATAAATAAACGGACTGCGCCACGACAATCAGCACGAGATTTCAGTCATTGGCCATCGAGCCTTAATTTCCGAAAAATAATTAATTAATTAATTAATTTCGAAAATTAAATAATAAATATTAAAAATTCAATTTAGCTTAAAAATAAAGCCCAATTAAATAAACGGACTTCACCACGATCATCAGCACGAAATTCCGGTCACCGGCCATCCCGGTTGAATTTCCGAAAAAATAAATAATTAAATAATTAATTTCGAAAATTAAATAAATAAATATTAAAAATCCAATTTAGGTCCGTGATGCCTAATTGGAACCCGAAACGGGTCGGGAAAACCCCGAGATGCATTCAATAAATATTAGAAGCTCTCTACTTGCTAATGACTAAGTCTAACCACCTAAACCTAATTAATTAAAACTAAACAACCTTTAAATGTAATTAGCCCACTAAACAATGATTAGTGAGATTACTCACCGGAATCGTGCGCAACTCGCATCAATCCGACGGGCACAGCGCGAGGAACGATTCTTCCCAAAGCACGGCTCGGGTTTGGGGCCCGGAAACGGCCCAAAAGCGGGCCCGAAGATGCTGGAAACCCACACGGCGGGTGGCTGCGTTTGCTGAAAAAAGACATAAAACAGCAACTAACAACCACGGCAAGGGCGGCAAGGTGCAGGGGAGGGTCGGTGGAGGTTCGGCGGCATCGGGCGGTGGTCGGAGGTGGCCGGACAGGGGCGGAACGGGGTTGGACAGAGGCGAAACAGAGCTGGGCGGTGCACGGCAGGGACGGCGAGGCGCGAAGGGGCGGTGGTGGAGCGCGCAACGTGCGCGGGCGGCGGTGCGGGTGGCGATCCCGGCTCCGGTGCGGCGGCGATAGGCGCGGCTCCGGTCTTGGGCGAGCTCGCTGCTCTTCTTCTTCCGCTTCTGGTTTTTCACAAACAAGAGGGGAAGAAGAAAAGAGTTGGTTCGGTCACGTGGGTGTGGGGAGAAGAGAGAGGAGAGAGAAAAAGAGAGAAATAAGAGATAAGAAGAATGGGTTTTTGACTAGTTGAAAGTAAAAAGAGAGAGAGAAAAGCCAATTTGAAATTGGCAAGGGGGGGGGGCGCCTGCGCACGAAAGGGAGGGGAGTGGAGAGAGAAAAGAGAGAGAAAATGGAGAAAAAGAAATAGAAAGTAAAAGAAAATAGTAAACAAAATCACACTATTCAATTTACTTCTATTATTTTCCTTTTTTCAATCCCTTTTTATTTTCTTCCGGTCTTCAATTTTTCCTCCGATAATTTCTTTCCTGAAATTTCGGACTCGTCAATAATTTGACGGACGATGAGACGAGGTCCTAAAAATGAATTATGACACACTCGAATATATGATTCCCGAAATCGAGTTAAATTCCGTGGTTAAAATCGATCAAACGTGATTTTTAGTCCAATCCAACCAATTAAGTAGCTTTTAGAGATTTTTACCGCAGATACATCCCTTAACGGCTTCACTCAATAGGTTAGTTAACTCGTGAGTGATCAGCTCAGAGAAAAATGACCATAGGCACGTCAACGAAAGGCCCATTTCACTTTGTCGAAACAGGGTCGAATTTCGGGATGTCACAAATTAAATAAACACCCTGACAACCATCAAACACGGGGACATTAGAAAGACATGCAACCATTTTCACAAATCACACTTTATATACATACCAGGTTAACCTAAGGGTTTATATTTACAAGTCTATATCCAAAAAGAAAGCCCTAGGCCACCTATGCTCTGGACCCTTCCACCTCGAGCTCCGGGTTCTCCATATTAGAGGCCTGAAAATATTTAACCACGATAGGGTGAGATAAATCTCAGTGAGTCAAAACCCTAAACCCCGATTAGGACGCAAATTCACCTAGAGGTAGCCTAACAAGCGTCACACACAACTTACCTCGTCTCAGCACCTCCCTGCATGTTAGCGCATCACATATATCATATGAATACAGCAAACGTACTTAATAACTAGAACACCTCAATTTATCTTTCAAACAATCACAGGGGTCCCGATTATAAGGTAAAACCATTATGACATGTCTCATTCCGTGCCACACAATTTTGCCCCATAATCAGGCGCGGCTATCTCAATCACTCGGGCATGTCCCAATTATTTACGACCCATCGGCCAACCCCAACTCAACAGTCGGCGGTCATCCGACATAACCGAGCGTCATCCCGCTCCGTCGGGCACGGCAACGTTTAAAACCCCCGCCTAGACGGCATCCCAAAAAGGGGCATCAATCTGGCCTCCACTGCAACCGGCTTCCAGACCCCCGCCGGGCATCCGATAAACATCGGGCATCGTCCCCAAACTCCCGTTAGGTGACGGGTTCGGAGGGACTTGTTCCCATTTTTCGGCAACCAGGGATGGTTTCCCAACAGTCCAATGAAACTAGTCGAATTCAAATGAAAAAATGTCTCGAACTCCATGAGAGGTGAAGGAGACCTAGAAAAAAGGAAAGACTGAAAGAGGGGTAGTATTGAGCATTGTGCGATGAAAGGGAAAGATTAAAAGAGGAGAGAAAGCATACATGAGACATTTAAAAAAAAATAAGTAAAAGAACAATCGGTATAGGCATTCCGGTTCAACCCGATTCTCCCCTTGGAATAGATAACCGAACCGTTCAGACACCGATTTCACTTTTAGAAATTGGGAACTAGGTCGGCATTCCCAAGGAACCAGCCAACTTGGTCCGTCTTGCTCAACCCTATCTTTGCTAAGGGTGAGCATTGGTCCAAAGTCAATCCTAGACTGACTTGGGTTGGCCCAACCCGGTCAGTCCTAGTCCGATTCTCAAGGGGACTGGGTCGATCCTTAGTCTTGGAACCGCCGGACTATGTACTGTGGGGGTTGGTCATTAGTCTTAAGAATTTAGGGTTGGTTCAACCCAAACCTTATATGCTTTTATCTACTCTAAATTCTAGCACCTCCTCCTTCATTTTCTTCATAGTTCAATTTGTTGTGTAAATTAAAAAGTAGAAAGAAACAATCCTAGTTCAACGAAAAAGAAGCCCTCTTCACTCACCTCGGCTTGGCTCACCCACCTTGGCCTTGCTCACCTTGCCGGTCGCCGCTCGCCTCTATTCCCTTGTCTCATGTGTTCGTTTTTATGGCTTGTCGCTTTTAGCAAAAGTAAATTTCTATTGTTATATTATCTTATATTTATGTTTGATATGTATTGGTATTTACAATGTCTCATTGTTTATGGATATGTAATTTAAAATAATATGTTTATCCCTTTGAGAAATATAAAAAATGAAAAAAATATATATATCGTTTAGTTCCGGGTTGACTTTGGAATCGAACTGGACTAAACCATAAGGTCAATCTGGTCCTCAATCCCAGGCTCAACAGGGTCGGTCCTCCATCCCAAAAATTAGATACCAACACTATGCAAATTAGTTTTTGAATTAAGTATTGGACTATCCCAACCACTCACCCTTAATCTTTCCCCCTCTCTAAAAGCCCGTGGCAATCTCGCGGATACGCCAATCCGAAACCCCCCGCCCCGTAAAAATTCACACCGCCCAAATGGAAAAATAAAAAATAAAAAAGAATGAAATCCCGTTTCCCGCCAAAACCAAAAACCCCTCCCTCCCTTCCCCGCTCCCTCCCCTCTTCTCTCTCTCCTCTCTCTCTCTCTCTCTCTCTCTCCTCGACTCGTTCAGACACGTTCGTCCGATCCGTCTAGGGTTCCTCCTCCGTAAGCGAGACGAGGCGGGGGACGGCAGAGCCCGAGCGGGAGCCATGCCGGACCTGGGCGGCAACCCATCCTCCCTCTCCTCGCCTCTCGCCGTCGCTCGCGGAGGCGACGGCGGCGGTGGCTCGGGCCTCAAATCGGTCCCTCCTCGCGGCTCCGTCGAGGCCCCGCTCCCGCACCCGCCGAAAGCCCTAGGCAGAGTCCCCGACCGCGAGCCGGCGCGGGAGAAGAACCGGCACTCGCAGAACGGGGGCGCCGCGCCGCCGCGGAGGAACGCGGCGAGGACGCTGGAGGATTACGTCGGGGACTGGGCCGAGCGGAAGGTGGGGTCGGGCGAGGCGCGGTCCCAGTGCTTCCTCCCGTTCCTCGTCGGCGCCAAGAGAATGGTGAGAGCTCGGTAATCTCTGCCCCCGGCGTTCGTTTTCTTTCTTCGATTTCTCTTTGCTTGTTGGTTGGAGCTGGGTGGGCGGGGGAATGTGGCTGACTCCGCGAGTTGATGTAGTTCTTTGAATTGTATTCGTCGTCTTTAGCAGCTTGCTAAGGTTATCTATGTTAGGATAATTACTGTATGTACTTGAGACTTACTGTTACATGAACCGTGGTAGCCTCCGATCAATTTTTACTGTGATAATTGAGTCACTGCTTAGGCCTTTATATGGGTCAATGTTCGAACGATAGAAAAGAACCTATTTGCAAACAACTTAACTCAATTCTGCAGCGACAAATGAGTAGTGCTGAAAGGTTTTTCTGCCGGTCTCTGTTCCTTTTTTTTTGTGGATAATGGAGCGTGAGAGGGCTTTCCAGTCATGAGCATGGTCTTGCTTGAATGACATTTCACTCTGTATCAGGCGAAATGCGTCATTTGCCATCATTTTATATTCCCCGATGAGGAGTTGCATTGTGTAGTTCGTGGTTGTAATGGGACCTATCACTCGTCATGTGCAAAGGAAAGGCTCGGGGTATCCAATTTGAAGAATTTCAAGTGTCCACAACATGTAAGATCTCTTTTTCTTCTACAATTTGATGCTTTGCCCATTTTATTTATTTAATTTTTTTAATTTAGCGAGTTACATGTTGTTTTCCTTTGCATGGTCTGCAAGTAATTTTTTTGTTCTATGCATATGTGTTTTATTTGTGAAGGCATGCTTCATCTGCAAACAGAGACAACCACACTGGCGATGTGTGCTGTGCACATTAGCCTCACATTATAAGTGTGCAGCATGGCCAGAAAAGGTGATGCATTTGAAGAATCCACCAGGTCGAGCTGTCTGTTGGAGGCATCTGACTAATTCACGGTTGGTTAAGAAGGTCAATCTCTTTGCTTCATCAGAGAGGTTATTTTTCTGGTGAAGCTATTTGACAAAACCACTTTAGGATGTTTTCATTCAAAGAGCATGAAGCTCTATTAACCCTTTTCATGCTACTCCACAATGTAGTAGTTTTAGACAATATTCAATGGTTCAAATATTTAAAATTTCCAGCCCATTTTCCTTTCTCTTTCCACAATCAAGTTGCCTCAAATTTTTCTTAAGTTTATCTGTATTTCGTTCTGAAGTTCTATATTATTCCTATAGTTTACTGGTCGGGTTGGCTGACAGGATTACATGTTTGTTGAATGAGCAGCATGCTGTTTCGACATCAGACATAGAGGTTAGCCGTTGGAGAACCTTGATTATTAAGTTATATTGGGTAGTTTCATATATTAAGATTCAACTATGGCACCTAGTGAACATTACAAACTCATTGGTATGGCATGGGATTGAAATCCAATGAAACTGCACTTCCAAAAATACAATTGTAAAGAATTATGGACAGACTTAATGAATGTTCTGTTAGGTGTTTCCTGAATGCAGTCATTTTGGCTTTTCATGAATACCATTTTCAGATCCACTGAGTGTAAGCAGACATCCATTTGGCATTGTATGTTATACATATCTAATTCCTGCAAACTAAATTGAAAATACAAGCACTACTGGCACTTAGTATTCTGCGTGCTGCATCTACCAAGTGAAATGGTGATAAGGTATGTCTTCCCTTGTGGAGACAGTGGAACAACAGCTATGTGTGCTCTAATCATCTGTTCTTTCATCTCTTTTGACAAGATTTCCCATTGTTTCTCAACAAAAATCTTTACATTCTAGTTTTTCTATTTCTACAATTGCCATGGAAATTGCTGTTTTCACATATTATCATCTTGTTCCTACTTCCTCCTAAGGACATTTTAATGCTTTGTAGCCTGTAGGTAGGTTGTTACATGTACTTGCAAACTATATTGTGGTTAATGTATATATTCCCTAGAACTGATATTGAGTGCAGCTCTTATGTCCATAGTGTCTATTCCACTTGAAATGGCATTAGGTAGTCTTTGTAGACAATTTATATATCTGTTCCAATACAAATTTTGCTTATCCTGCCCTAATATGCATGTGTCCCGACACTATTAACCTTAATTTTTATGTTTGATGATTTTATGTTCATCCAAGTTCTGCTAGATAGCCATACAGCAGTAAATAGACCAGTTCTTTTGCAGTCTGATGTCCGAATGATTGGAAGTTGCTTATTGATCTTTCTAAGTGCTACCCCTGGGACGCTAACTTTTATATACTTGCTACTGTAGGAAATTTTCAGTCGCTTACCTACACCTTATGATGAAGAGGAGTTTAAGTTTGACATAACAATGAAAGACATGATTGAAAATAAGATGGAGCCACCTCCATACGTGCACATTAGGCGAAGTATCCTTTGTGTTGCATTGTGTTATATTGTTTAGAGTACTTGGTCATGTTGGCAATTACAGAAGAATGTTATAGTGGAGAATTCTGGATGACAAAAGATATGGAGGATCCATACTGGTTGATGTTTTATTCACCCGTCATTGTTGCAGTCATCACTTGTATGATACTGGCCTTTACTGGAATCAGATATTTATCTTATCAGAAAGAAGCGTGATGATGTTGGTGATGGTATTGGATGCTCAAGTTGCAGTTCCATGTGCTCTGATGACTGTGTGTGCAGGTATTAGTAAGGATCTTTCTGCCTACTCCAGTGTTACAACCGTCCTTCCTGCACTCATATTGGGATCTTTGTCTCATACAACATTAAAAGCGATTAATGAATTTTACAGTCTGCAAGAATTATACATTAATACCATATTAATTTTTAGATATGTAGCTTTATTAGTGACAGCCTTAGGCTGGGTACTTGGGAATGAAAACTAGACTCTTAAATTGTAGTGTATGTCTCTTTTCATTGATGGTTGGAAAGCAGCTTAATTAATTTTTCTGTACTTCTCCACACTCACAGAGGGTGGAAGGAGAAATTGGGGATGCATGGGGAGGTCACTGCAACATCCCCGCATTTAGCTTCTTTAGTTAAGAAATTTGACAGCACACTCTTCCTTTTATTGTCAACACATTTTAGGGGGCCTCGGAAATAAATTTAAAACCAGAAATCAAGTTCTTCCATCTCACTGATTTATAGAATTTTCGCTCTATTTGATAAATGTGCATCTTGTATTGTTCATGTGCCTCATGACTTACCGGCATTTATGGGTAGCCAAGCAGACTGCAATGGTGCATCCTAGAATGCCTTTGTTGATTCACTATCTTGAGTCCAAGTGCTGTTCTAGTGTTTATTAGGATCATTTATTGGGAAAGGAATACATGACATTAATAACAATAGCGTAGAAATTGGTCAATGACAAATTAGCTGATAGTACTGTCATTGAACTGCTTCAATCAGCCTAAGGTTGTGGAAATTTAGTCTTGCATGAGATTATCTGGTCATTTGGACTCTAACTATGGTGTACTCTAGGAGTGAGTTAGGGGTAAATGTGATTCAAAATTGTGTTTGTAAAGTTTCTATTCTGATGGTATGCTTTATCAATTACTTGTAGAGCATTATTTTCTTTGAGTTCTGTCCCCACCAATGATGCATATATAACTTTTCTGATAGGGTCCAATGCATAAGCTGCTCAAAGGCTTGTCGTTGCCCAGAAAATTGCAACAACAGGCCATTTCGGAAGGACAAGAAGATAAAGATCGTTAAGGTAAGATAGTATCTTCAGTTACACTGAATTAATTTATCTGTTGAGTATATTGTTTCTAAGAATGAGAAGATACATTATTTTGCAATTGTACTTTCATTATTTATTGAAGTTCTGTATTCAATGACTTAAATGGAAAATATTATTTTCAATGTCAGACAGAATCTTGTGGTTGGGGTGTAGAGGCAGCTGAATCCATAAATAAAGGGGAATTTATCATTGAATATATCGGAGAAGGTAAACAATGTTTGTGGCTAATATCAATGGTGTTTTTCTCATCTTTTTTCTTGCCTGGATCGTCAGTAGTCAAGATCATTGGTGTTTGTCTCATCTTTATATTGGTGAGGTTTATGTAACATCTATGCCAGATCAAGTATAGGCCTCTTTGTTGCTGTTTCATTTTGTCATTAATGTAGATTTTATAGCCTGTTTGGCATATGCGGGTTTTCGAAATTTTCATTTTCTTTCTCATTTAAGAATGACAGAACACCATGAAAATGTGTTTGGGATGGTTTTGGACATATTTTCAATTTAAAATGCAGTAGGTTTTTTTTATGTATAGGCTGGAGGATAAAAAAACACCTTTTTCCTGTTTTCACAACATTCAGTCAAAACAGAATTCCCATGTTTCATTCCGGACTGAGTTGGTCTTCTTCATGGCAACTGCAACTTCTTATGTCAATCAACTTGTGATAGAGAGAAGTGCTTAACCATTATCACAGACTCACCATAGCCATGTTTATGGGGAAAGCTTCCACATCAAGGGTTTTATTATGTCAATTGCATAAGATTCTAAAGATCAGCAAAGTATCCTGAGCGTTATAGTTGAAAAGATAAGAAAAGGAAAGAGAAAGATGAAGAGAAAAATAAAACAAAAATTTTCTAAACAGTTTTTCAGGGAATTAATTTTGGTTTAGCAATTTATTTTAAAATCAAAGCAACATGTATTCTTTTAGTGTAACTTGATGGAACCAGAAATTTGAAAACACATACTTTTTCAAGATTTTCATATCTAATTAAATTTTCCAGTAACCAAATATGTTTTTTAAGAAAACAGAGAACTAAAAATAGAAAAAAAAAATCTGTTTTCATTTTCACATAAAGGAAAAAAATTGAAACCCTTTTCATGAATCAAATTGGCCTTTAAGGAATATTCAACTTGATCTTTCTTTTCCTTGAAGACTAAAGACCTTGGGTTAGGGCCTCTTAGAGATTTTCTTGAACTTTGTAATATCATCAGTCACTTATTTGGCAGCTTTGCTATCATTTGCTCATAATGAACTTTCTTATTTGTCTACTCTTAAATAGCTGATTGTTTAGATTGTTCTTCAATTTACTTACTTCATCAGTCACCATCCCTGCTTCAGTTATCGATGATGCTTTATGTGAAAAAAGGCTTTGGGATATGAAATTCAGAGGCATGAAGAATTTCTACATGTGTGAGGTACGAAAGGACTTCACAATTGATGCAACATTCAAGGGAAATGCATCTCGCTTTCTTAACCACGGCTGCAATCCTAACTGTTTCCTGGAGAAGTGGTTAGTTTGGTCAATTCCACTACATGATTCTATTGCTGTTTTGTCATTTCTAGGAAAAAAATTTCTTAAGTTTCTACAAACTATATATGTTAGCATTAAAAACTTTCCCGTGCTTTTGTCAAATCAAACAATTTTCCTGGCTAGGAATTTCTAGATTCAATTTTACCTGGTCTGTCAACCGAGAGGCACAGTCTCTACAGAATGTTATATGATGCTTCCTTAGTCCTTGTGATTTAACATTGCAAATGTCATATTTGACAATTCTATTATGTGTTAAGTATATCAAATGTTACATCAGCAACTGTCTTCTTTCAGGCTTCTTAAATAAAAGTGAGACTAACATGCGTTATATAGGAGTCTCAAAAAAATATTTCTGGGTTTGAGCTTTCTAGTATAGACAAACTTAAAACTTTCACATGCCACTTGGCCTGAGGAAAGGCATCAGTATTCAGTAAATATCAGTTTTACATGGCAGTTAGTTTCCCCAATCAGTTCGAAGTCTCTTCCTCACATCCAGCAATCCTCTCATGCCTCTGGTTCATCTAATGAGACATCAAACATACAGTTCTTGCTACATGTCTGGTTTTATAGTCTTTCCTGTTGGCAATGGCTTCTCTCTCTAATGGGGATACCGTTCCACAATCTTTGAACTCTGGGACTCAATAAGTTGACTTTTTCAGGCAAGTTGAGGGGGAAACAAGGGTGGGTGTTTTTGCGGCTCGGTCAATAAAAGTTGGTGAGCCGCTAACATATGATTACAGGTTAGTGAGGCTTTATTGATCGAAAACTTAAAAAGTATGATCCATGTTTTTGCTTGTGCAGCCTTGAAATAACATTCATAGATGTACTTTTACCTTACTCCACTTAAATTAAATAAGTTAAAAGCCCCTGTAATGGCTTCTTAACTTTTCTCTTTCCCTCTGTAAAGATTTGTACAATTTGGTCCCGAGGTGGAGTGCCGCTGTGGATCTCAAAACTGTCAAGGATATCTGGGAACCAAAAAGAAGATAGCCAAGTTAGAGGTTTGCTGGGGTTCGAAACGCAGAAGAACAGCAGCTGCTTATGTAGCCATTTTAACTTTGTGATTTGCCACAGGCCTTTGTTTGCCAGAGTCATCGATGATGTACATTCTTTACTATGAACAGAAAAAAAATAAGACCGAGCTTGACAAGTGAAAGAGACTCAGTCAATCACCGAGACAAAGCTTTCCTTTCAGAGAATACAAGCCTCTGTTCACACCATTGGACTTCCGTCTGGTTCATCTGCAGTTCTTGGTTGGATTTGCATGAATACTGGCCATCCGAATCATGTATGAGAGATTTATTGTTTCCTTCAGTTTGGTTTGCACTTCCCTTGTATTCTTTTAAGTCCCTATATACTGAAATTTTTGACTGGACCTCCAGCTAATTGTAATTTGACTTTGATCTGATGATGAGTGGTAATATCATGATTTGTTCGATTCAGGCATATTTGATTTTAGTAATGATCAATTGGTCGCGTGATTCTGTACTTGTCTAGCACCAAAAGAAAAATTGTGGTGTTAGCCTGAGTAGTCGTTCGATGTTTGTGCTGGAGTTCTGCCATGGAGTAACTGTAGTTGTGCATATGCAATAACTAGCAATGACCATACATTGGTTCGTTTGAACCCATTCAAACTGAGGTGAAATTGATGATTTAAACCGGCTTAGGGGATGGATTTTGTAGTTCGGTTTAGGAACAAATTGAACATAAATGACCTTGCATTTTTAATAATTAATTATAAACCAAATAAGTCAGAATCATCACAATACGATTTTTATTAATAATGAACGGTTTATCAAATTAAATTGGATGATTATGTTTGATCAAAACAGTTACGAAACTACTAATATGATTGGTTGTATAAGTTGAAAATTAAGTTTGTTATGTCTTTATAGTCAAAACTTATTATAAATTAAATTATAAATGACAAACATCTAATGAAAATTTGTAGATCAAATTGCTATTACATATTTTAGACTGTAATTAAAAGTCAGTCATAATCATGGTTTCAATTGGTAGATAATTAAAGTCTACAAAATTTGATGGTGTGGATCTTTAATTGAATTATGATCATTGTATTTTTAAATGATATTGTATTTGTTAATAACCTTCGATGACTTATATAGAGGAACGACAGTTACTAATTACAATAACTAAATATCTATATAAGAGGCGAAAAAACTAAATGTCTGAAATAAAATGATGCTCATATGAAAGAACCGATATCAAATAAGAGTTACTATGATTTTTAAGTTTGCCAATAATGATTGCAAAGTATGCATTTTGATATAATTTATGATTATTAAAAAAAAAAAAGATATTGAAATTGAAAGAGAGCTAGTAAACTATATATCAAACACTATAATTATAGTTAGACACGAAAACTATTATTATTTTAATTCATTAAGTATAAATATTGTGTATGATTGTTTTTCAGGAATGTGATTATAAAATAAATTAGGCTTTGATCTTAATATCAATAAAAATTCCAAAGGTATTTTGAACATTTAATGCGTGTTTGGTAACGTTTCTATTTCTTTATTTTTTTGTTCTTTGTTCTTCGGAAGGGAAAAAACATAAATCCGTTTGTGTATCTCAATTAAATTTTTTAATCTCTAGAATAGAAAAGTGGCCAAAAAATTGATTTGGAAGAAAAATAAAAAGTTAAAAAAAACTACCGTTTTGTTCTCGGGAACAAAAGGAGAAACAAGTTCATTTTGGAGAAACAAGCTCAACATGACCTAATACTCATCCTTAAACAATTAACACAAAGTTTGGGGGAGACACAAATCCAGACCAAGTCTCCTAACCTATTTCCAAGTCCTCATTTTTTGGAATAAAAAAATTAAAAATTTCAGAAATTTAGGAAAGAAATTAGAAATTAGATTTTGAGTAGTTTTACTAGATTTTAGTATTAACTAGTTTTAAATTAGTGCATAAAAAAAATCTGAAATTTTTTGGATGAAAATTAGATTCAAAATTGAATAAGCTCTTAGGCTTTACAATATGGATTTTTGAATGTAGTTTTCTCTTAAAGAAAATGCTATGTTATGACAGTTTGGTGACCCCACTGAGAGAAGACATCTTCTTCGCTTAAGATTCTACTAGAGAGATCCTATGAGATCATTTGCAATTCCGTTTTAATAAAATCCGATGACTCTAAATAAGTTTTTTGCACTACCATTTGTCTTGTGTTCATAGCAATTGAATAAGCATGTGTTCTATAGATTTCCAATGCCATTTGCTTGAAGGTTTGATGAGTTTGTGCAAATAAGCACACCAACTTTAAGATCGCCTTGATCCTTAGTTGTTTAGTTTTTGCCCATTCCACCAAAAAACGCTTGTTCTTGTTCTTGCAATTAAAAAAGTTCAATAGGCCTATACACATGTTTATTGTAATACCCAAATATTTACTATCAACCTCATCATATTGTGAGTTATAAGCCAATGGGACTCTTTGCTACTATTTCCAACCATCCATCTTTGACTAACTATTATGTTGGATTATGCAAAGCCATCTTAGAATATTTTGATCAGTTAAATCTTTATAAAATTCTGGTTTTATTCATACATGACTTTTTAAGTCTCCATTGACATTTTCATAATTAAATGAAAAAAATTGGAAATAGAAATTTTTAAGATCATATTGAACGCATTTATGTTCTTTTTCTATTCCAGAAATAAAAATTCTATACAGTTACCAAAAGCGTTTTTCTTCTCATAAACTCGTTTAGGGAATAGAAAAATAAAAAATTATTTTTGAATATAAGTTATTCTCGAGAACTGAAATATTATCATACATATCCTTAGTTGTCTTTCTTTAACTTATTTCCTCTATTGTTCTAGGAAAACAAGTAAAGATAGTTTTGTAATAACTATAATACCTTCCCAAGAAAATTAGATGATAGCTTTTACACGTTACTCAAGGATTTGAGAGCCCACTGGGACCAAAATGACCGACATAGCTATGAATCATTTTCCTCGTTATCAAGACCCAATTTCCTATGTTGTAATCGTCTTGAAAAGCACAGATGACAGATTAATTTAATTTACGAGAACAGGTTATAATATCTTATGCCCGACTATAATTATGGTTGGCCATATATATTTTATTTAACTTTTTCAATGCAATTATTTTATTATAGTGAACATATATCTAGCGGTAGAAAAATTGATCATATATACTTTTGTAATCATAATTACAAATTGAAAATCATACTTACTTCAATTTATATTAGTTCTTTATAAAAACCTCTCTTGTGCTCGCCCTCGTCCTCTGATCTTCCGGCCTTTTGTAAATTGCCAAATACCGCATTAAGATTTGAGTATAAATAGGATTTTGATAAAAATTATTTTCGGGACAATTGCATAGAAACCAAATAAAGAAGTATTACAACCTCTAGTAAATTGACAGTTTTCGTGATATGCATAATTAATACTCTAAAATGCATATCTTTCCTAGTTAAAACACGCTCGAAAAATGCCCGAGAGCACAAACAAGACCCTCTCTTTCCATTGCATATCGCCGCACACCAGTAACCAAGCTAAACCGTAGTGAAATCACGATCAATTCGATTCATGACAAGCATAAAGGATGCTCAACATGAAAGGATAAGAGAGAACCAAGAGGAAAAGAAACGCCCCCAAACGATGCGAGCAGCAGCAGCAGCAGCAAAGTCCAAGGCTTTGCATATCATATCAAAAAGAAAAATACTCCCGACGGACGGTCCTTGTAGACTTGCTCTACTGTCCACCCGAGCAATTGGTACAGGACCACCAAAAGAAACCTAAACAAAACACTGCTTTACACTAAACAAAACAAGCGCTGTCCCAAAAAGCTACACGTTTCCCCAGGAAAAGGGGAACAGGAAATTAGACCAACAACCAAAGCAAAGGACCAGATGACATCTCTGTCCATGTCAAGCCATCGAGCGTCCATTAAAGCAGCGTGCTTTCCTGCTGCCCTTTTGACGCTGAATGAAGCTTCGTCCGCACATAGGATTGCAATTCAAAGGGAAAAGACGTATTCTTGACCATTCTATTCTATTGTATTCTATGCTTAGATCAGAAAGGGAACAAGAGAACTATGAATACTGTCGTGTTTTGGTTATCTCCGCCAAAATCAGCATTGCGGTGCTTAGTACGCAAAATTCATTGCGGTTTCTTCCTCAAATGATGAGGAAATGGGGCCTCGGTTCTTTTCCTTTTTCAGCATCATCATCTGAGGCTCTTTCAAGATCATGACAGTGTAGTTTCCATGGACCCATGCGTGAGAGAGAGAGAGAGAGAGAGAGAGAGAGAGAGTAATGCCCCTCCTGATAACATTCTTAATCGAAAACAAACAAATTTCTCACACTCACAGGATCAGGATAAATCCACACCAAAAAAGAAGAAAGAAAGAAAGAAGAAGAAGCGATTAGCAGAGTTGCAGATTGAGCCGTCTCGCCAATATCACCATCACCAAACCACTATCATCAGTCACTAATCTAGGGAGGGAGGGAGGGAGGGAGAGAGAGAGAGAGAGAGAGACAGTCACGTGTGCATCGAAAAGAAAAACTCTCAAGAACTAGGCCTGACTGGAAAATTACATTGCTGCATTATCACAAGTATATCCTAGGAAAGAGAGAGAGGGGGCCAAAAGAAAAAGAAAAACACTCGAACCACACCCAAGATTGCAGCTGCCGCCGCCGCCGCCGCCGCCGCCTTCCGCCGCTGTCTCCGCTGCCGCGACCATCGCAGGCTGGACCAACCCAACAGTGCGTAGGCTTCTCTCTTCAATGGCGAACGACGCAAAGATGGGCTCTTGTTTTCTCAAGTGCGGTGCAGTTCCAAGAAAAGACTCCATCGCAGAGCTCTCTCATCAGCAGCAAGCTCACGAGATCTGTACGACTCTCCGCTCTCTCTCTCTCTCTCTCTCTTTCTGCCCAATTTCTTCTTTCGCGAGAGAAGGGGCGTCTTCGCGGTGATGGGTTCTTTTGTCTCATGTGGAAATAAGCGTCCAAAAGAAAGTGTGTCCCTTTAATTTCCGGAGAGGAGGCATGAGAGAGAGAAATTAGGCTTCGAGCGTTGTCCGTGCGTGCGTGTGCGAGAGAGAGAGAGTTATTGTCTGCGTTTCTCAAGACATGGTTAGGCCAAGTAGAGCAAACGTGACAGAAAGAGAGAGAGAGAGAGAGAGGTGTTGTGGCGTGATTTGGTAAAGATCGAAGGGAGCGGGAGGAGGCGTTTTGATGGCCCCTCCTCGGACCCAACCTTCCAAGCAAAGACGCAAGTCTGAAGACCTTTTCCGCTTGTGCCGGGCCGTGCCTCTCTCTCTCTCTCTCTCTCTCTGCCTCAGAAACCAGAGAGAGAGAGAGAGGGAGGGAGGGAGGGAGGGGCCATCAAGCTAGATTTGCGCAAGCAACCTCCCTCCCCCTTTTTCTCTCTCTCCCTTTCCTTGTGTGCCCTCCAATTTTCCTGCTAAGTTTGGGAGAGTTTCTTACAGGAACCTCGTCCCGGAGTGGGCACATGGTAAGCCATTAGATAATGTGAGAACTATCAAAACAATGGTTAGCACTCCTCGATTCCATGATCCAACAGGGTCTAGGTAAGAAAATGCTTCGAGTTGGACTCGACTATGCTGTGATGTTTCGTAAGTAGACCCGATCATACTTGCCAGACCCAACAAGGCCCGAAGCATAATTTGTGTGGATTTAGATAAACAATTTCGTTCGTGACCCAAGGCCTTTCCCGCATAATCATTTTCTAAATGAATTTGAATATATATGTGTGAGTGTGTGTTCTAATTTTGGGCAAGCAAAGGTAAAGGCATTTTAGGCTCAATATCTGCCAAGCTTACTCATTTGTTACATCTATCAGCAAATAACCTATTTCTAAGTAGAGGCACTCAATCGATGGGTTGGGGTCGAGGCCTTATCACGTGTCTAATATTTTTGGGCCGACCTGAGTAGACATAGTGTGGCGTCAGGTAAACTACGTATGTGACCGTTGAAATTTAATGAATTTTGCAATCATGTTACTCAATTATTATTTTAATCGCCTGATGCTATTTGATTGCACTAAATTTACAAAGAACTTGAAAGTAGACAATTATGATCCTCATGAAAACATGATGGACAATCGAGAAAGGAATCACTACTCAATTTTGGATTCTTAAAGTTAGATCCTAGACAGTGACGGGAAGCCATTCTAGACCAGGTCGATGGCCCATCACATCTAGATTTGGAGATGTCAAATCTAGTTGAACTCGACATCGTGCAAGATATGGTTCACCTTGAAGCAACAAAAGTTCAACTGCTTCGAGCTTGGTGGCCATAAAGGCCAACTACCAAGCCTTCACATCAGAAGGCGCCAGATCTGGCTAAACTGCGATCATCTTAAAGACCGACTTGAGAGAGGACGGGGCTAGCAATAATGCAACTTGTGGGGTTGAGCAACGATGGCATTTGCAAATTCAATCGTGAAAACCAAGGAGGTATAAGATTTGGTTGGGGGAAAAAAAGAAAGGAAAAGAGAAAGAAAGAAAAGAAATTATAAAGTAAATAGGATTAATTATGAAGATGTCATTTTGAGTAAATTTGTTCATGTCAAATCATTGAAAGTGACATATACGACGATTGTCGCTTTTGAATCACCGCATTAGAAATTTATGTGAAACTTAGTTGAATAAACTTGATTACATTAATTGGATTGAAATATTTAAAATGGAACCTAGATTTATATAATAAACTTAATTATTTTATTGGGAGAAGTACAATATATTTAAAATTGAATTGCGTCATGCCTTTGGAACTTCATCTCAAGAGTGGGCCGCGTCACTTCTAATGGCAAATCAGGAAAATGTCGCTAATTTGAAGAAGCCGGGAGACAAAATCATGAAAGAAAAAGGGCGTGTTTGACAATCTGTCCCAATTTATGATTTTTTTTTTAATTTTTGTCTTAAAGATATCTATGATTGGCACACGAGAATTTTCAATGTTTCCATCATTATGTCAATATGTTCCATATTCTAATTTAGAAAATTGGGATGACCCACCATTCCTAGTGGTACATATTTCATCTTAAAGACATAATTTGCTCACTTCGGATGCTTCAATGCACATGTGATTTCCAATAAAATAGTCATGACAAGTGAACACGTTGAATAAATCATTTTCCTAGCAATAAAAATTTATTTTATCATGACGAACACAAAATTATGGTAAATTGTGCTCAATGAGATAATTAAAGTCTTCATTATTCATTAAGATGTATTTGAAGTTTACACCATTTTTTATTAAAAAAATTTAAGATACATTAATTAGTTGCAAGCGCATACGCAGATAAAAATATATAGGATTGCGATGTGTCGAGTTCACTCAATTGCATATTGATTAAAGTATTGAAGGATCCTTTAAAGACATAAAGCCCATAATGCACTTGACTTTATGAACAAAATTTCCATCATTAGATAGTCACTATGATAAGATAGACTATCAACAGGAATCTTTGCAATGATATAAGAAAAGCTCCCTCAACATGAGTGACACCACAAAAAAAAATAAGAACAGTTGTTAAGCAATGGTATAAGAAGAGCTCTCTTTACATGAGTAGCTTACAAGGATGATCGGTTTTAGGGTGGGTAAGTTCCATATTTGAAACTTGAAACTTGAAACTCACCCTATTTCCCTTGGGATCGATTTTTGAACATATATATATATAAAATTCGGTTTCAGATTCTACCTGAGAACCTATTTTTCTTTTACTCCTTTTTATGGTTTTATTTCTCATAATAAAATAATATGAATAATAAGATGATTTAAAATAAAAAATAAACGATAGAAATTTTTATCCACCAAAAACAACAATATATAATATGAAATGCATTCATGTATAATTATAAATGATAAAAAGTTCAAACGTGTATTGTAAAACATAAATTATTAAAATTCCATCCATCTTTCATCCATAAATATATTATTCCAAATTCTAACCACCAGAAAACAAAACAAACAACATAATTGAATTTGCAATAAATATATATAAGACCCCAAGTTAGAGGTTAGAAACAAACTTTTTTCAACTTTATGAAACTAGTTCTAAAATCGGTTTGATTCCCAAGTGGGGTCTTCATTCAACTCCAGGAACTGGGAATCTAACCTATTTTCAAGGCGGTCTGATTTGAAATCCAAGTAGAACTGATCCAATTGTACATCCCTTTTCAAACAACAAAATGAGAAAAGCTTGTGATATCAGTTATTATATTGTGAGTAACCAGTACTTTTTAAAAGGAAGTATTACAATTAAGATTTTGTTACAATACTCGATGTTCCTTGAGCAATCGAATAAGGAAATGCTATGACTCTCAATGCACCGATTATTATCATGACATGCACAATTGGTACTTCATAAGCTGAACATCTTCTTATTAAGTGTTGGAAAAGCATTGTCGAGGCAATCGTTAACGAAATTCTACTGATTAAGCATGTTTGATAAGTCAAGGAAAAAAAAAAACAAAACATGTTTGATAAGTGAGAGCAGGCTCCTTAGCATGTAAACGAAACACCCAATTCCTTCCTGCACCCTTTCCATCATCTGCAATTTTCTGTCCTACCTTCACTTTGATTTATCGAACCGAGTCGATTGGTGTCACTGTCGTGTTCAAAGGGAAGACGCAATCTCCAAGCTTGTGCGAGCCCCTTCTTTAAATGAACTGCTACAGCATTAAATGAAAACCCCCCACCATTTCTACAGATATCTGCAAGTAAATTGGGGACCAGTAGCGACAGGTGATCTTCGCCTGTCGCTACTGCTGTTCATAGCCACATGGGTAAGGTGACGAGTCCAATTTTGATTGGTAACTCCACTTCCTGTAACTCTGCCACGGCCTCTGATATATGTATGTATGGATGGATCTATATGATTTCTTTTTATTTCTTTTTCACCTACTAAAAATTGTGTGGGTATTTGGAGATTCGTTTATTAATGAATTCGTGAAACCCCATGATAAGGGCTAAGGGTCTTTTAATTTCTTTGTAATCTTAGCATTTAGAATTCATAAACTTTGTACTTAATATTTTCAGCACTTTGAGGCTTTTAAGACTTTATAAAATTCTGTAGTTATTTGAGGCATTTGCAATTTTGTAAATTTTCCTATTTTTTTGGAGAAATGATTCTCTTGTTATATCAGCAAGACCGTGAAATAAGCGCATATTGAATTCAAAAGGTTGTAGCAGACAGGCTTTAGTCATACATATGGAAAAAAAAATTAAGGAGAAGAGAAATGGGGAGAGAGATGTTTGGGAGAATACAAAAAAGAAAAAGAAGAAATAGAATTTGAAAAAATAAATATTTGGGTGACATTGACCATCTGCGACTAGTTGTGTGGAAAGACAACTGATTTGTCAAAAGCATGTAATAATAATGAGTCATCCAATGTTAAGATGACTTGAACAAATCCTAAAACTTTTTACAAAATCAATGGAGGTATCATGACTTGAAAATGGAATTGATAGAGACATGGACCCGATATCATCTTGCTTTGCGCCAATAGTAGACGCGTCGGTAATAGAGGTGATCGTTGCATGGGCGTTGGGCCACCCGAAGTTGTTTCCCAAGCTCGACGACCCGGGAATAACTATAGCATGTCCGGTCCCAGCTCGTGCCGAAGGGACCAAGCCGATCATGCTCACTTCACACTATTGTCCGAACCCACCCAAATTGCCTTGGGGCTCACTAGTCTAGTCAAGAAAAAAAAGTAGGAAGCTTTCGCAAAAGAGACAAGACTAAGTTCAACGGGCAACTTCTTCCATTTTCTCTCCTCCACATGCGGAATGATTGCATCTGATGGGCTCATCACAAAGCTTTCGAGCTACTTTCTACCACCTCCAATGCCATTGGCTCTTCCAATAAGTTCATTCTAGCAATCCTTGAGAATTCTCTTTCTATCCCTCTTTTCCTCCCAGCCCTGTAATCGATCTCTCCAGTCAGAGCTCGAGAGTTTGCAAAGTTAAGCTTTAGATATTTAATAGCACAAGAGTATTGGAATCATGATATAAGTATTATAAGATATTCAAAGTTCTTATAAAATTGTCAAAGAAAACTCAACAATCTAACCAAGTAAAGCTGCTAATGCAAGACAAACATTGCACGACCTGACATCATTTTCAGCCATTTATAGAGCATTTGGTAATGCTCCCCAGAACACGTGTTTATGTTCTTTTGTTCCTTGTTTATGTTCTTTTGTTCTCTGGAATAAAAATGAAACAAACATGTTTAGTAATTTTTTTATTTTCAGAAATAGATTTAAAACAGAAAAAAGAAACAAAAACAAAATTGTTTGCTGTGTCCTGAACAACTCAAGAAAAAGAAATAACTTTTTTCTTTCTTTCTTTTCTTCCTCTTCTTTTCTTTCTTTCTCTTCCTCTCTTCTTCCCCCAACCGGTTTGGTCGGCGACCAGCCAGCGAGGTCACCCTAAGCTCGCTGGCGGTGAGGCTCGACCTCACCCAGATCTGACGAGACTAAGCCTCTCCTGATCAGGCGAGGTCGGCATCGCCTCGCCAAATCAGGGCAAGGCAGCCTCGCGTAGCCATGGCGAGGCTTTAGAGGAACTCGCCGGTGGCCGGTGAGGCTCCCTCGAGGCCGGCGACCTCGCCAGCCAGCCATGGCCAAGGTCAGCGGCCGGCTAAGAGGGAGGAGAAGAAAACGAAAAAAAGAAAAGAAAAAAATACAATAAAATTATTAATAACTCAAAAGAAATTCTTAGTCATAAAAAATATTTAGGGTCGTACTGAATGTATTTCTATTCCGGGAACAAAAATTTAATATAGTTACCAAACGCCTTAAAATATTCAAAAACTGTTCCTGAGGAATAGAAATAAAAAAAAGTGTTTCTGAAAAGAAATTGTTCCCGGGAACAGAAACGTTACCAAACACACCCTAAATCATGCAGGTTCTGTCCAACTCGATGGCCGTGGTTTGCAAGGTTCGCAATGACCTGGACTTGAGCAAATATTTCGCTCGGTGCATTATTGTTGATGTAGTTGAGATTTCCATGTTGTAGCCTAGCCATAGGTCGTATTTTACTTCAGAAAATCATCGTCGGCACATGAGTTCATCTTATGATTGCAAGTTTATATGTCCATATCAAAATTCCTGGACCAGCCGGAGGAACTCGCCTTGTCAGCGTTGCGAGGGTGCCATCACCTCTGGAGAAGCCTTCTCCTAGTGCTCAGCATGACTACCATACACAAGATTTTTCTCAGCCAAATCGAAGCAATCCTCGGGACAAACCTTTTATGCCACTTGGAGAGTCTGAGTTAGATCGTCCCCATGAAGAAGAATCTCAGGTTCACCAATGAGCAGAAGACCATTGTCCTGCTAATGAGAACATCTTCAAAAATTAGTCGAGATCAGATGAAAGCGGCACATTCTGACCATAAGTTTTCAGCTAGATGCTTCTTTATTATAAAATTTCAAAGGTATCTCTGAATGTTTATGTAAACTGATCGTCAGACATGGAATTTGCACTGTCGTAAGTAGAAGCCATCAAGAATAAGAGTAAAAGGATCAATGGAAATGAACTGATAGATATGCTAATATGAACCAAGCCCTGCTTTGGTTGAGTGAAGTTATCAGGAAGGGTTACTTTACGTGTCAGTTTAACATTAGAATCCATGTTTTCCAGTTCAAAATTGTATTAAGCTGACTGCAAAATGTACTTGTAAGCATTGACAGAGTAGCTAGACTATCACTATAACTAAATTTAAGTTTACCCTCACCCTTTTCTAAAATCTAATTTAAGAAAAAAATGTCCAGAAAGTCTAACTATCCATACTACCAAGTGTTTTTTTCAGTAACCCAAAACCCAAAAGCTCACCACTCAGTAACCATCATTCTTAAAATAGAAAAAGTAGATTCTAGACTCTCAGAAGCCCTCAAATTCTCTCCCTCCAAATATGATAAAATTGTCAGAGGGATAGCAGCAAGCATCGGTCTGTTCTTTTTGTTATTTACAAAATAAATTTTTTTCCAGGACTAGAATTCTTTGCTGACACAGAAGCCTTAGCCCACTGAATGCCTTCAAGTCCCACCGATACAACATTCTCCAGCACTCAGTCTGAGGCAATGAATTGAGATGTGGCCAACTGGCTAAGATACGCACTTGCACCAAAAGCATCAAGCACATTGCAATCTACACTATGAATTCCAAAACTAGATTACTCTCTTAAACAGCCTTCCAAATAAAGAAGGCAACTTTTACAGAAATCTAGACTCTCTAATTAAATTTACACGGAAAATTAGGATCCCCTGGGCAAAAAATTTTAGTGACAGCTTACAATAGAACGATTTGGTCGAAAAAGTCATATTCAAGGTCAGGATCCATCTGAATTTGTCTTCCCCCTGAACTACACAACTTAAATTGCAAGGAAGGTCAAAGAAGCTGTGAAAGAGTTCTATAGCACCATCCTAAGCCAATAGAACAGATATCATAACACCATTGGAAGCAAATTCCATGTGGTAGAAATCATTCATACCAACTATGTACACTATGTCTAGACTACATAGATCAGGAAAAAGTTCATTTAAGGATGAAGCGTATAACCTCCGATGCCAATCGATCCAAGCCTGGGCAAAGATTCATTACTTGCTCCATCAAGATGAACCAAACCCCTATAACAAATGCGTTAGTAATTATTAAGCATTACTGCTGACATGCTTTCAACTTTAAGCACATGCATAAAAGTAGCAACCCTAAAAAATAAACCTTGTCAACTTTAATGCCTGGAACAAATTTTTTCTCCTTGAGCAAGCAATGTCATGCTGACTGTTCTTGAAGAGTCCCCACAATATAATGGCCAAGAGATGTGTCCACTCAACCCGGGGTGGTCGGCAGACGTTGTCTATAGGCATATTGATAGGCCTCAATATTGTCTGAACCAATAGATGCTAACCTTTTCCGTCAGATTGCATATTCCTGCAAGAACTGGAAAATTGCTGTTAAAATGTGGCCTGAAAGCGTCAGACTGCCAATGCTCAGGTATTGTCACTTGCATAAATCCTGCCAAAAACAAATCCTATTGTAGTATAAGGTCCCTTAGTTAGATGATGGCGCCACATTCACATATATGCCTCATATTATGCATTCCCAAGGTAACTATATAGGCAGAAACTAACTAAATAGCCCATGTACCCAAAATAAGTCCTTCAAATTAACCTCAATGATGGAATTCTAACATAAAAAAGAACGCAAATTCCCACATTCAAAAAATAAAATAAAATAGTTAACTTAAATTAACCAACCGTAGTTGACACCGAATCATCCTATAAATCCTCTAACTTTCGAAACAACTTAGATTGTTATCTAATGGACTTCTCTCCCACGGTAGCAGGCTATGTAATTTAAATAAAATTTAGGGAGTGTTAGAGTAATTTAATTAAAAATAGAGTTCGCCATCTGTGTATTGTTTCTGAAAAACAATGACAGTACCTTTCCACTGGCCAATGTGAAAGCGCATGCTTCAAACTGGTAATGCAATTTGTCATAGCAAACAAGCCCCCGTACTCCTCTGTTCCAACTTATGTCGAGTGAATCTGGCATAATGAAACCTTTTTGAGTGCATTAATCCCTTCGGTTTGTGGGTGCCTTGGAATGTACTGTTGAGTTACATAACCCTCTTTTCTCATCTCTGATAGAAGAATTTCCAGCATTGAATAAATATGAGCAGATAGCAGGTGAGTTTCATCAGCTGCAACAAATACATGGGTCATGTTGTCAACCTCAATCCAACTGCGTCCAGGTACTTTTTTAACTCCTCTTTCTTTCATTAAACTTCGGGCACCAAGGGCACCACCCCAGTGGCCTGCACCAGCATGCACATTTGAAAACAACACGTAGTATCCAGAATTTTCAGGCTCCATTTCAAAAAGATATCTTGAAGCTACTTCAGCAAGGTCAACGTTGCCATATAAGTGACAGGCACCTAGCAATGTCCCCCAGACACCTGCATCTGGGGAAAATGGCATGCTCTTTATGGTTTTAAAAGCTTCATCCAAGCGACCAGCTCGTCCGAAAAGATCTACCATGCAGGCAAAATGCTCCATCTTTGCTCGAATTCCATACTTTTCTGTCATGCACTGAAACAACTGTATTCCCTCATCAATTTGGCCCGCATGACCACAAGCAGATATTACAGTCAGAAATGTGACGTCATCAGGCTGGATACCACTCTCTTGCATTTCATAAAACAGAGAGAGACATTCGCTTAGGAGACCATGACTTCCATAAGCAGCAATCATACTATTCCATGAAACTTCATTCTTCTCATCCACCATGTCAAACACACGTCGAGCAAATTCCAGGTGACCACATTTAGCATACATGTCTATGAGTGCAGTCTCCGCATAGATATCATGGCAAAACAAACATCTTGTCATGTAGCCATGGATCTCCTTCCCATGATAGAGTGCAGGTAAGCTTGCACAAGCAGAGAGACCAGATGAAATGCTAACACTGTCATACTTGATTCCATTCAACCCCATCTCGCGGAAGAGTTGAATAGCTACTTCAGGTTTCCCATTTTGGGAGAAGTTTGTGATCATTGAGTTCCAGCACACAACATCCTTCTCAGACATGCTCTTAAAGATTTGATGAGCAATATCCAGTTGCCCACATTTTGCATACATATCCATAATTGCACTTGAAACATAACATCTGCCTTCAAGACCACTCTTGAGAACGTATCCATGCAATTCCTTCCCAAGTTTTAAAGAAGCCAAACCAGCACAAGCTGGTAAAATGCTGGCCAGAGTTACTGAATTTGGATTTAATTTTCTATCAAGCAACAACCTAAAGATTTCTATAGCATCTGAATTCATACCATTAAGCACATATCCAGAAATCATGGCTGTATAGATGACTACGTCATGACTGACAGTCTCTTTCTTAAACAACTTATATGCCAATTTCACATCGCGACACTTAAAGTAAACATCAATTAGTGCACTTTTCAAGAACACATCCAATGGCACTCCATTTCGCATAACATATCCATGGACTTCCTTTGCATGTTTCAGATTTGCCGATTCAGTAATTGAAGGAAGGAGGCTTGAAAAAGTAATGGAGTCTGGTTTGACACCGCAATTTAACATTTCAGTGAACAACAACAGAGCCTCACCCATTAGTCCATTTTGAACATATCCAGAGATGATGGCATTCCACGTTATCACATCATGCCACAGCATCAGATCAAACAACTTGCGTGCCTCATTTAAGCACCGACATTTTGAGTACATTGCCAACAACGTATTGGCTACCGGAGAATCTAAATCCAACGCACATCTAAAAGCAAGACCGTGGAGTTGAGCACCGAAGCCAATCATCCCTTCCAGGGCACAGACCGACAAAATGCCAGCAAATGTTACCGAATTTGGCTTTATTTCACCATTTCTCATCTCCATAAACACTCTCACAGCGTTCTGTGAATCCCCATTCTTCAGATAACCATTGAGCATCACATTCCATAGAACACAATCTTTGTGAGGCATTTTGTCAAACAGATTCCGCGCATCAGCTATGCAACCATTCTCCGCATAGAACTTGATCACCGAACTAGCAACAAACATATCAACCTCCCCACCCATCAAGTCAATCATGCCCTGAACCAGTTTATGGGAAACAGCCTTACTCATACTCTCGCAAGCCTTGATCACGTATGGATACGTATACCTATCAGGGTAAATCCCACAACCCAACATCTTGAAGTAGAACGACAATGCCAAACCGAACCAGCTCAACTCGGCCAACCCTCGGATCATCCAATTCCACGGCGCAGAACCCGGCACCTCCTCAAGCAGATAAAAACAGTCCTTGGCAGCCAAGAAGTCACCGCAGAGGACGTACATGCCCAAGAGCTTCGGACCCAGAAGGCCGCTCCTGCTGATACCGCGAACGACCGACTGGGCATGGACTTGCTTACCCCTTTGAAGATCGGCAGAGCCGGAACAGGTCCCCAGCACGGAGACGAAGCTGTGGCTGGGGAGAGCCTCCTCTGTTCTACGCTGCGATGAGAATGGTGGGATTGCTGCGGCGGGCAATGGGTTGGCGACGCTGGGAACGAGCGTGGCGAAGCATCTGCGGAGCAAGATCGCATTTTTGCTGGTCATGACGAGCGCAATCATCTTGCCATTCTGGCCGTGCGCCGGTGTGGACGGTGTAACGACCAAGGTTTTGAACTGCAGGTCGGCAAGATACGAGGGAATGCTCTGCGTTTGGTTAGATTTTGAGAAAGTCCTTATAAAAATGCAAAGCACTTTGGGCTATTTTGTTTCGCGAAAAAATTGGCCATTTTTGAAAATATATTTTGTCAGTAATCATTTTTCAGAAAAATAACATTATTTTTTAGTATTCAACTAAAACCTAAAAATATTTCGAAAAATATTAGTGTTCGGTAAGGAAAATACTTTCTAAGACTTCACTACTTAAGTATACATCACTTACCGACCTATAAATCTATCAAATAAGAACTTGCCTTAACTCTAGGCAAACTTACTTCATATTTTTGTTTCCTCATTGTCGCCAAATGCTCATCTACTCTAAAAAATGTTCGTATGGATTTTAAAAAGAAGCAAAAGAGAAAAAAAGCGAAGCATATATAGCCCTAATAAGAATCTTCCAGTTAAGTGGCTTGTTCTTTCCCTGCGTCTTTTGTGTTATAATAAACAAAAGAAAAAGAAGCAAAGTATATAGAGCCATTTGTTTAAGTAATGTACAACTGCAGGGTACAGTAAATAAAGAAAAGGATAAGCAAGAGTGCAAAGCGCGAACTTGAGATCGACGAGCTCGAGATTCGCCTAACAACGGCTGACAACTAGCTAAGAAAGAAGAAGATGAGAAACAAAGAAAAAAAAAAGAAAAGAAATATAAAATAAAAAGGAAATTAAAAATAATTTGAATTAAAAAAGAAAATAAGAATAAGAAATGGGAGGAGGAAGTGAGGATTTGTAGAGGTGTGAGATAAAGAGAGATCAAGCAAGAAAAATGTTTTTCACTTTTCAAAAGTTGAAAACATTTTCCCTAATTTAGAAGACTTTTTTTCTTTCATGGAAAAAATTTTCCCCAAGGAATTCATTTTTCGTGAAACGAACATCGGAAAATCCGAAAAAAGTTTTCCCGGAAATTATTTTCCGCGAAACGAACGGAGCTTGTGAAAGAGGTTTTTCAAAATGCAAATTGCGTTTGGAAAATTATAATCTAAAAGTCCATTACAAAGTATCTTTGAACAAAATAGTGTTTGGAAGACTTATATTTATAAAGCACCTTTATTATTAAAAAAAGAAAAAAATATTTGGCCGATAAGGGCAACGGCCGCCGGCGATATGAGATCGCCGGCAACGACCGTCGTCTGAGGTCATTGGACCTCAGGCGGCCCCTGGAAACCATCGGCGAGGGCCGCCCGAGGTCGGGCGACCCCCGATGAGACCCTTGCCAGAGGTCAGGGGGCCTCAGCGAGGGCCGCGCCTGGGTCGCACAACCTCGGTGAGGGTCGCGCCTGGGTCGCGCGACCTCGCCAGCGATCGTGTGACCCCGATCGACCGTCGCTAAGGCTACGCAACCCTCGCCTAAGGTTGGGGGACCTCGACGAGGACCGCGCATGGGTCGCGCGAGACCTCGCCGGTGGTCGCACGACCCCGAGCAACTATCGTCGGGGCCACGCAACCCTCGCCTAAGGTCGCGTAGCCCCGGCGAGGTCGCCGAGACGCAAATCGCGTGGCCCCCCACGGAGGCAGCCATGACCCAAATAGCGTGGAGGTCGCCACGACACCCTGGCGACGGTCACCTGGGTTGCCGTGACCGTCACTTGGGTTCGCTGTGACGGTCGCCAACCTCCCTTTAGTCGATCGCCTGCCCCTTGTAGCCCTACACAACCTCGCCAACCACCCTCAACGAAAAAGATGAACAGTGAACGCAGAAGATGATGAATGGCAGTTTTTACATGTGCAAAAGGCTGAAAGCCCAAGGCACCCCAAGACCAGCCTTAGGCTTTCAGCCTTGAGAATCTAGCTTTTGGCTAATGGGACTTATAAAATTTTTCCCAAACACCTCATATTTAGCCCAAAGGACTTTAGGTGTTCAAAGCTCATTCACAAAGCAGTTTCCAAACGTATCATTGTGTGAAATTTGGAAAATGGATATCTGCACCATAAGACTCAAAACTTATGGTAAAGTGAAATTGAATCATTCCATTAACACCGTCAATTCATTTAACGAAAAAACACTAACATTATATTTTTAAATTTATTTATTTGTAATACACGGCATTTTTAGTACTTTTTGTTAAATAATAGTAAAAAACTTGAAAAAGCTAAAATATCATAGAAAAACAAAATTATGAACAAAAAAAAACAAGGGCTCATTGAAGGGGGCCTAGGCGGCGGAGGGGAGGTAGCCCCCGCCGGCCAAGGCCAACAAGGTCGCTGGTCCCTCTGATGGTGGCGGCGGTGGCAGCGCCCGACCACAATCCCTACCTCTTATTTTTCTTTTTTTTTTTCCAATTTTATCTTTTAAAATTATTTTACCTTTTCTTTAAGTTTTTACTATCATTTAAATAAGATTTAAAGCAAAAGTAATAAAAAATGCCACATAGGAAAAATAAATTAATTTAAAAAAGTTACATCAGTATTTTCCGTTTGAACAAATTGATGGTATTAACATAAAGGCTTAATTAAATCAATTCGATGAGTATTAAAATTCAATTGCATTTTTTGAAAATTTTGAAATTCAATTACATTTTCGCAACAAGTTTTAAGACTTATAGTGCACATATTCCTCTAAAAAAACAAAAAAGAAAGAAAGAAAGTTATTGTACTTCTCAAAGTTTGCACAGGGAAGCCTTGTGCTGTGCATAACATTAGTCGGTTAAATAGGTTTTGTCTTGAAAAGAAATGAGGTTTGCCAATGAAATAACTATATATTTCGAAAAATCAATCGTTACGTTATTTTTCAAATTATTTAAATAAGAAAAACAGAGACTTTTTTAGGTCGGTAAAGAAAGATCATGAGTATGGTACGAGTACATAGACCGACGGTATAGGTGAAGAAGCCAATAACCCCAACCAATGGCATCTCTTGGCGGAGCATCTTGTCAGAGATGCTATCCGCGTGGGATCTTGCACGACCAAAAATTTGAGATCAATATTTTGATTAAACTAATTTTCTAATTAGGACTCTTTCAATACCTAAATTTGATTATTGTTGAGATGGCTATGCCGCACGATGTGCATGGATCTTAGACAACCACAACCAATATTATAAAAATAAAGCATATGAAAGTAAATTTAACGAAGTGTCGAGCAAGGCGGCGACCGCCACGTTGAAGAAACCATGAACAATAATCTGCACTTCATCTTTCTTTAATCAACCACATCAAATCAATCAAAGGCTTCAATTTATCTGACCCAATGCTCTGTAAATTTCTCATGATACCATTGATTCCAACAGGTAACATGAAGAAACCATGAACAATAATCTGTTACCTTTAATAATATTCAGCCTTACATGGCTAATCGTCAAAAAAAGAACACAAACACACACACATAGTTCCAAAGGATAGTGATGGCCACCTTAAACCTGATCCCAGATTCAATGTAGTGACACTAGCACTGAAGTATCAGATCCATACAAAGCAGAGAAGGACGAATAATCTGCAGGACATCCCAGATACGCTGCCTCAACTTGAGCTTGAATAGGTGCAGGCAAATACAAGATGAGAGCTGCATTACAGGCGCCAAACTCACTAAGGAAAGAAATCTCAGAATTCTACTTGATATCACATTTAACCAAAAACGGGTCTTTTTGAAGAGTCAAAAATACATCAAACACAGAGGTCGTGATGCACGCCCTTATGCCTGTAATTCGACTCTCCTTACCCTTACACACACCTCTTAGATTGTCCTTGAGTGGGTTGGACAAAATCAGAGTTGATATGTCCGCTTGGTATCTGATTAATTGGATCTTTTGCAAAAACTTAGGGAATTCACCATTTAGGAAAAACAAAGAAGAGTGGGCATTTAAATACAGGGCACATAACAGAATTCATGTGATTCAAGCAACTTTTGTAGCCACCTAGCGACGGTAGGAATGGAAGAGGAGTCACTGATCAACATAATTCCCATAAGCATAGCAGCAAGACTAGTGACTCCTTGAAAATGGAGATTTTGAGTATGAAAACTGGTCTATTTCATGGTGAAGAGTTGAGTCTGTTACTACATGATCACTGTTCGATATTCTACCAATTAAACAATTTGATAGGGAAACTATATCTAAGCGCTAAAATAGGGAACTACAACAAGAAAAAGAAAATTACTGGTGCAGGGAATGTGTTGTTGCACCTAATCAAATGTATAGAAAGAAGCAGCTCAACGAAAATGTGAATTGAGAATTACAAACATTTCTACAGGAATGTCTAAACAAACAGTTAGCTACAAAAGTGATCAAGTAGCGTTCTTAAGCCAACGACAAAGCAATCTCAATAGATGAGCATCAAAACACAAGACCTATAAAACGATCCATATAATAGACAATACATAATCAAAATGGCTAATTTCTTCAAAGAAACCAAGTGAAAGGTTCATTCAGACTGCATAATGTAAGAAAGGGAAAAAACAATACTCCATATCTCTCTTTTTTCTGTAGACTAAATAAAATAGTACGTATATCTTTATAGCACATGTCTGAATGAAGAACAGCATACAATAATTCAGCTCAGTTTATGGAATCCTCAACATTCTCCATAAATGCTGATAAAAATAACAGAAGGATTACAGTGTTGAGTTTTTGGAAAGAATAATTGACTAAAGCATCCAACAACATATATTATACACACCTAAGCAACTGACAAGATGCAGTAACTAAGAGCAGTACTATAACCGGCAGAAGCATCGACATCATGTATTGTCTGTAATTGACAAGGTAATAGGTACAACTCACAACTCTTATTCTCTCAATAATAACAGTAACTGGTGACAAATGCTCATCAAGTGGTAATTGACACATGGCAGAACACCAATATCGGAAAGACCAAAGCATTGTTATACATGCTCATCTCTACTGCAATGAATCAGTGAAACAACCAAAGAAAACAGAATATAAAGAGCACCACAATAGAGATCTCCAGTGAAGCACCTGCATCATTGCTTCACGTTCTCCAAGTACCATTTGTAAGTATCGCAAAGACCCTCCTTCAGGGAAACCTTTGGCGTCCAACCTAAACTTGCCAGTTTTGAACTATCCATGAGCTTCCTAGGAGTCCCATCTGGCTTCGAAGAATCCCAAACAAGCTCACCCTCGAACCCCACGACCTCCTTCACCAACTCAGCCAATTCCTTGATAGTCACCTCCTTCCCGCTCCCAACATTTACATGCCCCAACCCACTATACTTCTCCATCAGAAAAACGACTGCATCAGCTAAATCATCCACATGCAAAAACTCCCTCAAGGGACTCCCCGTACCCCACACCACAACCTCCTTCGCTTCCCTTACCTTTGCCTCATGAAACCTCCTCATTAATGCTGGCAAGACATGAGAATTCTCAGGATGAAAATTGTCATTCGGTCCATACAAATTTGTGGGCATTCCTGATATCGCATCCCAATCGTACTGAATCCGATAAGCCTGACACATTTTAATCCCAGCAATTTTCGCAACCGCATACCTAACCATAAACAGACAGCTCCAAATCAAAGACCAGAGCACCATTGACAAAACCAGCAGATCATGACAGATCCCAAGTCTCTAATGAAAATCAAGATAAGAAGAAATTAAGGTAGACACCGCAGGTAAAATTAAGGTTGACTTACGAGATAGCACTTGAATAAAAAACCCGAATTCAGTAAGAATAGGACTAGTGGCATTACCATTCATTCGTGGGCTCGAGGGGCCCAGTTAGCAAAGCATCTTCCGGAATCGGCTGGGGTGCAAATTTCGGATAAATGCAAGAAGATCCCAAAAACAAGAGCTTCTCGACGCCATGGCGATGGGCGGAGTCAATGACATTGGTCTGTATCTGAAGATTGATGGCAATGAAATCTGCCGGGTACGTGTCATTGGCATGGATGCCGCCGACCTTAGCAGCAGCAAGGACCACGAACCGCGGCTTCTCGGCAGCGAAGAAGTCCTCGACATCCGACTGGCGTGCGAGGTCGAGCTCGGCGTGGGTGCGAAGGACCAGATTGGTGAACCCCAGGTCCCGGAGTTTCCGCACGATGGCCGAGCCCACGAGACCGCGGTGGCCCGCGACGAAGACCTTGGCCGATCTTTCGGAGAGGAAGGAGCCACCAGCTGCATCTGCCACGACAAGAAGAAAGATAAAGACAGCAAATCAGGGTCAAAAGACTGGAGATCTGGAGAATTCAGGCTCTGTTTCGGTTGCAGAGGAAGACCCAGATCCCAAAACAGACAACTTTATCCTTTCCTCAATTCATCCGGTCAAACGAACAAGAAACACACGAAAAACAGCATGGATAGAACATCCGCATCGCACGGTAACTGAACAAAACAAGCAAATCGCATCATGGGTATGATTGATCACGAGTCTTTTTCTTGCAGACATTTCTTCAGCAATTTGAAGTGCATTCACGCATCCACCGGAGAGAGAGAGAGAGAACATACCGTTGGGTCCTCCCATCATGAAGAAGAGGAGATGCAGGCGACGGAGCTCGGCAACAGCACGAAGCGGGCGGGTTCGTATAGGGGAGGAATCGGGAGTGTCGTTTTCTTAGGGAAGTTTCGGACAGTCACATGCTGCACGGACAGCCACGATCCACGATCCAAGCGAATCGTGTTACCGTTTGTCGGAGGAAAGAGAGTTGAATCGAAGGGGAAGGAAGCCACGGTCGTCCTGCGGATCTGGATCGGGCTTTGGCATCCATGGATCGAGCAGCCTTGGGCCTCGGCTTGATTTCTTTCTTACCGAGAGACGAATCCCTTGGGCTTGAAGCCCATTATACATTACCCATCTTGGATTTTTGGACCCTATCGATGAGCGGGTTCGGGGCGACCGGGGCCCGATACCGAGATCGAAAACCCTTGCCTTTCCCATGTGGAACGGATCGGAGCTGGGCAGTGGTGGACCGGATTAGATCGGGTCAGCTGCCAAGGAGCAAACGGGTTTGTCCGAGGCTCGCCTGTTCATTTATGCCTCAGGCGTAGTAGACCCAGGTTGGCCTTCGCAAGCTATTGAGTCGTTGAATCCATGATCACCTCTCTTATGGATTATAGCGACGCTACTCTTGTGGGTGAGGACGACTCGGTTATTTTACTCCTCTAGTTTAGAACTTTGCATTTTGCACATGTATCTCACATAGATACTTGCCTGAATGGTTTTTTTTTTTTTTTTTTTTTAAGAAAGGTACTTGCCAGTATGGTTAGACTTTCACTTTTGTTTTTTCACTTTACCAACCCTAAATTTAACAGTTCATGCGCTTTGACTTTTTTCTAAATCGAAACTCCATAAATTTTCACTCCACTCGATTTTTTATTCATAGATTCACCTATAACCTTTTCACACTTTTATGAAATTCGAAAGAATTTTTTTAGATTTTAGCAAGAAAATAAAAAAGGATTCTTTGCTTTGGTTTGAATGGAAAAAAAAAAATGCACTTTGTAAAACCGTAGAATTGAGGATAAATTTTCTAGCAATTTTGACATGGTACTCAAATCAGGCTATAAAAAACACTTTATTTTTTTTAAGGAAAAGGGAGATGTCGATGTCCCCCACCACGACGGTCAACGAAGTGGTTGATCCTCTCTTTAGTGTCGTTTTCATGCTATTTTGGCATTCGATGCTCGGTCCGGATTATGAGGAACCTTATCTGTAGAGAGCGGGAGTTGGTCCAAGCTCTAAAAGTAGCAGCAAAGAGGATACGGGAGAATCAGCTTCTAAAAATGTTAAAAGAAATTACAGGATAAATAAATAAACAAAGATGACTAAATAGTAGAAAACGGAAAGCAACACAAATAGTTTCTGAACTTTGGTTCAATGTACAATATCGTCCATAGACTTTTAATTTGTTTAATATAAATACTTGAACTTTGATCCAATGTTCAATGTAGTACGTGAACTTTTAAGCATTTTCATGTAGCTTAGGAATCATATTGAACATTTATCAATAGTTCGATGACCCACATTAAATAAATTAAAAGTTTAGAGATGGCATTACATATTAAACTAAATTTTATAAATCACATTGCACAAATTCAAAGTTTAAGGACGACTTAAAGTTCATTGAGAATTTGTATTGTTATTCCTAGAAAATTGGGACTATGGTGCACGAAGAAATTGCTTTTATAGATCTAACATATTTAGAAAATGATAAAAGAGTACGTCCAAGATATATTTAATTAAAGAGAACATATAAATTTTCATGGATCAATAGCAACAAGATGTAGATTTTGATATTGTCCAGAAAAATGAACTTAAACAGTTGGAGAAATCCGATATATATCCTCTTAATCAATGCACCTACTAATTTGAGACCTATTGTTGTAAATTAATGAAGCCTATATAAGTCACGGTAACGTTTAATGTCATTCCACTATTGATGCCCTTCATTGACCTTAGAAATTGAAAGTCTTTTGAAAAATCAATATCAGAAAATTATATTTTTAAACTCGATGGACATAGATTAACTCAGTAGCCATTTTTTCATGGACAGTGAGATTTAGGCGGTTTTGGGAACCGTATAAAATGTCTTGAAAACTCAAATTAAGGATGGAGAAAAACGTTCAAAGTTTAACCGCCACGTATGTTTTTGTAGTCGCCGGTTCAAACATGCTCATTATTGTAGTTCTTAATAATCAGATGTACAGCAGCTAATGCCAATTGTCGTTTCCACCTTCTTTCGTCTATCGAATCAAAGAAGAAAGCGCCATTCTATGAGTTGATTTAAACTCAAATCAATCCAAACATCAAATTGCCCCAGAGGAAACTCACTCAGGACCAGTTCTTTTGCCTTCGGTCCGGAAAATATAGGAATCTTGATTTATCGAGATTAACCTGGTATCCAAAAAGCGAAGAGAAACTTCCATATTAAGTCGAGACACACGACGAACTCACTTTTTCTATTCCTTCCAAACTGTCCTACAGAATAATATGAAGAACATTAGCAACTAAATTCTTTCAATAATCCAGGCACCCACTTCACCACTCCATTGAATAATTACCTTCACTCAAAAAATTAACTATCTCAACAACTCTTAATTTTTATTTTCTTTTATATCTCCATTTGTTTTATAAAAAATAAATAATTTAAATTTTTCTAAAAACGATTGATTATATCATTTGAAATAATTAATTAATGAATAATATTCTCATTATTGATGACAATTTTTATATGGGTATTTTCGTATATGATGAAAATGTTATTCGTCTATTCATTTTTGTAAGCAATATAAGCAATCATTTTATTTTATTTTTTGCCGTGAAACCGCCTCATAGTTAACAGCACTCAGTGTAAATCACGGGAGGCACTAGCACGGGGACCCACCTCCCATGACACCCCACTTAAGTCGCGCAAATGGAGTGAGCTGGGATTCGAACCCTGCCCAGCGGAGAGGGCATTGAAAGCCCGAACCAACTCGATATAAGCAATCATTTTTAAACAATTATTTCACGAAATCATTTATTTTCTACGAAAATAAACCGAGCCTCTACATTTATTGATTTTTCACGTACATATGGCGCGCACTCAACTCTAACATTTTTTGTAAAAAAAAAAAAAACTAACATTTTTTTTGGGAAAAAAAAAATCATGGGAACACCGTGGGCCTAGAAAAAGTTGAGGAGCGGGTGGGTTAGGAAGGAGGCACGAGCGCATCGCCTTTTGCTTTTTTCTGGGGAAGGAGGGCGGCTCTTTTGCTTTACATCTCTCCCTCTCTCTTTAATAAATTAGTCCTAAAAAAGACTAAGACCGACGAAACGATTGGAAGGCGAATCATTCCCGATGGCAAAGAAGAACGAAACGCACTCCAAAAAAGATTGTGGTTTGTGGGGGGAGTGCTCCAATATAGGCATTACATAAAGTAGTTTGCCCAGTGATTAATTTTTATATTTAATGGCCATAAGATAACGTTGGTGGTGGTGGATTTAAAATAAAATACGATTAAATGTGCCGGATATTTAAATATAAATGAAAGATTTGTGCGGTCCATTGCAATCATTTTCATTGTTCCTTAGATTCATGAACCCAATCCAATGTGGCAAGATCTTTCATTCGCATTTTTTTTTTCTGTCGAGAAGGTTTTAAAAAACTGTCGGATCCCTGAATTTTAGAGTACCCTACTTTCACACAATAAATGGTTTTTTTTCCTTCTCTTTTTGGTTCTGATCGTGAGTTCGGATTTGAGTATGCAAGCGTAAATCTTCTAACGTTTTGCTTAATCAAAGACCGAGTGGAAGAGAAAGAAGTCCCACGCCGAAGAGAGATGTGGTGATCAAGCGACATATGACCTAGTTCCATGGTCTTAAGAGTTTTGATCCGCTTTTGCACGACATGCTAGGCTCTATGTATCCTATAGCAACCCACTTTCATCATATTTGGTTTCCCAATAAACTCCACTTCGATGCCTATCATTCTCTTTCTAGAAATCACTTATTAAGGAATTTTTTTGAGTCAAAAGAAATATGAGTAGAGAGAAGACAAAGAGATGATAACGTAAGATATAGCAATAATATGAGGTTGAGCGAGAGTGAGAGTGAGACTCTGAAATAGGAAAATCACAAAAGAAGAAGAGGAGAATTTAAAGTTATATACCTAGGGGTTTGGAAATAAAAAATAAAATAAAAAGATAGGATTGGTCCGGATTGGACTAACTCTAAAACCCCAGGATCAAGAACTAATTCGCACAGTATAAATTTCAACTACCTTAAGACCGTTTGGGTTGGGCCGTTCCAGGGTTGATCAAGGGTCAACCTTGAACTAATGCTCACCCCTATGTGCTTTGCAGTGAACTAAGGGACCGAAGAAGCTAGATATAAAGAAAGGAAAATTAAGTTACTAAAAAAATATGAGGTGGCTCTATGGGTTTTACATTTGAGCCAGTACCATCCAGTTTTGTATTTGATTGTGCTCTATGGCATTAGGTATCCTCTTGGAGATAGGATTTATTGAGACATAGATTAGTTGCCAGCATCTTAAAAGGTATCTTTCCATTCCAAGAAAGAAAAAATGAAAAATGAAAAAAGGCAATCAAAGGTCAAATCAAATGCTTGCCTCATGTGGTGAGGCCCGAAGGTGTGATTAGGCAAGCTCGGGCAATGCCCAGTATAAGCATTACATAATTTTTTATAGTGTCAAGGCTTGGGGCAATAAATCAAATTCATGTATCACCTTAGTCAATCTCGAGGCATCTGATAGTCATCCGATCTCTTTAGCGACCATCATAATAAGGGGTATGTAGGATAATTTGCTAAATCTATAGGCCATGCGGAACTCATATGATGGGGTAAGTTTTGAATTCCAAAATTTTGGAATCTATAAGTACGTGATAGGTTCAAGAGTTTAGGGCTACACCGGGTTGTATCTAGCACCTTTTATTGTGTGGATGACATGCTATAGAAAGGCATAAGATCAGTTGCATAATATTTTTAATTAAATACATGTATACTTAATTATATATGACTACCTTTCTATATGAAAGTTTCAAATTTAAATGTGTAAAGCCCTAACTACTTAGCAATATATGAGCCTATTAGGAAAAAGAAAAAAATAATTCTCCAACCCCACTTAGATTCTCTCTCACAAGCTAGGTTATATCTACCACGATACATTTCAATTCATGCTTTATATTATATCTTTCATTAACCCTTTTTTTCCCACCAAGAACGTTTTATGAAATTCTTGGACCCTTGAATTTGGAGTATCCTACTTTCACATAATCCACTGGTTTTCTTTTCTCCTTTTGGTTCCAATTATGATTTCAATTTTGAGTATACAATTGTAAGTCGCCCAATGTTTTCCTTAATCAAAGACTGAGTTGAAGAGAAAAGGAGTCACACGCCAAGGAGAGATGTAATGATCGAGCAATATACAATCTAGTTTTGCAGTTGTAAGAGTTTTGATCCGATTTTGCACAGCAGGCTCGGCTTTATGTATATTATAGCAACTCACTTTCATCAAATTTATTTTTTCAATAAACTCCACTTTGACCTCTGTCATTGTCTTTCTAGAAAACCACTTATTAAAGAAACTTTTTTCGTCAAAGGAAATATGAGTAGAGAGAAGATGAAGAGATGAAAACGTAAGATATAGCGATAATTTGAGGTTGAGGGACAGTAAGAGTGAGGCTCTAAAATAGGAAAATGATAAAAGAAGAGGAGGGGGGGTTGGAAATAAAAAAATAAAAAAGCAGGGTTAGTCTGGGTTGGACAAACCCTAAGGTCCCAAGACAAGGGATTAATCCTCATAGTATAGGTCTCAACATTCGCAGGATCGACTGGGTTGGGTCATCCAAAGTCAAATTAGAAAAAGAAAAGAGGCAATCAAAGGTTAGATTAGATGCTTGCCTAAACATATGGTGAGGTCGGAAGGTGTGATTAGCCAAGCTTAGTCAATGCCTGGTGCAAGCATTGCATAATTTTTATAGTCAAGGCCTTGCATAGTAAGTTAAGTTTGTGTATCGCCTCGGTCAAGCTCGAGCCATCTGATAGTCATCTATCTCTTTATTGACCATCATAATAAGGGGTATGCGGGATAACTCACTAAATCTGTAGATCACACGGAACTCATATGATTAGGTAAGTTTTGGTTATAAAATTTCGAAACCAATAAGTATGTGATAGGTTCAAGAGTTTAGGGTCGCACCAGGTTGTATCCAGCACCTTGTATCGTGTGAATGATACCCTATATAAAGGCACAAGATCAATCGTATTATATTTTTTTAATTAAACATGTGTATATTTAATTATATATGACTACCTTTCTTTAAGAAAATTTCACATTTAAATGTGTGAAAGTCCTAACTAATCAGCAACATCTAACTTTGTCAGGAAAAAGAAAACAACAATTCTCCAACCCCACTTAGATTCTCTCTCCAAGCTATGTTATATCTACCAGGATACATTTTGATTCATGCCCTCTATTATATCTTTCGTTCACCTTCTTTTTTTTTCGCCAAGAATGTTTTATAAAACTCTCGGACCCATGAATTTGGAGAATCCTACTTTCACACAATCCAAGAGTTTTTTTTTTCCTTCTCTTTTTGGTTCCAATTGTGAGTTTGGATTTGCGTACGCAATTGTAAGTCTTCCGATGTTTTACTTAATCAAAGACCGAGTTGAAGAGAAAAGGAGTCCCATACTGAAGAGAGATGTGGTGATCGAGTGATATATAACCTAATCTGCAGTCTTAAGAGTTTTGATCCACTTTTGCACGATAGGCTGGGCTACTATGTATCCCATAGCAACTGATTTTCATCATACTTGTTTTCCCAACAAACTCCACTTTAACCTTGTCATTGTCTTTCTAGAAAACCACTAATTAAAGAAATTTCTTTAGTCAAAAGAAATATGAGTAGAGAGAAGACAAATAGATGGAAACATAAGATTTAGCGACAATTTAAAGTTGATGGAGAGTGAGAGTGAGACTATAAAAGAGGAAAACCACAAAAAAAGAGGAGGGGAGCCTATAGTAATATACTTAGGGTTTGGAAATAAAGAATAAAAAGATAGGGTTGGTCCGGGTCAAATCAACCAGGATCAAGGACTATCAATATCCTCAAGACCGACTGAGTTAGGCCATTCTAGGTTCAAATTAGAAAAAGAAAAGAGACAATCAAAGGTCAGATTAGATACTTGCCTAAACATATGGTGAGGCGTGAAGGTGTGATTAGGATAGCTTGGGATTAGGCAAGCTCGGGCAATGCATGGTACAAGTATTGCATAATTTTTTATAGTTGAGGCCTTGGGCAATAAGTTAAGTCCATGTATCTCCTTGGTCAAGTTTGAGCCATCTGATAGTCATCTATCTCTTTAGTGACCATCATAGTAAGGGGTATGCGGGATAACTTGCTTAATCTGTAGACCATGCAGAACTCATATGATTAGGTAAGTTTTGGATCCAAAATTTCGGAACCAATAAGTAGTGATAGGTTCAAGAGTTTAGGGTCACACCAGGTTGTACCCAGCACTTTGTATCGTGTGGACGATACCCTGTAGAAAGACATAAGATCAATTGTATAACTTTTTTTAAAATTAAATACATGTATACTTAATTATATATGACTACCTTTCCTTAAAAAAATTTCACATTTAAATGTGCGAAAGTCCTAACTAATCAACAATATCTAATCCTGTTAGGAAAAAGAAAAAAGCAATTCTCCAATCCCATTTAGATTCTCTCCAAGCTATGTTATATCTACCATGATATATTTTGATTCATGCCCTCTGTTATATCTTTCATTCACTTTTTTTTTTTTGTTGACCAAGGATGTTTTATAAAATTCTCTGACTCATGAATTGGAGAATTTTACTTTCACACGATCCACGGTTTTTTTTTCTCTTTTTGGTTCCGATTGTGAGTTCGGATTGATTATGCAATTGTAAGTCTTCCGACATTTTACTTAATCAAAGACTGAGTTGAAGAGAAAAGGAGTCCCATGCCGAAGAGAGATGTGGTGATCAAGCTATATAAAACCTGGTTCCGCGATCTTAAGAGTTTTGATCCACTTTTGTATGGCAAGCTGGGCTCTATGCATCCCATGACGACTCACTTTCATCATATTTGTTTTCCCAATAAACTCCACTTTAACCTCTATCATGGTCTTTCTAGAAAACCACTTATTAAAGAAATGTTTTTAGTCAAAAGAAATATGAGTAGAGAGAAGACAAAGAGATGGATACGTAAGATTTCAACGATAATTTGAGGTTGAGGGAGAGTGAGAGTAAGACTCTGAAATAGGAAAACAACAAAAGAAGAAGAGGGGAGCTTATAGTTATGTACCTAGGGTTTGGAGAAAATAAAAAATAAAAAGACGAGGTTGGTTCAACTCGGACCAATCCTAAAGCCCCAAGACTAGGGACCAATCCGCACAGTATAAGTCTCAATGGTCCCAGGACTGGTTGGGTTGGGCCGATTTGAGGCCGATCCAGGGTCAACCCTGGAATGATGCTCCCCTCTAGGTGCTTTGCAGTGAACAAAGGTACTAAAGAAGACAGATACAAAGAAAGAAAAATAAAATTACTTAAAAATAAAGATGACTTTATTGATTTTATTTTTAAGCCAGTTCCTTCCATTTTTATGTCTCTTTATCTTATATCCTCTTGAGATAGGATTTATTGAGATATATACTAATTACAAATGGCACAAAAGATATCTCTCCGTTCTCTCCACGCGCCCCCCCACCAACCCCCAAAAAAAAAAAAAAAGAGGGATCAAAGGTTAGATAAGATGCTTGCCTAAACATGTGGTGAGGCCCGAAGGTGTGATTAGGCAAGCTTGGGTCATGTCTAGTACAAGCATTGCATAATTTTTTATAGTGTCGAGCCGCGTATCACCTACCTTAGTCGGGCTCGAGCCATTTGATAGTCATTTGGTCTCTTTAGTGACCATCATAATAAGGGGTATGTGGGATAACTTGCTAAATCTATAGACCACGCAAAACCTGTATGATTGGGTAAATTTTGGGTTCCAAAATTTCGGAACCATTAAATACATAATAGGTTCAAGTGTCTGGGGCCAAACCGAGTTGTACCTAGCACCTTGTATTGGGTCGATGATACCTTATAAAAAAGGTATAAGATCAATCGTATAATATTTTTTAATTAAATACATGTGTACTTAATTATATATGATTGCCTTATTTTTTTTCCTTTACACAAAAATTTCACATTAAAATGTGTGAGAATTCTAACAAATCAGCAATATCAAACCTTGTTAGGAAAAATAAAATAAAAACAATTCTCTAGCCCCATTTAGAGTCTCTCTCCAACAAACTCTGTTGTACCTACCATGATTTATTTCGATTCATGCTCATAATAGAGTAAGACATGTTTTCATATAAGATCATAAATTTAAATGATTGGTGAAAACTTCTTTGTTTCTTTTTCTTTTAAAAAATCATGATACTACACCTTTTTAGAGAGTATCCGGCACCATTTCTTCATAACGATTACCAGAAAAAGAAGTCAGGCTGGAAGCCCCCTTTTTAATAGAAAATAGAAGTTTAAAACATTGATTACATTAGTGTAGTAATTATCTCAACACAACCGTGTAGACATTATGACTCATGAGGCTGTTAATCTATGATTAGTGATTGATCAACGAGGATTAATTAATATCAAAAGGACAAGCCTCATCTGATCCAAACTTTTCTTTTTGCACGTGCGACCCCAACACCCTATTATTAGTCTTAATTTTTTTTTTTCGTACTATGATTTGTTTTATACAACTCAAATTGCTAGATTTTAGGCAAACTTTTTTTTTCCTATTAATTCAAGCAAATTAAAGTGTTTCTTTACGCCTTTTTTTAACCAGTAAGAAGAACCTCCATAGTTATTTTCATTAAAATGTAATATACTTTCACATTTTAAGAAAAACTAACGATGGCTCATATCCACAATTTGGTATTTTAACTTACCTCTACTTATTTTATTTTACCAAAATTACACTCAATTCAACTTAGATTCTTGATTAATTAAAGGAGTATATGTGTCTCTATGCCAACCACGTGGGAAATCGTAGCCAATGATTTTTATTTTATTTTTTGCTGTAAAATTCGACCATCGTCACGAAATTTAGTAAATAAAAGAAATTAAATCTATACAAAAAAATAAATAAACAATAATCAACTTGTTGAAAAAAGATCTTTTCAAGTTCTTATCCACGAAGTTTAGTTTGATACTAATTTTCTTATGTTAAAAAGGAAAGTATCTTAAAATATGGTAAATGGATAAGAAATTCTTTTGACTCTTTTTACAATTTTATTAGTTTTTATCGTGATAGTTTTTCTTTAATAATACAAAAAAAAAAAAAAAAAAACCACAAAAAAGGAATAAATTTCAAAGAACAACTAAGTTCAACTAATCAATTGACTCCATGTTTTATTTACTAATAAAAATATTGAGATATTTTGTCAATGTTGGTGACACGAATGGATCTTTGTCCCATAATGTATCTTAGAGATCTATGAAACATTTTTATCTAAAAGAAAAAAAAGTTGGAAAAATAATAGAAGAAGAAACCTTATCTCTCTCTTGTTCTTCGTAACATAGAAATGAAATATTTCACTTATACCATATCTAAGTGAAGTGAATAATCACTCATGCAAGAGCATTCTGAGTAGAATCATACCATGAGAATGATGATGAACCCATTAGCACATTCTGTTTTAATCTCAAACTTTCACACACAAAAAAAAAAAAAATCCTATGAACAGTCCATGCTTGACATATTTTACGACAACATATGTTTTATAAAAAAATTATGTTAAAACCTGAATATAGTTAATTAATTACCAACTCATCCAATAAATATTCTACTTCCCACATTTGAATTCAAGTCTCCCTCATCTCTCAATCCTTTAAATTCCTTTCATCAATTAATTCACATCTTTGAATCTCTCTCTCTCTCTCAATGAATTAATTTAAATCATATATGTGTGTGTGTATATATATATATATATAACTTTGTCTTTTTTGTGAGAGATTATTTTAGGAGACGTCAATAGGTATAACTTTATAACCCATATCCATCATATTAATGTACAAATAAACAGGCCTTACATTTTCCTATTTATTATCTTTCTTACATCTGTGTTTATTCACAGCGCAGGCTAATCTGGAAGCCATCACCAAAACCAAAATAAATAAAAATAATTATAGTTATATTTGTATGTCCTATCTGACTTTTATGGGTCGCCGGACAACATGAGCCCTAGCTCTGAAAATCAGCACGCTCCCTGCCAAAACATCCCTTGATGTATCATCTTTCCTTATTCCGTTTGCAGGAAGGAGTAGGTATTTCCTTCTGAAGAAAGCCAGGGTCTAATCAGTCGTATTTTCTTGTCAGAATATTTCTCATGCAATAAAACAAAATAATAATAATATTAAAAAAACCTATTTCAAATGGGAAATAACAAAATTACCTAAGGCCGACACGGCTCACAAAGATTACCATGAACAGTTTCCACTGGAGCAGACCTATATACTGTCAAAAAGAACAAACTAGGTCACTTTTTTATTGTATATGTAGCATACTTATATCAAGAGCATTTTTTTAATATTAAAAGCTATTAAAGTCAAATATACAAATTTAGTGGCATAAATCTATCATTCTTATTTTATCACCTAACATAAATAAAGTGAGACTATATCCAAATTTTTTTCTACTATACCACAACTATCCAAAAATTTTAAATTATACCTACTATGACACCAATATCCTAAAATTGTCATATTGCTACAAATTTGAGTATTAACAATATGAAAAAAAAAGTTTGAGATATTAGTATCATTGTGGACAAAGTCTATTTTTAGTGGTAAATAGAAGGCATTTTGTCATATTAGTACAAATTAAAGATCTCGACGGCATCAAAAAAGTGTAGAATAATGGTGCTAGATAAACATAATTTAGTGTTTTAAACGTATTTTCACTCATAAAATAATAGAAACCCTATTTTCCCGTTTCTCTCTTTCCCTCTCCTCGTTCTGTTGATATGATATGCCAGCACACAATGCCATATAAGCTGGAACAGGGAAAGACCAGAAGATCATTTGCCAAAACTGCGATTTTTTTTTTTTTTCACAAGAATGATTTTCTAGGTCCTTGTTTTTTTTTGGTCAACAATAATTTCCTAGGTTCAGCCTAGCTTTCTTTTCTCCTCTCCGCCGGTGGGTTCTAGCTCTGCCTAGCCAAGTGAAGAAAGCTAATCATAGCAATCAATGTGATGAACCATCGTCTAATATATAAATAATAAAGTACAATCATTTCATTAAATAACATTAAATATTGTTAAATAAAAGCACACTTCCCTCACATTTAATACGGTTTTTTATCTTGTACTAATTGTGAAAATTCAATTGGATAAGTAAATAGAAGGTACTAATATTATGTGAGATTTTGTAAAACTGTTGTTAATTATTTTAGCAGCCTAAACTATTAGAATAATGCATAATGAGTTATTAAAGGAATGTGTAATTTAATATTTAATTACTCAAATAAATTATACCAATCAGATTTTGTATGCTGTTCTTCTTCTCCTCGCAGTTCCGCCCGTCCTTCTCAAATTCTGCGCACCACCCTGGTCTGACAGGCCGTATCATCTCTCCCCCTCACACACGCAGATGGAGCTTTGGCTCTCTGCTTTTTTCTTTTTCTTTTCTCGGGCTTTTCTTTTCCTTTTTCCCCTTACATATGTTCCCCATCCTTTTTCTTTTTCGTTTTCTCCCCTATCTTTTTTTCGATTTTCTCTTTGATTATTATTTTATGGGGGAAGCAAATCATGCTGTCACGTATGCAAATGCACTGCAACGAGTCTTTTGGGAAGGCAAAGTGGGGAGGGGATGGACTGAAAAGGACTGGTAAAGCAAAAGAGAGCCGAGGAGAGAGAGAGAGAGAGAGAGATTGAGGGAGATAGAGGGGAGGCAGGATACAAAGGGAAAGTGAGATTTCGGGCACGCCATTTGTGTTCTTTTTCTGTCCAACACGTTCATGACTTTCGTTCTTGGACTAGACCATGGCTGCCAACAAGCTCTTTCCTGTTGTCTTCTCCGTTATCTTCGTGATTCTCTCTGCTTCGCTCCCTACTCCCTGTCTCTGCTACGAGCCTCGCAACCATGAAGGTAAAAACCCATCAACTTTCCTCGTACGCGAAACTTTGTGTTGGGGTGGTGGCGACATACTGATACCCTTTTTTTTTTCTTGGTGGTCTTCCAGTGGAGGCTTTGATCGGTGTGAGGAGAGAGTTGAACGACCCACATGGAGTTTTGAACAACTGGGATGAAGATTCTGTCGACCCCTGCAGTTGGGCCATGGTCACTTGCTCGAGTGACAATCTAGTCATTGGCTTGTGAGTTATCCCTCGCATTTTCCATGACGAATTTGGTTCCTTCCTTTTCCTTTGGTCGTCCTTCGAGAATTCTTGTCCGGGTTTTCATTTTTTCTCGGACCCTGTTTTGCAGAGGAGCTCCTAGCCAGTCTTTATCAGGAAGTCTGTCCGGGACTATAAAAATCTCACTAATCTCCGACAAGTGTAAGAAAACAGGACATGTTCCTTCAAGTTTACTCTTTTGCGTTTGTAACTTTTGAATTTCTTGTTCAACTTCTGTTTGTTTGCTCTGGGAATTGAAAAAAAAAAAGAACAGGGGAAGGGAAAACGAACGTGTTGGGTTCGGAAGTTTTTCTTTGTCTTGTGCTTTGTCCATCCTCAGTTTCTTGATTTTCAAAAACATATGTTTGACCAGCTTCAGCTTTTTTCCATCTTTTGTCGAATAATTTCAAACTCAATATGCATGTCGTGTGGTTCTTTTGTCTTTTAGGCTACTGCAAAATAACAATATCTCAGGCGGCATCCCACCAGAGTTGGGTACTCTTCCAAGACTCGAGACTTTGGATCTCTCCAACAATCACTTGTCTGGTCCAATTCCTGAGTCTCTAGGGCAATTGCACAGTCTGCAATATCTGTGAGTACGAAATTGTCTATTATTTCTTCAGTTTTCTTCTGTCTTCGCTTGCGTGATATTGTTAATCCAAACCGTTTGTGCCCTTTTTTATTTTCTGGGGTATGAGCAAATTGTGATTTCTGTTTCTTGTTCGTTCCTTCTTGTTGCCTAATGTATGTTTTTTCTTTTCTTTCCATATTCGATGTTCTTGATTGTCGTCTAACACCTTGTTTGTTTTGTCCTGTGGTGAGGTTAGGAGGCTAAACAATAATAGCTTGTCTGGTGCTTTCCCTGTGTCTTTGGCCAAAATCCCACTGCTTGCTTTCCTGTGAGTATATCTCTCTCTCTCTCGTTTTCTCTGTTTTGAACGATTCGATGCCTTGAGAATCGTAATCATTCAGCTGCAAAACCTCAAAAGAACTCTTATAAAAAAGAAAAGAAAATCAAAGCTGAATGTTTGGGGCCTGGGTTTCATTTATTTTTCCCCTGAAGGACTATTGGTGATGATGCTTTCTGTTTTTTTTTTTTTTTTTCAGGGACTTGTCTTACAATAATCTCAGTGGACCTGTGCCCAAATTTCCTGCTAGAACATTCAAGTATCAACTCTCTCTCTCCAAAATTATTCCTTATTTGGTTTTATATTTGTAATTTATTTTTGTATGGTTGAAATCTGCAGTGTTGTGGGAAACCCATTGATATGTGGAAGAAATCCAAGTGAAGGGTGCGCTGGATCAACTATTCCCATCCCTCTTTCCATCTTGAATACTTCTGCTGGTAACTTCTTCTGAACCTTCACTTTTATTTTAATCATTATTCTCTCGACAATCCTCTGTTCTCTTTGACCCAATTGAACTGTCTTCTTCCTTATCTTTTTTGTTATTCTTTTTCCTTTTGGTTTTATACAGATGAATCCAAGTCCAAGAAATTGGCAATTGCACTCGGGGTCAGTCTCAGCTTTGCCACACTTGTTCTGTTGGCTATTGGGTTCCTTTTACATGCAAAGAAAAAGAAAAATCTTATCATCCTCGACATCAATGGTTAGTGTCATAATTCTCTTTAAAAAAGAAACTCTGTCGTGATACGTCATTGTCTGATGCGATGTTCTGATTGGGGCCTGTCAACTGTTTCTGCAGAGAAGCAAGAAGTGGGGCTAATGAGCCTGGGAAACCTCAAGCACTTCACTTTCAAAGAGCTGCAATTGGCGACAGACAATTTCAGCTCCAAGAACATACTTGGTACTGGAGGTTTCGGCAATGTATACAAGGGGAAGCTTGGGGATGGGACTATGGTCGCGGTGAAACGCCTGAAAGATGTAGTTGGGACAACTGGAGAGTTGCAGTTCCGGACTGAACTGGAGATGATCAGCTTGGCAGTCCATCGCAACTTGCTGCGATTGATTGGATACTGCGCCACTTCGAACGAAAGGCTTCTGGTCTACCCTCACATGTCCAATGGTAGTGTTGCTTCAAGGCTCAAAGGTTTGTTTATAATCACTCTAGTCAAATCGACATGGTTGACTGGTCAAACTACATTTCGATTTTGTTGAAGAAATGCATTTGAAACCCCAGGTGGTCATACTATGTCCAGAGCAATGTCCTGATGGCTCTAACGAATTGATATTGTGGCATTATCTACAAGTCTGGTTCCTGCTCTGATAAACTGGTATTCTTATACATTCATGACCTTCGGTTGTACAGCAAAACCAGCGCTAGATTGGAACACGAGAAAGAGGATAGCCATTGGAGCTGCCCGGGGTCTCCTGTACCTGCATGAGCAATGCGACCCAAAAATAATCCACAGAGACGTGAAGGCAGCTAATGTGCTCCTTGATGAATATTGTGAGGCTGTCGTTGGTGATTTTGGCCTCGCGAAGCTCCTGGACCATGCTGACTCCCATGTCACGACTGCAGTTCGTGGTACAGTTGGACATATTGCTCCGGAATATCTCTCAACGGGCCAATCATCTGAGAAAACTGATGTCTTTGGCTTCGGGATTCTCTTGTTAGAGCTTATAACAGGAATGAGAGCTCTTGAGTTTGGCAAAACAGTAAATCAGAAAGGAGCAATGCTCGAATGGGTAAGTCACCTGTGCAGATTCGTTTTTATGTGTGAGCAAGAATTAGGCATACAAGTACAATCAAGAATGCGCTAACAACTTAGCAGCCTAAGTCGGCACCTGGCCATTTCCCTATATGTTTTCACTGACTTACTGTGTACTGTTTGAAAAGCATCTTTTAGTTCTTATGATTCTGGTATTAGGCATTAAGCTTCACTTATTTCTCCTTGTGCATTGATGCCTGTTTCAAACATTTTACACTCGCGGCATGTCATTTAGACAACACCATTTCAATCTCCATAACATAATTTTTAGAAGGTCTGCGCATCCACGTGCACGCTATGTGGATATAGAAGCCTGTAAAGCTTAAGTTCAATCAACAAGTCTTCAGAACATCTGAGTTCAGTGTGATCCTGCAATGCACCATAAGATTAGACATTGCTCCCTGTAAATTCGCTGACCCACAAGCACATTAGATATGTTTTCTTAACGGCATTTGTATTCGGTTTCATTCTTTTGGCAAGATATCTAACAGGTCTAGTTTTTTGCGACAGGTGAAGCAAATACACCAAGAGAAGAAAGTGGAACTTCTGGTGGATAAAGAGCTAGGGAGCAGCTACGACGGGATCGACGTGGGAGAGATGCTACAGGTGGCACTCCTGTGCACCCAGTACTTGCCGGCCCACCGCCCCAAGATGTCCGAAGTCGTCCGGATGCTGGAAGGCGATGGGCTTGCTGAGAAATGGGCTGCAACCCACAACCACTTGAACCCCGCCACCAACTTCTCCCTCATCACCAGCGCCGCCAAAGCCAGCATTCACGGCCCCGACCGATCGAACATGTTCGGCATGTCTGTTGATGAGGATGACGACGAGCACTCCCTGGATACCTACGCTATGGAGCTCTCCGGCCCGAGATAGCCACGAAACTAGGAAGCAAAACCAAAACAAGAACAAGACAGCAATGCGTGAGCACGATTCTTTAGAGCAAACTTTTCAAAAAACCTCTTGTGCCTCCTTTTTCAATCTTTTTTCCCCAATGGTGGTGTACATACACATCTCTTTCGTTTTCTTTTTTCACCTTCAAATCTCAGTTCCTTCTTTAGGGGCTTGTTATTCACTGTGCAAAATGTAGATGGGAGCTTTGGGGAGACCGTATAGAGTTTCAGCCTTTGTTGGGTCTGCTTTTGTGTAGGACGGCATCATCAAGATGCTGCTGCTTGTGTTCCCGAGCGCGGGACAGGGGTTTGAGAAGCTTGAAAACTTTCTTGTGGTATTTGACTAAGGAGTTGGTGGTGAGAGTGACATGAACATGACTTGCTGGAGCTTCTTTATCTGGCTAAGTATCCGAAGGTGTACTGTAAAGCAGTGTCGAGCGAGTTGTTACGGGTCGTTTTCGTTTGATGCTCTCTTTCCCTTTTCATGTCGTTGCCTGTGGTGTCACGCGCCGCTTTCGTCCATCCTTTTGGCCCTTTTGCGTTTTCCATGTCCCTGGAAGTATCAGCATCTGGCTGTCCTCTTTATGCTGCTTTTTGGAAATTTCAAATGGTCTATGAACCTTGATGTAATGTAAGTTTAAAATGCCCGTACATTTGAAAAGATACTGAGCAAAGGAACTGACTTCGTGATGGCGATTTCAGCTCGTGTTTTTGAAGTTAATCATTGCTCTTGTACTTAAAAAATACAGGCTTTCATAGCACCCGTGACGGCTACTTATGTGAGGAAGTCGGGTTTGGTCGGGGTACGGTCGGCTCTTTCAAACCCGTCTCGTTGTCAACCCTAGTATTATCTTGTGCTTTTAAAAGTTCTTCTTTCACCGGTTAGTGCATTAACACAAATTAGGCATTGATAGTTGCCATCTCTATTATAACCTTTCTTACACCACCGTGGACCCGTCATCGGGATCGGAATCTTCATCTTCTCTCTCTACTCATCTTGAGTTCAAATTCGAGATAGTGTTCGTGCTCTCAAACCAGTTCCGTTGTCCTTTATAGTCTTTAAGCTGTCAAGGCAAAGGGCCTTGCAATGCAACGCAACGCAAGCCTTTACAAACAGGCAACTGCTCCCGTGGCCCTATGCAATGTGTGATCCAAGGCCCATCATCTTTCCATGAGATCAACGTGCAGGAAACAATAAATTCTATGTCATTATAAACAGATCGCAACATTTTGATACTAAGGGGGCTTATGGGTTTGTCGAGGATTATCGACTGTTGGATCACAAAAGCATAGATACTTATGGTTTTATTTATTTATGTTGATGGGCCTTAGAGGGCCCATCCAACCATGTTGGGCCTAAAAGCCCGGCCCGCAAGATAATGGCCCATGTATGAAGGGTTGAAATATGAAGAGGTGTTATGTTGAGGGGTTATGACTTTTGGGGGAACGTATTACTTTGAAGAGTTACGTCTCTTGGAGGAGACGTATTTAAGAGAAAAGAAAAGAGAGGAACATACCTTTTCAACGTACGTAAGTTTTTTCCTCCCTCTCTCTCCCTCCTAAAAAGTCTAAGATAACAGTATCTTAAAAGAGACGGATTTTTCTCCCCTTCAAGGCGATAGTACATCATCGAATAGAACGGAATCAGTTTTTCTTCCTCAAATCAACATCGGTGTTTAGTGTTTAGTCTGTGGAAACAAGATACATTCGATTATGTAATGTGCCTTAGGATCGGTGATTCATGTTTATATTTGGGCTCGTCTTCCGCATTCGTTTTAGGAGTTTGATTTAATGTCGAATCCGTTTTAGGGAATCAGTAATTCCCAACGGATACCAATCGCATGCTTCTGGTCACGAAAATTATGGTCAGAAGATGCATCCCTCAAGAGGCTAAGCAAATGGCCTAGAATGCTGATCGCTCCGTCGTATGACATAAGTTCATACTCAACTTGCATAGATTTTGTTATCTGCAAACGAGAGAGTAATAGTATCTTAGTGAATATATGCTTAGTGGCGAGAATGAGGTACTGATGTGATAACGCGAATAAGAGAAACTCTATCATAGCCATTTCGGTCCATTTGATGTACTCCACAAATGGAGGAAATGCCGATGGAAAAGCAAACGAATCTGAGCTCATATGCAAAGCAAGAATTTATTCGGTCTTTGGCTTTATGTTATGACCGCTGGAACTAGTGAGGAAAATAAAAAGAGCATAATTCCCCCAATACTCTAAGAAACCAGCACGACCAGATCATCTTTTAATAAAGCGATTCTGTTTTTTCTTGAAAGGGAAAGTGTACCATAAAGCGAATCCTTAAGTACTTTGCAAATCCGTAAATTACATAATATGCGAAACAAAACCCGAATGAGTGACTTCGATAAATTTTTCTTTTCCCATAAAAAGGAAACCAGTTCAAATTTGCATTCGAAGGTATCTCAACTTTGATATACTTCTTTATGGACATGGGACATGTAATATATGGGGATATTGTCCAATCGGTTTTAAGAATTCTATTATATAGTTGCCAATTCAAACGTAAACTCGGTAATTTTGTCAATATAGTTATAAACTTAGATAGTTGTCCAAAAAATCCTAAGCATATTGTATAACGATCAATTCAATCCTAAACCTTTCAATTGTGCCAATTAGTCTTAAACATTTTAATGATTTGCCAATTTAATGCTAAATCTTTTGACGATTTGCTAGTTTAGTCATTTTAGCCTCTTTTTTTTTTTAAATAAAAAATCACTAACCGGGCAATCTAGTCAATATCGACATCCTACGTGATATGATCAATATTAACTTGGACAACTTTTGTAATATTTTAATTTTTTTCTGATTTTTTTTTATTTTTCTTCTCTTTTTCTTTTTTTTTTCTTTCCAACTCTCGCTCAACTAGGGTGTCGGGCCCTCATCTAGATCCAGGCAAGGCCATGACCCTTGCTTGTTGGGTAGCGAGGGCAAAACAAGGGTTGCCAACCCAAAGTTGGAACAAAAAAAAAAAAAAGAGAAAAGAAAATATTTTTTTAGAAAATTAAAAGTTGTCACAACATTGACCATGCCAAGGTATGACAATTGACATTGATTAGACTATTACATCAACGATTTCTGGATAAAATTAATCTGAAGTACTAAATTAGCAAATTATCCAATATATGACTAAATAGGAACAATTGCAAGATTTATAACTAAATTGGTAAATTATCAAAAGATTTAAGACTCAATTAATAAATTGAATATTGAATTAGCCGTTGTACAATAAATTTAGTACTTTTTGGACAATTTTAAATTATGTATGAAATTTCAATATAATCCTTTTGACTTATTATCATTAGAAATTGCTGTTGTAACAATGTAACATATAACACGATTGGCAATGAGTAGACCGTTGGCAATTTCCTACAGAACTTCGACTAGAATAAATAAATTAGAATTTTGCACAAAAATTTAGGACTAAACCGATAAAGTTGAAAATTTTAACGTTGAATTAGTCCCGGTACATTAGGTTTAAGACTTCTTCTTTTTATATATAATCAGAAGAACTACTTTTGTTTGTCATCAAGAGTTCTAGACAAAGCCCAAAGAAGGGACATCAAAACACAGTTAAGTCCACCTCTAGTTGGGAGGGCTGGGCTAACCAAGAAGAGGGAAAGAGTATTCAAACGTCGGACTTTAGCTATCCGATCATTTACTTGATCATTTTTTCATCGGGTCCGGGTAGAGACCAAAGGTCTTGAGCGATTCGCCGTTAATTCCAAGTTGTACCATTTGTACCATATAGATAGATATAGGATCTATGGGGCAATTACTTAAAAGTACATTTTGTGCAACAGCCCTTCCTATCTGATTCGTTGGACTTTAGCTATCCGATCAGTTACTTGATTCGCCATTCTTTCACGACCGGCCATGGAATTCCTAGTGACCTTTTGATCGGATAAGAAAAAGGGTTTCTTTAAGAGCAGAATATCCATGGTAGATTCCTCCTGCTGATGTGTATCCGTTGGCTCAAACTCGAAGTCATTGTCTCGACCGCGTGATGAGACCGAATCACATCAATGTCGTCGAGACCCCGTTGCCCTATCCTCTTGGTGCAAAAGATCAAAATAAGCTTTGTTAATTTGTTTTCGTAAAGTTGGCTCAGCTCGGTTCGGACAGTATAGTCAAAACACGAGACAACGTAGATGTTGAGATACCTGCCGATCTCTTCTTTTGCGGAAGGACAACGTAGATGCATCCGAGTGAAAAAAAGGGCATCGAAATGGATTGTTGCAGCAAAATCTTCCTCATCGCCGAGGTCGCAAGTTCGAATCTTCAGGTGCTAGCGTCTTAAGTGGGGGCGTGGTGGTGGGCCCGCGCGGCCTCCCCGAGGTATAGGGGCCCGGTCCTTCGATGCCGTCCGGGCACAAGAGGCCGTGGTGGAGTCCTCGGTTACCAAAAAAAAAAAAAAGTTGTGAATTTCTCATGTACCATTTTGTTTTGGATCACATACTTTCTTTCTTTCCGGTCTAGAGAAAATACCGCCCCCGTGGCCTCTATACTCTCTTCTTAATTGCCATCGTGCTTGAGCCAATGTCGTCACCGCACCTTTGAACCCCCTTCGGGCGGCCCAAAGTGCTCTCTCTCTCTCATATTAAGTAAAGTTGATTCGATGGTTAGTTTTACAATTGGCGTGCGTGAACTGGGCATATGGAATCAGCAATTTCATATTTTGGGTCACTCATGCGTTACCTCATTCATGAGATAAGTAGGATATTTCATGAGCTTGGGGTTTATCTATTTGATATGAGCTTTCTTGTCATATGAAAATGAAGAAGAGATCAGGCAAAACACGCTCGAGATCATTAACAATAGCGACCATTTCTAAAGTTTCGTAGTTAGGGCGTGCATTATAAAATTTCTACTTCTCTATTTCTCTATTTCTTTGTTATCTGGAACAGGTTTGGAACAGAAATCCGTTTGGTAATGCAATTTGATTTTTCTATTTCTGGAACAAAATTTCTATTCCATAAATAGATTTGAAGAAGAAATCAGAAGTTAAAATTTTTAACTTATCAATTTCTGAAATAGAAATTGATTAAATTGAGAAATCAATTTCTGATCAGAAATCAATTTCTATTTCAGAAATTTTGTCATACGCACCCTTAGAGAACTCATATAATAGCCATGGCCATGCTCCATTAGATATAAAAATAGACTCAAAAGAGAAGGAACGGGCCAAGCCGAGTCCATGCAGGCGACAGCAATGGCCGATTCTCTTCCTATTTACAGCGACGGCTCGGGCTCAACCAAACCCCCTCTCCTCGGCCAATCTCCACCATAGAAAGTGCCTGCGGGCCCCTCCCACTTTGCTGACCGCGACCTCCGACGAACAATCTGAGCCGTCTGATTTCGGCCAACGGCTAAATCCGCGTCCAGCTGGACACCTTTGAGAATAGCCGGGGTGACTTTAGAACGGGCCCCACCCGGAAAGGCGAGGCCTTTTTGTGGCGACCACGGAAGGCCGATGGGGATTCCTCCCCCGTGGATCGCACTCCAGATGCTGTCTGTTTCAGTTTTAACCAAAAGGAAACCACGTGAATAAAGTGAATCATGGCATATTAGTAGACCTATGAAATAAGTGATAAATCTATTTCTTACTTCATATTTAATAAGCTGAGTTATTATCTAGATTACTTATATTTGTACATGATTGAGGATGGTTAACGAGTGTTACATAAGTGTACAACTTAATTAAACCCAACTCACATCTATGACTCTCTCTTACCCTCATTCGATTTCGCACTTATTTTCTCTATACTCTCACCTCGATTTAAATATGAAAGCATTTTGACAACATAGATTGGGTCAGGGAAAAGTAAAAAAATGTCATAAATTTATTATATCATTACTAATTTAGGTTGAAATAGCCGACATGAACATTTTTCTATTTTTTTTTTCTTTCATTTTTCTTTTTACCAATAGCCAGCATAAGCCATAGGCAAGGGTCGGCAAGGGCGAGTGCTGCCTGGTGAGGAGGGCCTCACTAAGCGAATATATATATATATATGTTCATGTCGGTGCAATCATATTATGTAGAACGATCGACGTCCACGTTAATAGTTTCTAACCTAAATTGGCCAGATGAAGTGAATTGGTATTAATGTGAAAACATTTACGATTAAATTGGTGCCAATACAATAAATTTATAATTTTTTGGTAATTTTCTCGGTCGGGTGGAGTATGAGTCCTTAAATTCATAGTGCATAGAAATTGGGTCAAAATAGTTTAAATAAGTCAATTTAAACGAGACCAATTTCGATCTAACATACTCGTTTGACAGGTGTATTTAATTAGTAAGCTTTCAAAAAAAAAAAAATTATCATCTTGTGCAATCTTTATACCGTTCAAGCATCGCCAGGTCTATTATTATTCACGCGGATTCTGTATGTGAATAATTAGTTGCACGTAATGGAACAACAAGCACGATCGAATGTTGAGCCCTTTTGACACAGAAGAGAGATGATACAGTTGGAAATGAAGACGTGGAGTGTGGGAAGATTAACTGCATAAAAACTAGTTTTTTTTACTAATTTGGGGCCACCCTAAAAGTGAGGTCAACCGTTATAACAGTAGAGAGCTAATTTTAAAAATAAAGGAAGAGGAAGACAAATTGATTGTAAATTCCCATAAATAAAATTAAATTAATGCGTTCAAATTCGAGGGTTCATTATTAATCCACTTACAAATTTCCACCTATATTATCAAAATCCTCTCGCTCGAATCTCCTTTCACATTGAATCCAAAAACTGACATAATGACTTGACGAGATTTAGAGGCACGCTCATAGCAAGCATTTTCCCTTCTTCAACTTGACTCGCCCCAATCAGGTCCAACCGGGTACGGTGACACCTCATCTACATATATAGAAAATGTACGGTGCACCAATAATTCAAATAATGACTTTTAAACTCGATCCAGATCTAGCTCGCCTGTCAATTCGATGTAAACATAAAAATTCGTTGACAATACGATTCTTTGGAGGACGACTCTCGAACGAGTTCTTAAATTCTTCCATAGATGATAAAAAAAAATCAACTACTAATCCAATCCAATCCAACCCAAAAGATAATTGGTAAAAATTTGCCCCCGGCTTCCGGGGAGCGCCTTTTATTGAAATGAAGACGTGGAACGAGGGAAGGTGAACTGCAGAAGATTTAAGTATTTTTACTAACGTGCCCTTTTGATCTCTTAGAAAACATTGATGTGAGGATCAATTTGGGGGCCCCCTAAAAGTGAGATCAACCGTTATAATAGTAGAGAGCTAATTTGAAAAAATAAAGGAAGAGGAAGACAAATTGATTGTAAATTCCCATAGATAATAAGCAAATTAATATGATGACAAAACGCATTTGTCTTATGGAATTTCCTTCTTATAGAAGTCGATCAAATTCAGGGGTTAATTATTAATCCACTTACAAGTTTCCACCTAAATAACCCATCCAATTCCTCTGGCTCAAACCTCCTTTCACTCAAGGGCAAACGTAAAGCATGTTCAATTCAATTTTTTATACCAATTTATCGTCAATCCAAGGAATCAAACGTTATCAAGAGGAAAACAACGTAACAATTGGTGAGATTTAGAGGCACGCTTTGGCCGATCGGCCGATTAAAAGAGCAATTTTCTCTTCTTCAGCTCGACTCGCCAATCAGGTCCAATCAGATCTAGTGATGCTTGATCTCTTTTTTTTTTTTTGGTCAAAAATGCTTCTTTGATGCCTGATCTACATGCATAAAAAAATGCACGACGTACCAAGAGTCGAGACAATATGAATTTTGGAGAACGACTCCCAAACAAATTCTTAAACTCTTCCATAGATGACCAAAAATTAACTATTAATCCAATCCAATCCAAAAGGATGATTGGCAAATCTGCCTCGAAATGGATAAAAAGCTGGGACGCTCGGAAACGGCGAGGACGACGGGCACGGATGGCGTGCGGATGCGGGACATCGCGATTATCCGTGCGGGCATTACGAGTCAACCACTTAAACAACGTGTAAAAGCCCAACAAAAAGCTCACCATCTCTCTGTCTCTCTCTCTCATATCATTCAAGTTTTGTCATCGTTTTCGAGGACTCCTCCGCGACTTTGGGTGCTGTCTCTGCCTTTGCAGAGACCCATTTTCTTGGTTTTGTCTTCTCTTTCTTCTGCCACCCGAAGTCCGAGACCCATCTGCAATCGTACCTCGCCTGTTCGATCTCGCCGAGACTCGCGACTGCTTCTGGTCGAAAGATCGACCGCCCTCCGTTGCTGGTCACGTGGGCTTCCCGCTTCTTGATTCCGGTTAGATTCTGGGCTCGTCCGTGTCTCTGTGTTTCGTGGGTCGTGCGCTGTTTCGATGAATTTTTCGGTTTTGGGTCTGTGGGAATTGTGGGATGGTTTCTTGGGTTCGACGAGTTCCGTAGAAAGGATGGCGTTGAAGGGTCGTCGGCCTTTGTTTTCTTTTGATCGAATTCACGATGCGTCTTTCACCAAACTTCGTTTGCGTTTTCGCTCCGTGAGACCGTAACCGTCCTTTGTTTATTTTCTGGGTTGTCTTAATTGTGTGCCCGTGAGTTGTTTTGTTGCGGTGTCAAGAATATGCTCTGCTATTTTCGTACTTTTTTCTTTCTTTAAATACTTCAATGTTTCAGGATCTTGCGTCAATTTGAGACGTTGAACCGCTCCTAAATCTCGTCTACTTGAAGGAGATTTGGGGTGGTGGAACTTAACATTCCGTCCGTTCCGATTGAAGATGAGAGCGGTAGCTCGGTTAATTCGCCAATCTCGAGCTGCTTTCCAGCACCGACATTATTATCACGCCTGTAATCTTGCCAGGAGACAGAGACCAGTGGTCTGTTCGAGTTTAACGCGGAGGCTGCCTGGGTACCATGACGAATTACCTGTATTTGGACTACCTAACTTGGGGACCCCGAGAGCTCTTTCTGTCTATGCCGAGAAAGTCAGTGCTGAAGGTTTGTTCTTTTGGGATGCACATGACGTGATGTTTTTCAGTTGTCGATGTAAGCCATGAATTGTTTCCGTGTTGTTTTCCTAACTATAATTCTTCATCTGCAGATGCAAGTCGAGCGGGGCCACTCATCGAGTATGAACGTCGAATTGCTGTTGGTGAACTCGTGGATGGTGACATGTGCCAGGTATGATGCGCGGAGCTTCAGTAGAAGAACAAAAGTCTGCTGCCTCCTGATAACTATTTGCAGTGTTTTCTGGTGGTGTGCGTCATTTGGTATGTGCATCGATTGACATGTGAAAGTAGATTTACCAAAAAAATGGTGAAACTAGCATTTAAGCGGTGCATGTTCGATTGAGTGTCAAATGCCTACTGTATCTTCTAGCAGATGGTCTTGCTCTGTATTTTCTCATCATTGTTTTTACCACCTCTCTTTCCTAGTTTGAGAGAATTTTTACAAGGATATAGGATAATTGATCTTTAATTAGTGAATACCAAATAAGTTCTAAATGACAGAAAATATGAACTAATAATGTACATGCGCATTTAAGTTTGAAAAGGTGCATTCCTTAACCTTAATATTTGGGAGACAGTTACCGAATTCTTTATATGAAGGTGGTATCTGACTCGTAAGATTCATGTGTTTAATGACAAGAACAGAGAACACTGATTCCTATATTAAGTGACCTTTAATTGAAGTGATATCGAGTAAGATCATCTAAAGTGAAGTTTATGTTAGTTCGGTAGTTTAAATAATGAAGCTCATATGATTAGCTTTCTGGTTGGATGTGTCGTTTGTGCCTGGATGCATATGAATATGGTTCAGGAAAAATGAGGTAAAGACAAGGTCAAATTCTTACTATGGTGGTTGACAGTAGCCGTTTGAAGCATCCTTTTCCTCACCTTTCATGCTTTAAAGCTAAACTATGCCTAAATATTTCCTTTACAGCTCTTGTTATGTTAGAAAAATTGTTATTACCTTTTGATGTATAGGAACTGCAACTCCTGAGTTGAGTTTCAAATCGTTGGCAATCGCCAAAACAAAAATCCATCTATTTCATGGTTTTTGGTGGGATTGCTCATTAGACTCCATAAGACAGATTACTTTCTGGACCGGCTTGAGTTTGCTGTGTGCAATTGTTTCTGATTGGTTTTTTGTTGAATGATTTGCACATTATGATTTTTTTAGGTAGGCACTCTGCAAGAGCTACAAAGACTTTATGATGAACTTGTTGCTTTAGCCGATGCCTGTAAATTGGATCGTTATTCTGCTTCAGAAAAAGCTGGAAGGTACCAGGTCAACATTCTCAGTGCTTAGCCGTGTAGTTCTTTCTCTGATTTCAGTATCTTTTCCCCTTGTCATTTGTACTGTTGAAAAAGGTGACTCTTTCGCCCATCATTTCTCAAAAATTAAGTTTCTGAATTTGTGTTTTAGGAGTCGGTGGTTGTGGTCTCGTTTTATGCCACAGAGTACATACTCACCTGTGAAAGGTCTATACCTCTATGGTGGGGTGGGCACTGGAAAAACCATGTTGATGGACTTGTTCTATGATCAGCTGTAAGTCTAATTTGCCAATCCAATATTTTATTGGATCATCTCGTGGAGATGTTATGTAGAATTCAAGATGGTTGGGGGAGGGGGGGGGTGTGTGGGGGATTGCTCTGACATTATTGTGATCATTTCAGATTGACTTTTCTCATTTTTCTTTACTGATGAATGTCAATGTGCCCTTCATGACAGGCCTGGAAATTGGAGAAAAAAGAGGATCCATTTTCATGACTTCATGCTAAATGTCCATAGCCGCTTGCAAGTAAGAATATATGCGTGTTCTTTTTTATTATGAAGTGTCTTTAACTACTTTTTTCCAAATTGAGGTTGGCGGTTGCTTCTTTTAGACCTTCAATCATGTATGGCACTTGAGCCCTGTAAATTTCTAGCATGAATAGTAAGTCGTGCATTTAATATATGCCGGTCATCTGAATGTTCTAAAGCTCTTTGGTGCTGATCTCTCAGCCATATTTAATGTACAGTTAAGTTATCTGTAGCAAGTTTGTCTAACTCTATATCCTCACAGAAACATAAGGGTGTGGCAGATCCACTCGAAGTTGTTGCAGGAGAAATATCTGATGAGGCGATTTTGTTATGTCTCGATGAATTTATGGTATTGCAAATTTGGAAATTCTAATGATGGTGATGTACTTATTGATTTATCTGGATTCTGTTAAGTCTCTTACTGGTGTGTTTCTTTTTGGTTCGGACTAGGTAAATGATGTTGCTGATGCCTTGATCCTTAATCGTCTATATAGACATCTATTTGCCAATGGTGCTGTAAGTGACAACCTTTCTGGATTTATTGATGCTTCTATGCATCGTCAATTTGGAAAAATTCAAGTTAGATAGTTGCAAATTTGTCGTATTATATGCTACTGTGATGCAACTGCAGATACTTGTCGCAACTTCAAATCGTGCTCCCGATGACCTCTATAAAGGTGGATTGCAGAGGGATCTTTTCCTGCCGTTCATTGCAACTTTGAAGGTGAGTATGTGTATTTACTTTAGTAAGTTAGCAGACTTAGAGAGAGAGAGTTAAAAGCTTAATGTTTTTATGTATGGTTCGTGCATTTGCCCTAGTTAAAGTTTTAATTAATTTCTAATGTCCTTTCTATGCAGGAAAGATGTGTAGTTCGTGAAATTGGATCTCTTGTAGACTATAGAAAGATGACTTCGGTGCAGTTGCTTAACTCTTTTTTCACAGAATTCCACACCTGCCGCTCAGTTGGTAAATGACACATCTCTATGCCTAACTTGTATTTTATGTCCAATTTCAGGCAGATCAAGGTTCATACTTTGTTGGCAAAGATTCATCTGCATATCTCCTGCAAAAGTTCCAGCAGTTGATTGGGGAACACACAACTGCAAGACCTCAAGAGGTTGAAGTCGTAATGGGACGGAAATTAAGGGTATGTGCCACAAAATGTAGTGACTGCTCGTATCCTTCTTCTGTAATATCCAAGGCTACTTGGGCTTCTCTCCCTTAACTACTTTATTTTATATCCTGCTTAGGTTCCACTTGGTGCTAATGGATGTGCCTATTTTCCCTTTGAAGAATTATGTGACCGGCCTCTTGGTGCTGCAGATTATTTTGGGTTGTGCAGTAAGTCATTTTTAGGTGTTTAAAGAAGTGATGGTAGTCTAGGCACTGACAAACTTAAAACTACTTTTTATGCAACAAGTAAACTAATCAAGACTAAGGGAACGTGTACTTGTTATAATGCACACTGCTACCTTTTGTCTTTTGTTTATCAACTTTCTTGATAGTTATTATTCTTGCATGGCCATGCAAACCATAGAATTTTGTGATTATGGTCTTCTATGAGGTTGAATAAATTGATAAATGGATATTAGTAGATCCTACTCAAGCTAGGGGCATCCAAAATGCCAATTATTAAATTGAAATAGGTAGAGCAGTAAAGAGTTGGATATTTTTCTTCTTCATTCCACTGTTAGAGGTGCCGACTCTGTGCCTTATCATGATTATCTTAAATGATCATGCTATTTTTCAGATATTGCTGGCTAAATTCCCATTTTCTTTGTTTCATAGAGAATTTTCACACCCTTGCATTGGATGGTGTGCCGATTTTTGGACTACACAATAGGACTGCAGCTTATCGTTTTGTCACTTTAGTTGATGTAAGCCTCAAATCTGAATAAGTTTGTTCTTTAAGATCTTATATTATTTCGGCTTTTTGGCTTCACAATTTCCACAATAGGACTGCAGCTTATCAGCTTTTTTGCTCTCCAATGTGCAGTATATCTTAAAGAAATATGTGTTCTTCCTTCTTTAACCATATCTGGTTGATAGTCTGATGATATTTTTAAACTGTTGAGGATGCCCTTTGGGGATTAGTTAAAGAAAGTACAATTTTAACACAGAATTTAAACCTATGCCATGTTTTAGAGAGCAAAGTCAATATTTTTTTTAAATTTATCCTTTTCCTTGGCCCTTTTTTTCTCAGGGTTAGGTTTATGGGAAGTTTTTGAGTAGACAATTAATTTAACTACATTTTACCGACTGATTACCAGGTCATGTATGAGAGCAAGGCTAGGGTACTGTGTACGGCTGAGGGCAGCCCATATGAACTTTTTGATAGGATAGTGACGGTTGAGGATGCAAAGCAGATGGCGCCCAGAACCTCTTCAAGGTCAAGGAGAAGTGACGATTCAGACCTTTGCGTCGACAATGAACTTGGATTCGCTAAAGATCGTACTATTAGCCGGTATGTAAAAACCTCCATTCCTTACTATTAAGAGTTTTTTCTGTATTTTATATTGTGTTGATGGCTAATATTTTAAACGATTTGCAGTACTCCCCGCTGCAAAACAAAATCTATTATTTTAATTACTTTATATTGCTTTAATGACTATCAACTAATTCACTTGTTTTTGGAGATCTTTGTGAATGTTTGAGGCTACCTCTTCCACTGAGGTTAGTGAGGCACGAAGCACAATCTGGTGCTGCTAATACATCTAAAATTCTTCGGGGGCTGCCTATTTAGAGTTTCCGCATGGAGTTTAGGTTCAGTCTCTGATTATTTGGAGTTCGTGATAAGTTCTGCTTTTCTGTGGATATACTTATGTTAATATGTGGACAACTGGTGGTGAATGGCAGAGATGCATGGCATATGATTATGAATTATAAAGCCTATAATTATGCACCTCAACAATCTTATCATCAGAACACAAAATCAACTTATCCTCTAAAGCTAGAATGTACTTTGCTTGTGACTGAATAAGCTGGACTAGGTTACTGAAATTGCCGACAGTTTGGTCTTTGGCATTTGGTAGTGGAAGGTGGCTGCTTTTGATGGTTTATCTACCTGATTGAGAGCATCATTTTCGGATTACCGCATATAATTCTTGTTCTCTAGTCACATTTAAATAGGGAAGAGAATGGTCATTTACTCATTGTCTACATCTCGTCTTCATTATTACCAAAAAGAGGAGAAAAAGGTCTTGATACATTATGTTGAAGAAGTCCCGTAGTACAAGTTACAATCGCAATTAGGATGCGATACATCATTCCATTGATTAAATGTTCAAGATACCCCTGTGCATGGAGTTTTTATAAGCATGCTTGACCATAGATTTACCGTGAGACCTTCAATGCTTCTTGACCCTCCGAGTTGTCCATTCTTATCCAATTAGTAATAATTTCGGGATCATGCGGTCAAGGCTGATTCATTTAGACCGCCCACTTGTGCAAGCAATTCTTTGTGGTGATATCACTGACTAAGAGATACTAGTGCAGATTAACAGAGATGAACAGCAAGGAGTACCTAGAGCAACACACGGCCATGGTGACAGGGAAGGACGTCACCGAAGAAAGTAGCGAGGCGAATGCTGTAGCAGGATGAACAATAAACTCGAAGACCAGCAATCAAACTGTGTAAGCATAAATAAGTTACTAGGACGGGTATGGCTTTGGCGACTATACTAACCATCTACCCGATGTTGATTCGAGCCAGTGGAATAAGTCCTGATTCTCTACCACTAAAGGCCTTCTGTAATTTAGATGCGAGCTGTAGCAAATGGTTTAGAGGGATAGCTTCAGCCAATTGAGGAAATTATGGTCACAATTCACTGTATCTTGAGATGTCTATAGCTTGGAATTAAAGTTATAAATGTGGCAAGGCTCTAGCCATAGTAAGCAAATTCAGACGACTTTTTTTGGTCAATTTGAGGATAAGAATTATAAGCCACGATCTGTTTGGCATTTTTCTCTATTTTATAATGACGAAGAAGACACCCAGTCAGGTAAATCACGGATTAACGAAATGTTCGCTGACCTCAAGAATCATGTAAGATGAAAGCAAAGGCCCGTGATGGATATTTTGGGTGAATAAACCACTATAATTAAGGGGAATTCGTACCCTAATAATATGCACGGCAAAAAATAGGATCTGACAAGGATCAATCAGCATCTCATTCAAACCGAGAAATCTTGTAATATTCTGGCGTTGTTCTAAAATTTACCTCAAACTCGATGTGGTTTCAAGGAAACCAACTAGAGTTTGAACAAAAAACTAGGAAATTGTGGGAGGGGAAGGAGCGTTTGGATTATACACTAGAAAATAGAAATTTATGCAGGGGAGGCGCCTTGTAAGACCATCAAATGATCAGCAGAAAAGACATGGACAAGATCGATAGTTCCTTGAAGAAGATGTTGTCGAGTATAGTGACAGTCATTCTCAACATGTTTGGTGCACTCACAAAAAATGATTTGACGTTATGTCGCACCAAATAATAATAGGTGATTTTAAGGGAATACTCATGTCTTTCAAAAGCCAATGCAGTCAAGTGAGTTGAGCATTGGTATTCGCCAAAATACGATAATTAGATTGGGCTCAAAGACATGAGTTAATGGTTTGTTTCTTACTAAGCCAAGTAATCAAGCAACATCCCGATACAGTCCGCAGCCAAGTGGGCATGTAATTCCCAAATAGTGTTGGAAGGATGGTAAATATCATATCACAAGGTCCCTACTATATTACGCAGATATGTACCATATTAGCATGGTGAATAAAAATCAAAAATAGAAAAATCAATTCTTTCATATGAACCGAGAATGTCATGTCAGGACGGGTGATAGTGTGATTTACTAAATAGTTACTGTTGATAGAGTATACCGTCTTGCGATAGAGGTCCATTAAGAACGTTCAGCTTGGCTTTGGGCTCTAGTGCGGTAGAAGTGACCTTGTCGTGGATCAAACCTACTCACAAGAAAATATTAGAGCCATATTTGACTCAAATGAGATAATTGCCAATTGAACTAGAAGAAACTCGGTCTCAAAATGACGAGTGAGAAGCAATTCCCTTGAGGCCATCTCCTATGATGATCAAATCATCCACATAAAGTATAAGTAAAAAAAATGTCTTGATTGCTTTGTCATGAGAGCTAGATTGAAATTCAAACTGCTCGACAGTAGCATCAAATTTGGCATACCATGTGCACAAAACCTGTTTCAATCCATACACGGATCTCCGGAGGCGGCAAACCTTACTAGGAAGACAACCATAGCCAAGGAAGATGTTGCATATATACTTCCTCAGTAAGATCACTGTTCGAGAATGCATTCTTAACATTCATCTAAGTTCCATCGAGGTGTCGATCAAGCTTAGCATGGAGACAGGTCGTGCAACAGTGGCAAAAGTCTCCTTTAATCATTGCGGTACAACTGTGAAAAGCCTTCAGCTACGGGCCGTGCTTTCCAAGTGCCGTGTTTGATTTCTTTTCTAATGCCTGTGATTCTTCAGACCTTGGTAGCTGCCACAGAGGGTTGGACCGAGCTCCTCGACAGAACTGAGGTTCATAAAAGGTGGCAGAAAAACAAAGATAATCTCGAAGGTGAGGGGGAAGCTGCCTCACCCTAGAGGAACGGCGAGGAACCAAAGAATAAGGAGATACCGGAATGTTCGAATCCGCCGGACAAGGTAGACTCCACCGGAGGTACGGCTGTAGTCGTATGAAAATAATTTCATTACATTCATTTTTGTAAGCGATATAAGTAATTATTTATAGAAAAATATCTTCCTAATCATCCATTTTTTCAAAATAAATGAAATCTGAAGTTTAACAAATGTAAAGTTAACTTCGCGGATGCATATTTCTACAATTTAGTCAACTTTGAAGCATGCTCCGACTTTTCAAAATCTCACATGTTGCCCCATTCAACTTCGAAAGTTCCAAAATGAGCCCCAGGAGCATAACCCGACACCATGTTCGAGGATCGGCCCCTTATGTGTATAGGGGACTAGGAGTCGGACCGAGGCATTGACCTCGAGCCATCGGTGCCAACCTCTTTTTCTAGTAGCAACATCAGAAAAGGGTCAGCCGCCATGATGAAAGTTGCAAAAGAAACCGAAATCATGGAGTATTATCGCGGTTTACAAAAGTACAGGTCCTTCCCTGCAAATTACCCTCAAATTTGTTCATGTTCACGTACTTTTCGAAACAATTGTGAAGCCTTAAAAAGATTTAAAGTAGCGACAGAGTCCCTAAGCTGTTTGGGTGTTGGTATACCAAACTCCAATAGAGGGTTATCCAACTTATCCGTTCTCAGCACATATTTCTTAATTCTCTTTAATAATGCAATATTCAAGTAATTCACTCTAATCCCACATGAATTTTAATTAATCACTATAATGTATCTGAGTTTAGAGCACCAATTGAGGGGGCCAAAAAATTTATTTTAAGAGGCTTTGCACTTAGTTATGCAAACTCTCGCAAATATTTGTACAATGTTAACATAAAAATTTTATGTGGTACCCACCAGTGGACAACTGCGCTGGGTGAGCTCTACTACCTTAACACCAAGGGAATGAGTTTGAATCTCCATGTTGCTAACATGTCTTAAGTAGGAGGCCATGGTAGTGAGGTCATGTGCTAGCCTCCCTCGGTGGTCTCCGCTAGGCCTGTCGGGCCTACGGCGGTCGTGAGTACCTATAAGGTGTGCCAAGCCGGATCTAGATATCAAAAAAAAAAAAAAAAAAAATTATGTAGTCATTGAAAAGAGTCATAATTTTTTTGGATCTCTTTATGGAGTGGTCGGCCTTCTAGAAGCTTCGCCAGAAGCGACTAGTCGCTTCCCGAAAGCCTCTTTTCTTTAGTATGGTCTAGTCTGTCCAATGCCTCCTTCCTTGCCGCCATCGTACGCTACTAGGAGAGTCAGCAAGCTACCTTGCTTGCATTCTAGAAACGGTGGCTTCCGCGCCCTTCCTACCTGCTAAAATAGATGTGAATGATCGTGAGAGCTCTTCAAACTTTCTTTGATATAGATTCGATATTCCTAATTTCATTTCTATGATACATCAAATACTGAAAAGAGTGGACAAGGAATGAAATCTCCCTACTGATTATGATACATTAATTCCTCTCTAAATGACATAATCAAGTTTCGTGTGACTAAATCTAATATATCATATATTGCGACTTTTTCTTTTATATTACGGTATTTCATAGTAAATAATGCCAAATGAAAAGATTTCACAACTGATAAATTCTTTTAAAAATATGGAAAAAAGAATTCGTAAACCAAACTGAGGAAGCCCCACTAGGACGTACGTGGGTGTAATGATATGACATAGGAAGCTGCAATTTCCTTTCCATTGTCGAATTCTGGCATGGACAATATCCTCCGTGCCTCCAAGGACAGCCTAAAAGGACAAAATAACTCTTGCTCGTGGGCCCCTCTTATGATTGCCACGCGACAAAACTAAATTTAAAAAAAAAATAGTATAAATGACTTTTAAATTTTGACTAGTCCTTCAACTTCTAATTTATTCGGTCTCTGATTTTTAATTTAATATATAATATTTTTCATAAAATTTTAATTTATTTAATGTATTCAATAAATTTTTGATACATATTCAATTTAGTCCATGAACTAGATAATTCAAGAATTAGATTGAATTTGGAAATATAATCATTCATGGGGTAAATGGAGTATTTACCAAAATTTTATGGGTCATATTAAACAAAAACCACATTACATATTAGGTTAAAGTTAAATGATTATACTGTATGCTGGGTAAAATTAATGGGCTACTTGTATAATTTTTTTATTAAATTATCTTGATAACTAGAAGAGAGTGCAATAGTTGGTAACTTGTTACAATAGCTAAGATAGTTCCCATTATGTCCAAACTCAATATGGATTATAAGAATTATTTTGATATCCAAACCTTTCGACTTGATTAATTTTAATGAATACGGAGCCATGCAGCCAGCTTCTTTTCTTGGTCGGGGAGGGGGATTTATATTGGGTTTGACTTCCCGCTACTAGTTTAAATTTTCTTCTATTTTTTTAATCAAGATACTGTTCTTTATTTTTTGGTCGAACATCGAGATAGTGTTTTCGATTTGCCTTTTAACTCAAAGCTGCCAACGTTTCATCCGGAAAAAAAAATTTAGTGTCGATTACTCTCTCGTAATTACACACACCCTCCAAACATGTGAAATAAAAATATTCTGTAAACACATTATCGATCGGTTTCCTTCTTACCGGAAAAATTTTTCGAGGAAAAACTGTTTTTCTTAAATTTTTTTATAAAAAAAGTAATTTAGAAAATATTTTTCTAAAAATGATTGCTTGATCGCTTGAAATAATTAGTCAATGAAAAATATCTTCATCATCGACAATAATTTTAATCTAAATACAATGAAATATTTTTTGTTCATTCGTTTTTTCTAAGCAATACAAGCAATTATTTTTAAAAAAAAAAAAATTCAAATTATGCATTTTCCGCAAAATGCACTCAAAGTTTGAATTTTCATAAAACCTTCCATTTTTTTTCGGTATATTTTTTTTTCCTCTAGCTCTTCTGTCTTCAGTGTAGTCATTTGCTTTATGTGATGATGTACGCATCGTGCATATCGTGTGTAAAGCTCAATACATACACTGGCAATCGGATTATTGTGCAACCCTCCTAAACTTTTGGTGATATCTCTCAAATTTCATGTAAATGATTTTCAAAAATATACTTAAATATCCAAATTTCATAAAAGATTAAGGTTTCAGGAAAACAGCCCACAAGAAAAAATGGATCCAAAAGGTATATACATCTCACGTCATCATTTTAACCGGTTAATTGCTCTACCATATATATTTAATTTGATAAAAATAGTGTTAATATCTTGAAAAATCCTCAAACTAGTACATCCGTGATAAATCTACCCCAAATCAGTACATCTGTGACAAATTTACCCTCTATTAACTTTCGTCAAATTTTACCATTAAACTTGTTGACGTGAATGACGCATAATGACATGTTACAATGACATATAGTGACATGTTACAATGATGTGGCAAGTCCACCTAAAAATCCATAGGATTAATGCCATGAAAAATTCCAAATTTATCATGGGTGTACCATTAAATTTATCACTTGAGTACCTCTAAATTTGATACGGGTGTACTAGTTTGAGATTTCTTATGATATTACTGTATAGATTTCCGCATCCATATTACATCACCATGTGTCGTCTAGGTCAACAAATTTAATATTTAAATTTGACGGAAGCCAACGAATGTTAAATTTATCACAAGTGTACTAGTTTTGGGTTTTTAGTGATCAAAAAATTAATTTAAGGTAAATTTGTCACAAATGTATTAATTTTGAGATTTTTCATAGTTAAAAAATTAGTTTGTGGTAAATTTATCACTGGTGTGTATCAAGTTTGGGGTTTTTGATGGTCAAAAATTAGTTTGGGGTAAACTTATCACGGGTATACCAATTTGAGGTTTTTGTAGTCGAAAAATTAGTTTAAAGTAAATTTATCATATGTGTACCAATTTTGGGGTTTTTAAAAGTATTAACCCATAAAAATATCATAAAAAACTCTAAACAATGTGACACTAATATTCAAAACTTTGTTTCGTGTCATTTAAAGCTCATAATTGTACTAGTGAGACAAAAGTTCCTTGTGTCAACGAGAAAAACCCTAACTTAAATACCCTAAGCTTTTTTCATACCACTAATATACTAAACTTGTATCAATATAACAAAAGCTTGAGGTATAGATGCTTTGAGATTGTTATTTTTTCTTTTTATATTTGTGTCGTGATGGCAATGGGACATACTTTAGAATTTTTGGTGACATGAAGAAAAAGTTGAGGTATTGGTGTTACAATGAGCCGGATGGATCAAACTATTTTTCCACGACCAAAAGCCAAAGTTTTGGCTTCTCTAGCTGGAAGCCAATTTGTGATTATGAAAACTACACAAAACACGTCATAATATTTTCATATAATACGAATGATGAGACCCACCTAAATGATCACCATATAATTATAATAATTATTTTCATCTCTATATCTTTACACCGCACTCTTCAATTCACGTGTTTTCATCCCATATTAGAAAGTTTCATTTTAAAGTTGCCTTCATTTCCTTTTTCTTTTAGTCAACAACAAATTATAGTTGCACGTTCTCCACCTACCAACGGCCAAGCTTGCTATTCACCAAAATGTACGAGGCCCTTTCTTAGCCCTCCTTGCAATTAAGTGCCGTGATTAGAGAAACCTGCTCGTGTACACAGCTCCCCAATCTACTCTCATCCATGTGGAAATTGAAAAAACTAGGAGCACCTACCCATCTCAACACACCATCTTTTGGATCCATAAGCAATTTCCTTACTCCATCGCCCAAATTGATATTATTAAAGATGTTGCAAAATAATGTAATAGGTAATGTATCTTATAATTCAAGCCTATCTCGGGAAGAAGAAATTAACAGAGAAATCGACAAGAAATGATAAGGACATCGGAGATTTGCGAGATTCAATTTGATGCGTCAGTACTACTCCACGAGGGTTATAAGCCACTAGTAAATCCACTATGAATCCAGAGAATACCAAGTCTACAATTGCTCAATTGACACCCCAGGCAAACTCATAGGGTTAATTTACAATTTTCATTTAAGAAATAAAAAACTCGCTCAAAAAATTTATACGAGAATATTTGATCACTCTCTTGTTGCCGCTCAAATAAAAAAAAAAACATGTGGAACCCACTTAGGCTCCCGTTTGTCTCACGGAAATCAATGATTTGGAAAAAAATATTCTTAATTTTTATCATTTATATCTCTTAGAAAAACGGGGAATGAAAAGCATTTTCATAATCAACAAAAATGTACAAGCGCAAGTTGCAAATGATGAAGATATCTTTCATAAACTAATCTTTATAAAAGATAACAATGATTAAAGTTAGGAAAGCCAGTTTATTGATTTTTCACAAATAGAGCGAGAGATCTGATCTTCTTTTTTCCCAAAAAGCTCAAACTCAAACGTATTGTCCAACCGTTGATATGGAAAGCATATGAAAAAGTCATCCGAGCACAAGATTGTGAGCAGATGAGAACGTGTCGCATAATAGCTCACCAACTCTTCCTCTCCGACGCCTTCAAAAGAAGATGAAAATCCACGTCCCCTCTGCTGTCCTATAAACGCAGCACAACTCATCAGCACAAACAAGACGCAGAAAAGAAGAGGAAACGAAGAAGAATCCAACAAGGCAAAGAAAATGGAGAGGGAAGAGGCGAATGCAAACATGGCCGAGGGCGACAAGCCGGCGGTTTGCGTCCTCGATGCGTCGACGTACGTGGGGTTTTGGATCCTCCAAGGCTTGCTGAGCAAAGGGTACAGCGTTCACGCTGCGATTCAGAAGAATGGCAAGTCTTTCTTCCAATTCTCAGCGTCTTTTCGAAGGACCCTCTTGAGGTCTTCCGCTTCTTTTGCTCAACGGGTTCTCTCTTCATCGATTCTTGCAGGAGAGAGAGAGATAGTGGAGAAGATCAGGGACATGGAGGTGATCGAAGAGAGGTTGGTGGTCTACAGCGTGGAAGTGTTGGATTACAGAAGCATTCTCGAAGCCTTGAAGGGGTGCTCTGCTCTGTTCTGCTGCCTGGACAGCTCGGATGGCTATGACGACGTGAGAAGTCCTTCCAAGACTGATACATCAGCGATCCAAAGTGATCGTCGATTCTTTTTAGTTCGAAAACGATTCGATTTTTTTTGTTTTTCGGGTTTTTCTTCAGGAGAAAAATGCGGATTTGGAGGTGCGAGGAGCGATCAACGTGGTGGAGGCGTGCGCGCAGACCGACAGCATCGACAAGGTGGTCTTCAGCTCCTCCCTCACGGCGGCGATATGGAAGGACGACATCTCGTCCCAGGTGGACGTGGACGAGAGGTCCTGGAGCGACCCGGACTTCTGCAGGAAACTGAAGGTACGCCACCGTGTGGTACACCCCCGTTTCGTGTTCTAAATGACTAGTCGATGTCGATATTTCGCGACCGACTAGAAGGTCTTGGCTTCTCTTTGACCACATCCTCAACTGCTCTCGTTACCTCCCGGTTTGATCTTTTCAACCGCTGAAAACGAATTTGAATTTTGATTGGAATGTGGTTGTTGGTTTTTTTGGTGTCGGACCGGACCGGTTCAGCTGTGGCACGCGCTGTCGAAGACGCTGTCGGAGCAGGCGGCATGGGCGCTGGCCATGGACCGGATGCTCAACATGGTCTCCATCAACAGCGGTCTCGTCCTCGGCCCCGCCGTGGCTCAGCAGAATCCCAAATCGACATTGGCTTATCTTAAAGGTTAAAACGCTTTCAAACCCACTATGAATCCATGAATGCCTTGAGGGGTTCAAAATTTAATGCGAGGATGAGAACTGCAGACATTGCTAAAGGATGAGATCTTATGCAGGGGCTTCCCAGATGTACGAGAGCGGCGTCCTCGCGTCCGTCGACACTAGTTTCCTGGCCGACGTTCACATCCGGGCGCTCGAGGACCCCTCGACGCGGGGCAGGTACTTCTGCTTCAACCAGGCGGTCAACACCGAAGAACTGGCCGCGAAGGTTGCGCAGCGGCTCAGCCCTCTCATATCCCTGCCTCCGAGGTAACGCGATTCGCGACTTGCGTATTCAAGATGAGGAGAGAGAGACGCGAACCGCCGCCCGTCCTTGCTTCCCCGGGGGGGTTAATGGCGGGTTTTTTGTTTGTCCGAGTGCAGGTACGAGCAGGGCAGCGAGACGTTCGCCGAGAGGCTGAGGACCAAGAAGCTGGACAAACTGGTCGAAGGAACTGCCTATTGATGAGGGGGATGATGATGCATCTCCACCCCCCTTCTCCATTGTTTTCTGGTCTCTCTGCCTTAAAGGCACGCATGATAAAATTTCTACTTCTCATTTTCTATTCTCCCAACAGGGTTTGGAGCAACCGTTTGGTAACGATTTGATTTTTATTTCTAACAAATTTCATTCCATAAATAGATTTGAAAAAAAATTAGATTACCGATTTAAAATAGAAATTGAGAAAATTTCGAAATAGAAATTGAGAAATCAATTTTGTTAAATCAATTTACGTCTAAATTTTGTCATACGCACCCTTTAGTATGTCAAAGTACACGTGTTCGTGGTCCCATTTTCAGTTGCGTTTACGATTCACTTTCATGGTGACGATGGTAGCGATTGCATTCCGAAAGAATAAAAGCAATGAACACGAAAACGACACTTACAATCTCATGAGTTGAGTAACGAATAGCGCGAGAAATCATCTGAAGAGAACAAGACATTGTTTCTTCACCACAACATCCTCCGGGACTTCTCAAACTGAATAAGATAGATGATGATAAACTAGTTAAGAGGTCCGTGCAAAACTGCGCGAAATCAAAGCTCAATTCACGCAAATGCAGAATCGAATTTTTCGTACAAATATGTTTGCTTTCTCCAGGTTATATCGGTTCATTTCCAGGTCTAGTTTATGAAATTCCTATATTTGACACGTCCAAATCATGATCCACAATCGTGTGAAGCCCTAGTTACTGCAGTACCATGGAAGAGATTTCACTTTCTAAAAATGCCCTTTCCCTTCTTCATTTATGAAATTAAGGTATTTTTTAACTTTAAACTACAACATGCCCTTAAGGACCCCAAAAAAAAAAAAAAAAACCTACAATATGCCCTACTCAATTAGTCAAGGATAAAGGCATTTTCCTCCTCTTTAAAGAGTGTGAACTTAGAGACTTTCATATCGCGAGTTTTATCCTTTTTTCGACTAGAGCAAATTTTAGATAAGAAATTCCTAGATGCAGGCCATTTTTTTTCCTTCCTAAAATCGAACTTCTTAATAAGAGAAACAAGAACGGTTATCAACAAAATTCACTATTACATGTCAAATCAATTAGGGGTGTTAACGGTTCGGTTCGGTTTGATTTTTTTGAAAAACCAAACCGTTAGAAAAAACTTTCAAACCGAAAATACGAACCGAACCGAAATTTCGGTTCTGTTCGGTTTTTAGTTTTTTTTTTTAGCTTTTTTTTTTTTTTTGAAAATTCACAAAAATCCCCCAACCCGGTTGCCGATATCCACAACGGGGGCATTCCACGATCTCTTGCACTCTGTTTTCGACAACAGCAGGTGCTCCATTGAACCATCACCGTCCCGCTCGCGCTGCCACTGCTGCAGCAGCTGCTGTTGCTGCTGCTGGGGCAGGGACTGGGGGCTCTTGAGCTGGGCCACCATGGAGGGAGGCATGCAAAATCGAGCCAGAGGAGACGGGAGTCAGGAGAGAAGAAAACCGAATTTTTAATGGTTTGATTTTATCCATTTGTGGTTCAGTTCAATTTGGTTAACCGATAAAAACCGAACCAATAAAAAATATTGGTTTTTAACGAGAACCAAACCGAAAAAAACGAATTTTTCGGTTCGGTTCTTGACACCCCTAAAATCAATGTTATTTAGAGCGAAAAAGCAACACACCGGTTAAAAAACCAAGGATGTGCTGTAGTTAAAGATCATGGAAAAGTCCAAACCGGAAAAAGTCTGGAATCAAATGTGTAGCAGGTAACATGGAATCATTGCGGAATCAGATGAGAAAAGAGCCTCCCAATTTAGCAAAGGCCGATCCCTCGGGTAACGGCGGCTGTAAGATATGAAAGTTCAGAGAGAGAGAGCAGATGGCACCAACCATTTCACTGAAATAGGGTCATTAATTTCCATGACGATCATATCACTTGCCTGAAGTACCGTAGATTCAAATTTGAAAAGCTTCAAAAATATTTTAACTACTGCCTTTTCCTTCTTGATGCTATCTCTGATGCCCAAGCTTTGCCCAACTCAGTCTGAAATTTTCCTGCAGAGAAGATGGTGAAATTTTTTTGAGTTCGTTCCATGTGGAACAAGTATAATGCAGATAGCATTGTCCAATACAACTTAATCGTGACCGACACAAGATCATGAGTGAGATTAACTTGTCTTTTTTAGAGGTGCTGCTTCCTTGTATGTAACTACTAACAAAAGATTCAATCATGCACGGTTCGAATTGAGCATTCTTATACATATGAATAAATAACAGGCCACAGTGCAATACTATGCTATTAAGAAGATCATAGACTTAGCGAGATTTTGATAGGAACTTTACCGTTGTTCGAAGTCTATAAAATTATTTAAGGCACATCCTCTCTATCAATTTAACAAGAGAAGCAAGATTTTAACCATTGAGATGATGGTCTGTCCAAAACAAATAGTGAAAGAACCAGGAAATAAACTGAAAGAAATATTATCACCTTAACCGAAAAGGCAATAACAACAGTTCAATATGATCTCATAGTTACCTATTTGTGACAAATAAAAAGAACTGTGATAAGGCCAAAAATTGATAGGAAGGGTGAAATGGCCATTAATGGTGATTGAGAGTTGAGAAGGGGTGCTTTGCAATAATCAATAAACTATTTCTGGCTTTTCAACAACTAGGAAACCTATAAGGCAACAAACTCAAAGATCAGGGAAAAGGCGAAAATGAATTATGATTGCAAATTGCAACAAAACTATTAGGTGAGCACGCTACTTGCAATTTTCCCTTAACCACTTTAAACCTAATGCATAAAATACTGATGAAATCATTGCTTTCACTTCTCTATGTTCGGTCAAGTAGCAAACATATTGAAACTGTTCATGAACAGCAACAAAGATAAACGTACCAGCAGTCGACACAAAAAACTCGTCGAGATCCTTCCCTTGCTCTGCATTAAGATGAAAACACTTGAATCATCACCCTAACTTGATAAAGATTACAGCCAAAGGCTTTTTCTGTTTGCAAAGAACAACCCAGCAAGAGATCACAGAAAGATGCTGACAGCAACTGTTCTAAAATCGCCTCACAGAAGCTACATACATCAGACTAAAGTGAATGAATGCAAAAGTAGTTCATCGCTCAGGGAAAGGGCCAGATTTCCAACAAACATGGGCAAACAAGAAAGCTACCATCATCCAAGAAAAATTGAAAAGGAAATGGCATTTTGCAAATAAGTAGCAGCTACTTAGCATCCGCATATTCATATTGCCAGTCTCTTTCTCCTTCTAACAAATCATGACTCCTCTTCTCCCAACCTTCAATGCCACAATATTGCACAACAATTCAGTCTATTGAGCAGATAATCAGCAAAATGCGGAGTGTGAAAGAGAGAAAAAGAATTGCTCATCCAAAGGAAAAAAGGTAGGGAAAATTTTTCTCATCTTCACTCCATTGTCGCAGAAGAAGAGCCTTACCATTTTCATACTCCAGGGCTTGAAGTATCATCTCCACCTAATTAACATGAAGGATTGTTAGAATTAAAAAATGTCAAAACACATTTCTCAAGGTTAATTACAACAATGATAAGTCTCGAAAGAGCAACTTCATCTTTCTTTTTGCATCACTAAGAAGACAGCATCTGGTAAGATATGGATGCGCTCACATTTACATATGTACACTACCACCAGCTCTTCAAACCATTCAAATTGTTTAATGGCTTCACTCGAAATTGTCACAGTTTCTCTTGCAATGGTCCAAAAAGATGTTTAATCATGTTCTGGACATTACATGTTGCGGTCACTGATGCACTTATCTAATGATTTAGCAACTTGTATGAGCCCATCAAAGTGAGTGCCGTTGTATGTGATTAGTATATCAAATCAATCACTCATGTTATCAGCAAAATACTTTATGCTTATTAAGCTGAAGAGATTCCAAACGTGTTGAAGGCTTTAGATCCTAACCAACTGGATGAGAATGTTAAGATGAACCATTACCCCATTTAGATTCTTTCTTAGAAACGAAAGGTACATCATATGTAGGAACAATGCACTATAGCATGTTGTTATTTACAAGTTAACTCACCGTGGTTCTTATTGAACCTCTAATCATTCAAGCTAAATCTATCTTTACAATTTGCATCGAGTATTTCCATGATTTTAATTTCATTTCACCATCCCAAAGAGTGTCAAGCACATCTGTATCTACCTCAAGGTAACTCATACAGTTCCAAAGGCTTCAAACAGTAATCATGAAGTGACCATAACAAAAGTAACACCAAGAATAACAACCAGTACAGTGTTAAACATACTCAACTGATCTCATGCCATAACTTGAAGATCAGCAACTTAAAGTTAAAGCGTTAAAATTAATTTTTGTAGGTTTTGCAACCCACAAATAATGAAAACTATTACAAAATCTCAAGACCTTGTGTAATATGGCACAATAAAAATTTGAATAATAATATATTTAGAATGTCAATTTCCTTCAGATTATAAAGTACAGATGACCACTTAAAATGGGATTCTAATTTCACCTACTATGCTTAACTTAACATACAAAGATGAAAAGACACAGTCAAAGTAATGCTTAACCATATCCTTCAACTTAGTCATCAAAACAAAAGAACCAGCAAGGACAAAATGGCCGAAACACCAAATAATTTTCATGGTAATTATATCCACAAGTATGATCCACAAGAAGTTGACAGGCCTTCTCCTCTCCCGGGGTAAGTGTGGATTTCCTCACGTGACAATTGAGACCAATGGTAGTTAGGGGTGAGCATGGTCCGGGTTGGGTCGGTCCACCCTAACCCTAGGACCAACCCGCATAGTGTTGGTTCTCAAATTTTGAAATCGAGGACCAACTCTATTAATCTTGGGACCAAAGACTGGACCGATCCAAGAGTTCGGTCCGGTTCCAAAGTCAACCTGGGACCAACCGATAATTTTTCTATTTCATTTTTTATACTTCTTGAAAAGATGATCGAGAACCAGACTAATCCAAAAGATTTAGTGACAAGTGAGGTCAGCTAAGAGAGGTAAGCGGCAAACGCCGAGCGTGGGGTGAGTGTCAAGCAGGGCAAGCAGTGAACAACAAGCAAGGCAAGCATTGGGCAACGGGCGGCATGAGTGACCAAAAGCGAGCGAGGCGAGTGTCGAGTGGTGAGTGGAAAAATTGTTCATTTTGATTTTGACAAATTGAAGGCTAAAAGTACAAATAAGACAAGAGAACAAGTACTAGAAAAGCATGCCATGAGAATCTGTTTATGCCTTTTTAGACGTTGTGATGACTCATCATAAAAACATTTTCCTCCTTTGTAAATTATGACTATTGACGCCGTAAAAACCATTAAAAATCTAAGTTATTAAAGAATAGTGTAAAATTACTTGGACTCCTCACTAAGAAGCTATTTAATGTTGTTGATGCCATTTGTTTTAGGGTTTTCTCTATTTAAAAAAATTATAAATAATATATTAGATATATAATATAAATACAATCAAAGTTGGTCCGGGTTGGACCGATCCTAAACTTCCAGGACCGAGGATCAACCCGCACAATGTTGGTTCAGGAATCCTAGAACCAAGAACCGACCTAGTCTCCCTGAAAATCATACCAGGATTGGCAGGGTTGGGCCGATTTAGGGTCGGTCCAAGGTGACCCTAGACCGATGCTCACGTCTAATGGCAGTAGGCTTAATCATCTAGACCCTAAAACCCGGTCATAGGTCACCAGGCAGCAGATTTACATGTCGTTATGTGTGAGTGAATACAATTCCAAATTTAAACCAATTCCAATACAGAAATAGACATAAAACCTCATATGGCATTGGACATTCAAGTATATATGTTTCACCTATTACCATCAATCAATTATATTAAAAGAAAATTCTAAAATCAGCCCATTTCATTTGGGCTTTAGATGGCATTTTCGCAAAAGGAAAAAAAAGAAGGAAGAACGGAGAAATCATAAGCAACTTAGGGAAGATGAAAAAAGATTTCTACCATAAATAGAATGGTTGTAATGTTTTTGATTTTATGGAAAAGGGATCACCAATTACGTGCCATACTTTTATCCCATTGATAAGAACTAAGAGAATCCGTGAAAGAATTGTCCATAAGTAATAAAGTAAAATCGAGGCTAAGCATTTGCAAATCATATAGAATGTAAAAGGCAAACACATGCACCTTGTCAAAATCCTTAACAACTTTGGCTTCTGGTGATAAATTTGCCTCATACTCCATCCATAGTTCATTTATCTCCTTTGCTGCAATTGCAACTGGGTAAGTGAAGAAACCACAAATATTCAGGCCAGAAAAGAAACACAAAGGATACCCTGTGATTCTCCACCAAGTAATCTGCACATATGATCTAATGCTTCCCTCTCTCTTCGGCTTTTCTCCACCTTTGAGATGCCATCAGAAGGGGTTATGTCGCCAACAATAGCTAATTCAAAAAGTTGAGAGGTAAGATCAATAGCAACAATGCATACTTTGGGGACAAATCTCTCTTCACAAATAAACTATTCAAAGTACATTTATCTACAATTGAACCAACAATCCGTCAGATCAACAAATGACATTGTAAGGACATTACATTCAATCATTATAACATCCCCTGTTACGTACTCACTACTCATCATTATGTCCTTTAGGCAACATTTAAAGTTGAACAATCAAATAGCATAATGCTGAAGGCCCATTTGCTCCAATGAGGGCATTACAATCAACGCAAAAATTTCCTAGCAGAAAAGCTTGCAGCTCAATTGACATGCTTTCTTACATATGAAGTTGAGCAATTAAATAGGATAAGATTGAAGCCTCATTGCTCTACCCTCGGGCAAAGATTCAACACAAGAAGTTCCTAATGAAAAAAGGTTTAAGCTAGGTGACCACCATAATCAGCAACTTATTTCTCAGAACATCGATTATCATGTAAAACAACTCTATAATCGGGAAAGAAGCACAATGTCAGGTAAAAAGCACTTCCCCTTCTTCCTTTTATCCTCGAATGACATGCTATCTTGCAATCATCTTGCAGTCACTATCAGCAGATTACACTTATCTAACGACTTTATTTCATCTTCTTACAACAGAGGAAAGAACACGAAATGGAAGTTTGGAAAAGCTCCATACCTTCAGCTATGTCATGTACAATTGCCATTTTTATACACCTGAAATAAGAAAAATAAAATAAAAGACAAGATTACAAAATATTCAAAAAATCTCAATCGAAAGCAACACACAGAAAAGAGGAAGCAGATCATGTTCGCATTATTGGTGGCTATGCTTCATGACTGTATAATCCAAAAAAAAAAGAAAATGGAGGGCCCGGATTCATTTATCAATAATAGACAGATCGTATTCACATACTTTCTTCATTAGCTTGACAAATATAGACTCAGCAACGTATCTTCAAATATGTTTTAGACTTCTTAATATGTAACTGACATCTAAAAGCACACTTTTAAGGCTGAACCGATCTAAGTAATCTAAGAAAAGGGAGCAGGAACACTAAAAGAATATTTTAGAACTGGACATCATAGCAAAGACATTGAAAGTTCAAAAACATGTCACATCCTCTTTTCCTTAGCTTAAGTCAAAGATATTTCACAATATTGCTAATGTGGTAGATGAAGGAGAACATTCATTGTTAAGCAATGACACTCACCACTCTGCCTGAGCAATGAACAAGAAGAACACCATCCAAAGCCACGTCAAAAGATTGTAACTAAGAAATTTTTACATTTCAAATCCAATACTCTTTCTAATTAAGTACTCATTAGAATACATAAAATCTAAAAGAATATATACAGGAATATGAACTGAATAGAGATCCAGGTAAGTCCAAAGAATAAACTAAGCAATTTTTCTTAAAATTATGTTTCCTTGCAAAATTATAAACCAAGTAATGAAACTAATAGAAGTACCAACTTGTTGCGGTCAACACCAGGAATATCCGAAGCAATAAGCGCCATCAATCCCATTCGATACATATGGTCCCCTATGGACTCTGGATCCTTTACATCTCTCTTCACCCAACCAGCTCTTTTGGTCGTCTGATACAATTCAAACTCAAGCAGTGACAAATGAGGATGGGGAGAAGACAGAGAGAGAGAGAGAGAGAGAGAGAGAGCATAGTAAACAACATGCACGATTCCAACCATATGGAAATGAAACAAAACCAAAAACGAAAAGACAGTTTCAAATGTAGGTAAAGGAATGCTAGTCGGTATAGGGCCAAACTATGCAATTTATTCTTCTGTACAAAAACAGTGCTTTTCTAACTTGAGGGACCACATTTTCCCTTCTGAAAAATTCAACTCTATAATCAGATAATAGCTATTAATCGAGTAGAATCTCCCCTCACTAAAGCAGCACAATTAAAATGCATTCATCTAAATTCAAAAGATGGACAAAAGAACAATTGGAGACAACAAATGAGTAGCTAATCTACCATAGCGTCTATCAACCTTTTGATAACAGGCACTGACAAAAGTGTATATACGCCTACAATCAGAAAACCAAGCGATCAAACTGCCGAAGCACGTACAAAACCATCGAAATAAGCTACATCTATAAGGTGCGGCTATCTCTCTCCCCTCCAATCATGCTACACTCTCCCTCTCGTGAACGGCTTTCCGTTCATGATTATCACTGTCCACGCTCCGTTTCTCCACATTTTCGGGAACCAAAGCGGAAGCTCCAACGGAGCTCCAGGAGAGACCGGAGGAGATACCTTAAGGCGGTGGCAGAGAGTGAGGAAGTCGATAGCGGAGGACGCGGAAGAAGGCGACGGCGATGGAGGAGGAGGAGGAGGAGAAGCGGAGGCGGGAGCGGTCCGCTTGTCGACTCCCGGGGATCCGGCGGCGTCGCCCGACGGCGAGGCGGCGGCGGAGGCCTCCGTGGCCATGCGGCGGCGCGCGGGGATCGGCGACGAGGGAGGGCGGGGTCCGAGCGGGTTGAACCGGGACCGGAGGCGGTGGGCGGCGGCGGCGGAGGCGGCGGCGAGGGAGGGAACGAGGAAGGCGAGGGAGGGCGGGGCGCAGATGAAGAAGGCTCGGCTTCCGCTACCCATTTTTTTGATTTTTTTGCTGTTTTTATTGTTTTTTTTGGCTCTTTTTTGAGTTTTTAAAGTTTTTCTTTTTCTCTCTCTCTTTTTCGCTTTTGGGGGAAAAGAGGTTTCGCGTTTGGCGACGACTGGATCCGTTGGGGATGATTCGGTAAGATGCGAGTCGCCCGCCCGGGGAAGAATCTGAGCCGTCGATTCGTTCGACGGGCCGATGCTTAGTGACGTGGCCGCTCTGGGGAGCTGGAGCCTCTTCGAGGGGACCTTTTAGGAAATTTCCAGAAATCCTCCACCTTATTCCAATACTTTTCACTTTACACCCTATATTTCCCAAACACCGATTTCGACGGGGAAAATTATCTAAAAAAATCATAAACTTATTACTCTTTTATTAATTAAGTCCTAAATTTTTTAATTTTGTTAATTAAGTACCGAGCCTTTTCACTTTTTATCAATTAAATCCATTTTGATCGAAAATCGCTTATATGAAAACAAATTCATAATTTTTTTAAAATACATTTTTTATTTTTATTTTCTTTTTCATTTTTTTCATTTTTTTCTTCCCTTCTTCCTCCTCTGCCCAATTGTCAATCACACCCATAGAACGGCCAAATTCATGTAAGTAAAAATTGGTTGGATGGACTCAATTGGCAAAACATTAAAACGTTTATGATTTAATTGGAAAAATTAAAAGATTTATGATTAAATTGATTAAAGTGCAATAAATTCATAAATTTTTTGATAATTTTCCCGATTTCCATGAGGTGCTCCAACATCAAGCACCCATTGATACTAACTGCTACTATTTGTCCATTTGGGCTCTCCTTTTTATGTTTTCCGCCTCTTTAAATCATCTTTTTCCTTCCAATAATAGCATATCACAATTCTGAAATTTCTCACCCCTTAGAAAATCCCAAGATCATAAAGGAAATCTCTTATCCTAACATTAACAACCGAGCTCTGTTCCTCGACGCTGCCTTTTGGCTTTCCAACTTCCCTAATCTTATTCTCGTTCACTGCAGATGCGAGGCAAATGTGGTTGCCGACTGGATTGCCAAGGCCCACGATCGATCTTCTTCTAATCAGAATTGGGTTGTCTTCCCTCCTTTCTACTTGATGGACATCATATGTGTGGAGGCACTTGCTGCCGGTTGTAATGGATTTCCATCCTAACTATATCTTCCTTTTTATGACCAAAAAAAACCATCACCCATCTGAACTTCATCCCTCTCTTGCTCTCCCACTCATTCGATCACGAGAGTCATTAGGATTGAAGTGCTCGAAAGGACCTCAAACCATCAAATTCATTCAAGAAATGATGCGGGAGCTAATAATTGAACACATAGTCATTATCTTTCGATTCCCTTCAAAATCCATCTCTCAAGCTTTGACAAAACACATGCATTCAGAGACTTCAAAACGCACCTGCACGCTACTCATGTAGAGCGAGAGGACCGAAACAAGTTACGATGAGATCGAGAGGGAGGTAGTGCGGTAGAGAAACTCACCTAGTATGGCATGAACCAACGGTGCTTGAGCAAAATGAAAGGTCATCAATCCAGATGATAAAGAAGCGGGAAAATTATCCAAAAAAATCCTAAACCTATTGCAAATGTGTCAATTTAGTTATAAACCTATTTTTTTGACCAATTGAGTCATAAATCTTTTACAATTATTTTCAATCAATCCATCCGACTAAAATTGGCTAGCCGGCGCTAACGTGGTAGCCGACCGGCGCCAGCAAGCTTTTTTAATAATATTTTATTTTTTGAAATATTTTATTAATTTTTTTATCTTTTTTTTCCCCTTCTCCCTTCTCCCTCCTCCCTCCTCCTTCCTTTGGCTCCGGCGACCAACCAGATTGAGGCAAGCCCGCCAGAGCCAAAGGAAGGAGGAGGAAGGAGGGAGGAGGGGGAAAAAAGATAAAAAAATTAATAAAATATTATTAAAAAAAGCTCGCCGACGGCCGCTATCACGTCGCCGGCCGGCCAATTTTAGTCGAGATGGATTGATCAAGAATAATTGTAAAAGGTTTAGGACTTAATTGGTCAAAAAAATATGTTTATGACTTAATTGGCACATTTGTAATAGGTTTAAGACTTTTTAGTAATTTTCCCTAAAAAGCCGCCGTTGCCAAAATTCGAAACTAAACTTCAATATTTTAAAAAAAAAAAAAAAAAAACACGATCCATTCTTATGAAGCGATTGATAAAGTAACGTGCACATGCCTACCTCAAGTGATCAATTTGGATTCCTTTTTGCTAGGATCAATCAATGAGAGAGAGAGAGAGAGGAGCGATGCACGAGAGGAAGTGGTCGGGGAAATTTGTGTGGAATGGAAGTCGGAAAAAAATTAGGATTTTTCTTCTTTTCCCCTTTATTATTTTTATATTTACATTTTGACCATTTATTTATTGAAAATTTTTAAAATTGACCCTATGCATGTCAAAATCACATGTTAAATTAAAATTGACCCCATGCATGTCAAAATCACATGTTGAAATTCTAAACTCGGTGTCGAAATATGTTGAACACGTGTTGGGATATCTGATATTGACACGAAAACTCCCAGAGAGTATCCGTGTGTTCTAGGCGATGATAGGAAAACTTCTTTTGTCAACTCATGTTTTTGAGCGATTTAAACATCGAAAAATGAGGAAATTCGCGAAACAAATGAGGTCTTCGCATATTTACCTTTTAAGTTTCTCCAGCATCTTTCTCCAAATAGAAAACCGGTGACACTGTCATAATTGTAATTTGATGGGCTTGCATCGGGTCGGGCTTGTCCAGCAAAGTCAGGACTCAGGCCTCTAACTCTTGGCTGAAGCACGTAAAACCAAGCTGAAAAGACAAGCCCACGCCCGAGACATAGGAAAAAATCCAATGGGCCCAAATTCAATTACTCCATCGCTATATCAGCCCAATACATAACTCTTTTGGGCCAGAGGCCCAATCCACAAATTAAGCGGCCGAGCCCTTGGTTCAGGTTTAGCATTTGTCCCGCAATTTTACAAATCAATTTTCTAAATCAATCTCGGTAGAGGCGATATCTTTTTTAAATGAGTCTGCTTTTGTGTTATTCGTACCGCCAAGATCTCTTCATTAGTTGGGGGAAGAATCCGCTCAGTCGCATCTCGTGATGATGCGGGAGCATCCAACGTCGGTCCATCGACCAACTCGTAACCATCGATCTTTATCCAAGCAATAAAGAAATTGGGCATTATGTATTTCGATGGATCATTTTGAATGAATAATATTAATTACTTATCGATATTTTGTAGTATGTCGATAACTAGCAATGGGAAGCCATTTTAGACGTCTTGCAGGACCAACTGATGAAGATAGAGGAGGATTAATTTCTGGTCAATGGAGGAACATGAATTTTGGGAAGGCTAAAGGTTCACGAATGCGGTTCAAGAATGCAGAAGGCCAACAGTTCAAGAATACGGAAAGCTAAAAGTTTAAAAATGCAAGTTCCCGTACTACTAATTGCATTTCATAAGTTCCTAGGTGTATTTATTGCTATGCAGTTCAAGAGTTGAAGGTTTAAGTTCCTAGGTCATTAAAGTCTGTTTTTAATATTTCCTAATGCTAAAATCCTTCTATAAACACGGGAAAACTATCCAATGTAGGAGATACGAATTTTATGAATGAAATGGTGAGCTTTCCTCTGCTTGAGTGAACTCCTTCGGAGAGTGGATAACTCATTTCGGTTTCTTTTATCCTTGGAGCGTAGATCACTTCTTGGTGCTGAGCCTTTATCCCTTTGGAATCTTTAGGCCTTGGTGGTGAGTGGAATCTTTAGAGTCCTTATCCTTGGTGGTGAATCTTTAGGCCTTGGTGGTGAACTCAATCTCAATCCTCATCCTCGGTTGGTGGCGTGACCTTTATTATACCTTGGAAGGAGATCGTTCTATCTTTGCTTATTTCTTTTTATTTCTTTACCGTATACACTACTCCATACACTTAACCACAAAATTCCCCTCTAAAAAAAATTCCGTTCTAGAATCACTCACCCCATCACGCATCAATTTTCATAACCCTATTGTGCAAAAATGGGCGAAGATTCATTTGGTCTCGACCCATTTAGAGTGAAAAAGGAGGGGGAGAAATTCGAGCAAACTATTTGGCCCATCAAGCCTGCCCGAGCATAAAATTTAATTGAATTGGGTAAACTACACTCGAATCAAGGCTTCTCACCCGATCCGACTATGCTCATCCAACGTTGGCCCTTTCATGTTTTCACATGGGTATTTCGTTTCAGGGTCGACTTACCAACGAAGTTTTCTTCCCCATACTAAACTGAATCCCTGTCAAAGTAAGTACGGCCCTACTGATCGGCCTCCAAGAATTTCCTTTGCAATTAATCCAAATCTTATGATACTGCATGGACATCAACAAAAACAGGCTTCGCTTCATCGCCAATCCGAGGCATCAACGCTGGCCGAACATGCCATGTGCGATCCATCATCGAATCGGGCCCCACGATGCGCCGTATGCCCCGTCGAACGCCATGATCGCGACCTTAAAAAAAGGGCGACGAGCAAATCGCTTTTAGCAACGACTTTATCGAAAAAAAAAGAAACAGCATTAGAGCATACGACACCCAAAAAAATGCCTTCCCCACCCCGGTCTGATCAAAAACACGCCAAATCATAGCAAACCGAATAAAATCAATTACAGCCGTCCGATCCCCACCACATGCTTCCCCGCCCCCCCGCGATCATCGAACGGCCCCACGCCCGCGTCGGTGGATTCTCTTCTCGCTGTCGCGAACTGGTTTTTTCCCTACGTAATCATACGTAATCAGTATTATTTGAGCATTTTATTTATTTATTTATTTATTTGAGTATTTTATGTTGTATGGTTTATTAAAAATGGTATTTGGCGTATAGTTTCCGCCAAGCTAAGAGCAAAGGGACGCCCCATGAATGATTTCAGCACTTGATTAGAGATCAAGCTCCGGACGTGGCACAAGGTTTTATTAGAATAATTTCGAATATCAAGCTTTTTTTTTTTAATTTTGGAGTATGAATTTATTAGATAAAGTATTAGCGGTCTCAATAATTTCTGGATGTGAGATCATAATTAGAGATCTCGAGCTTGTTTCTCTCGTCGATCTCCTTGCTCATCATGTTTTTATATTAGATTGAGGATGGAGGAAATGATACGGTTCATGCATTTTCTAGAGATTGACTTTGCATTTCTTCCTTGACATAATAATCTCTTAGGGCAATCAAATAGGGAAATAATAATTTATAAAGGGATACATGGTCCAATCAATTTTATAACTATGGTACATATATCAATTCAGTCCTAAACTTCCGTTAAAAAATTAGCCAAAATGATAGCATTGGCATTTTGCATTAAAGTTTGGTACTAAATTAACTAGCTAGAAAGTTTATGATTGAATTGGTGGATATATAATAGGTTTAGGATTGATTCTGTAATTTTTTTTTTTGGTGACCAGGGAAGCCGTGCATCCAATGCAAATGGCGGATAAACCTTGAACGACACCATAGGACCCACCACCATAGTATTCCAGGTAAGTCCACAAATAACAACGCTAGGATTCGAACTTGTCCCCGTTGTGAGGAGGACAAAGCCCGAACCAATGCCGCCACCACATGGGGATGGTTTGATTATGTAATTTTCCTATTTGTAAACTAGATCAAAGAATCTAAGATCTTTTTTTTTTGGAAAGAAGAAGTGGATTTACTCTAAGGTTCCATTTTTTTTTGTGGAAAATAAATAATTTGAAAATACTAAAAAAAAAAAAATCATTGTCTTATGAAAATGAACAATTAAAAAAATTTTATTGTCCATTGAAAATATTTTTTATTGACTAATCATTACAAGTAGCACAAACGATTATTTTTAGAAAAATATTTTTCAAATCATTCACTTGTTGTGAAACAAACGTAACCTAATACACAAAAGTCATGTAAGTACGTCAAAGGTGTTTCTCAATTTGTTTGAGAGAATAAGAATGGGTACGATGGAAATTGGCTTGTACATAGCATTGATTTGACAATGCCAAAAAGATATACCGAAGGGATCGTACCTTGTACCTTATAAAACATGAGATTCGAGTCGCATTGCTACTCCACGCATTCAATCGTGGATAGTATGTTTTTAGCCTAACCAAAGAATTGGACTTAGCATGATGCTCAAAATTAGCACATGATAACATGTGACTGATATTAGGAAAAATGGAAAATGTCACAAATGGTTCCTGAACTTTTATCTAATATTCAATTTTATCCCTGAGCTTTCGATTTGCTCTATTTGGTCCATGAACGTTCATATAATGTTCAATTTCATCCATGAGCTTTCAATTTGCTTAATTTGGTCCGTGAACTTTCATCTAAGGTCAATATTTATTTCCTTTCTCCATATTAAAAACAAATGGAAAAAGGGATAGTAATAATAAACAAAGGTGAATATTGTATTTTGATTTCTTTTTTGTATATACAAATTACTTGAATAATGTACAAAACCCCATCAATCGATTTTTCCCCTTTTCGGTGATGAAATTGAATATTAGATGAAAGTTTATGGATCAAATTAAGTAAATCGAAAGCTCATTGATGAAATTGAACATTAGATGAAAGTTCAGAGACCATTTGTGATATTTTCCCTAAGAAAAAAAAAAAAAGAAGAAGGAAGGAAGTGCCATGTCGTAACACGAGAACAAGTAACAAGGATTCATATGAGGATGTTAACTCGGGCAATGATCGAGAAGATTAACAAGATGGTCGGAAGTAATGATGATAGAAATGAAGCAATGAGGAGGAATTTTAAATAGTAACCATATCGATGAGGAATATCTCGACGTGGGTGGTGCCGATAGGGATGGCAAAAGATATCAAGCCGCACCTACAACTACAACAATGATGAGGGTCGCGATAATGATGACTAGGGGTGATGACAAACACGACACTCTCTCTTTATCTCTTACCAATCGACGTTTTTTCTTCATTTGAAACGTGTTTATTGGACAGGATTTTGGACAAGGTGTTTAATAAACACTTGAGGCCATTGATCAATCACTCTTTCCACAAAATCAAGGACAGTACATTCTCTTTTGAACACACATGTGTCACGTTGGACACTATACAGCCGACACCGAGGTTAAACGAGACTGCTGATGAATAGTAAAATTCGGGCCGATGATCGGGAAGGTGGGTTCCATATATACGCGTCCAAAATTAGCTTCGTTAAAAAATAAAAAAAATAAAAAGCCTTTTTATGTGGTGTTTTATTTGACTAGTCTTGTGTCTAGCCTAATCCCCAAGAGCATAATAGTAGACCTTAGAAACCGAGCGGCACTAACTAATAATGCCGTACCGGCTAGGACGGAAAAATGCACCCATCGAACGCGTGTCGCTTTCGCTTCGATTGTCGGCAACGAGGACCGCATGCAACGGCGGCGTTTCGGGCGGGCTTTACAGCTGGGATCGATCGGGACGGACCCGATCGTCTGACCGGATTTTCGCCGGATCTGACGGTTCCCAGTACGACTTTATGCCCCCGAAGATGTGGGACCCACCTCGATGACCGCTCGTCACTCCCCCTGCCCTGTGCCCGTGTCCCTCTGCAAAAGCTTAGCTGTCACCACTTCTCTCTCTCTCTCTCTCTCTTCCCTCGCTTTCCATCCAATCAAACCTTTTGCACTCTTTGTTTTTTTTTTTTTTTTTTTTTTTTTTCGTTTTTTAAATTTTTTCGGTGGAATTTCCGCTTGATTTTAATTGAGATGATGACACTTATAATCTTTAAACATTGACTCAACATGAAATATTATTCTTAAATTTTTAATTTGTTCAATACAAATCGTTAAACTTTAACCTAATATCCAATATAATCCATGAGCCTTTTAATATGAGCCTTTTAATATAAAAATATTCAATGCGGTCCGTGATCCTAAAGTAATGGAAAAATAATATTAAATGTTTTATATAATTAAGGGATTAAATTGAATATATGTAAAAATTTCAAGGAGTATATGGAGCAAATTAAAAGTTCACGGATCACATTACACATTGAGCTAAAATTTACAAATCACATAAAACAAATTAAAAGTTCGATAATCATATTACATCTAAAATTCTATCATGTCATTTCTCCCATTTTAATTTTGAGAAAGATACCCAAAACCTTTCTCATTTTTGGGGATAAGGTAATTCTTTCGCAAAATATATTGTCACACAAAGTTCTAGAAATTTTTTAATGAATAGAAATTTGTGTGGTACGATGAAAATCACTCATCCCAAAGATCATAAAAAAATCTTGCTCATTATCATGCAATTTAAAATCATCACTTCATATCATTGAACAACATTTGGCATTTGAATCGAATTTTTTATTCTCTATGAAACCTGAAACATCACAGGTCTTTAAATTCTAACTTTTGTATCCCCAGTCACTACTCATCACCATGCGCCACCACCAAGCATTGTCCTTGCCAGTTGCCACTAACATTGTTGCCCCCTACTAGGGAGCAACACCAGGTCCTATTCAACTCAAGAACCGAACTGAAAAAAATGCTGATTTTTAAAGAGAACCAGTTAAATCTCCTAGTTCCAATGCCAAAATAGTTGGTTCTATGATCTATCCAAGAACCAATTAAAATTGGTAGAACCTCTCTCTCGTGCGCGCGAATAGACACATTGTGTGCGAGTTCAAACAAACTCAAATTAACGTCACCATATGAGCGACATCAAAATGAACTACCATGGTTGACCTTGCAAACCCCATGGCCACATTGAATTTGAGGTCACAGGAATCTTCCTTTTTATCCTTCTTCATCTCTAAGCTTCCTCTAATGTGTCCTTCAACGCGATGAGATATTCTCACTAATTTAACTAGGTTTTGATCTGATTGCAGCTATTTCGCTTTTCCCAATATATTGTAAAATCACTCTATCCTTGGTACAAACTTGCTCGTCTTACTGAAACCTGCTCAAATCATCTTTATTGCTCAGCATCGAATAGCAAAAAGGGAAAACCAATTCGCCCCGAACCTTTACAATAGATCAAGATTTGATTCTAGTGATGAGACCATCAAACATTCTCCACAAAATGGTCCAATATTCAAGTCGATTTATTCGAGCGGAATTACCCCCATTATCTAGTCTCTGTTTTTGAATGAATTGCCTTAAAAAAAAAAAAAATCACAACTGTCCAAACTGAAATAAGTTGAACAACTGAGACACGGTACCTTCTAAAGATCATAGGATATCCGTTATCTTTTCTTGGCAATCACACAATCCTCCCCTAAATCTCCTCGAGATTGCACACCGATCAGCGTATTCTTAACACTATGAATTGCCAAATCAACGAATTCCGCGCAGATTTCGCACAACCGATCAGCGTATTCTGGAAAGTAAACTGCGATTTTCCCACAACCAAATTCGAAAATTATCGACAATTGGCCGATGAAAAAGCAAATACCTTAATTGAATTCCGGAACTTCTTTTCCTTTACAAAGCAGCAGCAACGACAACAACAAAAATTTACTGGGAGTGCAGCAGAATCTGTTTTGCATCACTACCACCCCCTCCTCCCCAAGTAAAGAACCTACCTTTTCCTTCTTTTTTTTTTTTTTCCTTCTTTTTTTTTTGGGCCTTCTTTTTTGCCTCCATTTCGGATTTTCTTTTATACTGCGAAAAAAAGAAAATCTCCACAGAGAAAATTACAACAACAAGCAAGTTTTCCCCCCAGAAAAAAAAAAAATTTTGTCCCAAAAAAAGGTAAAAAAGAAGATTTCGAGGAAAAAAAAATCAATTTACATTTTTGCCGTGATTGTAGCCGTAATAAGACAAGTACCACTTGACGAACTTCTTCAACCCGGTTTGCAAATCGGTCGTGGGCTTGTACCCGAGCTCCCGCCAGGCGGAGCTGATGTTGGCGTGCGTGAACGGGACGTCGCCGTTGCCGGGCATGTCCACCACCTTCCGCTTCGCCTTCGTCTTCAGGTGCCGCTCCAGGATGCTGACCAGGGTCGGCACCGTGACCGGGGAGGTGTTGCCGAGGTTGAAGATCCGGTACGGGGCGGGGCCGGCCTTCTTGCCGCCGGAGCCGGTGCTCTTGCCGGCGGTGTCGAGGGAGCCGACGCAGCCCTTGACGATGTCGTCGATGTAGGTGAAGTCGCGGGCGAGGTCGACCCGGTTCTTGCCCCGGTAGATGGTGATGGGCTTGCCCTGGAGGATGTTGCGGGTGAAGGAGAAGTAGGCCATGTCGGGGCGGCCCCAGGGGCCGTAGACGGTGAAGAAGCGGAGGCCGGTGACGGAGAGGCCGTAGATGTGGTTGTAGGTGTGGGTGATGGCCTCGCCGGCCTTCTTGGTGGCGGCGTAGAGGCTGGCGGGGCGGTCGGTGCGGTCGGCCTCCGAGAAGGGGGTCTTGTCGTTGAGGCCGTAGACGGAGGAGGAGGATGCCCAGACGACGGCGGGCTGGGGGTTGGCGGACTTGCAGGCCTCGAGGAGGGTGACGAGGCCGGCGACGTTGCTGTGGACGTACGACTGGGGGTTCTCCATGGCGTAGCGGACGCCGGCCTGCGCGGCGAGGTGCATCACGTGGGTGAAGGCGACGACGTCGAAGAGCTTGGCGAGGAGGCGGGCGTCGTTGATGTCGCCCTCCACGATGAACACGCCGTGGCCCTGGAGGAGGGCCTTGCGGGCCTTCTTGAGGGACGGATCGTAGTAGCTGTTGAAGTTGTCGAGCCCCACGACGCCGTCGCCGCGCTTCTTGAGGGCGAGGGAGACGTGGGTGCCCACGAAGCCGGCGGCGCCGGTCACGAGGACGGAGAGCCCGTCGGGGCGGTGCACCTGGGCGGAGTCGCGGACGCGCTTCTCCCACTGGATGCCCCCCCACGAGGCGGTGAAGTAGCGGTTGCCGGAGTCGATGAAGCTCTGGAAGCTCAGGTACGAGGCGGTGAGGGCGACGAGGAAGAGGGCCCACAGGAAGAGGGTGCTGGTGGAGGCGAAGCAGCGGTGGAACTGGCGGTTCACGGTGTGCCCGCGGTGGTCGATCTTGAACTTCCCGGGGTCGACGGCAACAGCTCCTCCTGCAACGACGGCATTCTTCTCTCCGCTGGCTCGATCTCGATCCGGGTTCTTCCCTCCCTGAATGTCAAGATTCGATCTTGATCTTTCTTTCCTGCGATGGCGGTTTCCTCCTCAAATGGGTAGATCTCGTTTCTTGATTTTCCTTCCCTTTTCGTTGGGTCTACGGCCAGAGAAGATTGGCGGTGGTTTTCAGGATTGGCGGATAGGAGGAGGAGGAGGAGGAGGAGGAAGAAATGAAAACAGAGAAAACAGATGCAGGTGAGATGGAAAAAATAAAAAAGTTTTATTTCTTTTCTGCACCTGCTAAAGGAAATGGAGTGAGAGAAGGGTTATATATAGTGGCCACCCACCCCAGAAGCGACAAGTATACGCGTGAACGCGTTAAAGGACAGGCCAGCTTGGATTTTAGAGAGAGAGAGAGAGAGAGAGACTGTGTACTGTCAAGTGGGAAATTGCCAAATTGGATAATTTTCTAATTTTTTTTACATTAATTATTTCGAGTAATTATTTTTATGAAATTATTCTTCAAATAATTTACTTTTCGGAAAGCAAACGCGTTTCTTTTTTTTGTAATTATTACAATAACTTGGTTCTCTCTGTTTTTTTTTCTTTGAAACGATGGACTTAGTTCACTGTACTTGGGACAACATCCTCTTACTAACCAAGCGGCGTACCTACTTGAATTGATTCCATGTACATGCGGCTAACTTGGACGAATCAATCGGTTCATGAACCCGTGGAACAGAGAAAGGCCCTTGATTGCGCTTGCTTTAATTAAGGTCAATCGCGCATTCATAGGAATTTGAGAGGTATGATTCGTCGAGTCCATCCGCTCTTCATGTTCGAGTCCGCCCTCATGTCCTTTCGAAACCATGCAATCCATCCAGAGGTCCAAACATGCCCAAAAGCTTATTTACCCACAAATTAATCTGAGTCTTTTAGATCAGGTGACGTAGAGTTTATTCAAAGAAATGGGGTTGGTTGGTCGGTTTCATTAATTTTTTATTATAAATTTACCCAATTGGACCACGTTATCCAAATTATTCATCCGTTCAACAGAAATTAGAAGAAGAAGAAGAAGAACATGGGCGCCATGGCCTTTTTTTTTTTTCTGTGGACAGAAAGGACAATAGAGGAGGGGGGATTAACCTCCTACCGGAAGAAACGGTCGGGACTAGGATCATTTGTGGTGAAATGCTAAAAGGGGGCAGCGGTCGGCGAACCCGGTGGGAACGGTGGGCGGAGTGGATGGCCTCCTTCGGCCGTGTGGCAAATGGGCGGTGCTCCTTCATTTGAAAACCCCCCCTCCCCTTCTCTCTCTATCTCTAAGATTTGTTTATCGTTTCTTTGACTGCTGCAAACTATTCAACCCTCTCTCTCTCTCTCTCTCTTACGCTGAATTTCTCTCTCTTCTGCAACGAAAACGAGTGAGGATGTGGGGGAGCTGGACGCAGGTTTTTTGCCCTTTCTCGGTTGCCAGCTTGTCCTGGCGCGCGGTCATGGAGAACAACTGTGGAGGGAGACCACTTTCGGAGAATTTGCTCTTTTCCATTAATGGTATGGAACCCTCGTCTTGGCTGGCATCTCTTTCTGCACTGGCACACCCCTCTCTCTCTCTCTCTCTCTCTCTCTAGAGCTAGTTCTAGTTCCCTCCTTTTGGTAAGTATAATAATGAAGGAATTTAGAGCGTGGCGCCCTCCTTCTCCAGCTATTCAATTTAAGGGTGTTTCCGACCAGAATTTAAAAATAAAAAATAAAAAAATTTAAGGTTGCTTCTTAGAAGGTTCTTTCTTAGTTGGAATGAATTGATTTCGATATCCACGAAAGCGAACGTCTTTTGGAGATGGCGTGATCGGCGGAACTCCCCCTCTTCTGCCCCGTGCATTGGGAATTACTACTATCGATTAGTGGCTCCTTTGCTTGTCGGTGTATTGCCGTGGAAGAGGGCTTCGTTTATTGGGTTGGCTTATAAAAAATGAATGAAGTTGCTATTTTTGCCATGGTCGGCGTCGGATTGACATGGATAATTGTGCAGGAGACCTAAGAAATGATGAGACATCTTCTCACTATAGATAGAAAAAGAGAGAAAATGTCACAAATGATCCCTAAACTTTTACTTAATGTGTAATCTCATCCCTAAACTTTCGACACCGATTTGATCCTAAACTATTAATAATCGTCCGATCTAATCCTTCCGTTAAAAATTAATTGTTTTTCCTTCTTATTTTTTTATTTTTCTTCTTCTTCTCTCTTCCCTCCACCGCCATGGCAGAGGGAAGCTGGCGTCTGGTGAGGGTCGGTGGAGGGAAGAGAGAAGAAGAAAAAAAGAAAAAGAAAAAAAAAAGACCAAAATGCCCAATTCCGTTAACTTTAACTAATAGAATGGCGAAATTAGTCCATTTTCAAATAGTCAAGGACTAGATCGGACATTTATCGATAGTTCACACTAAATCAACCAATCGAAAGTTCGGGACGAAATTGCATATTAAGTAAAAAGTTCATGGACCAGCATTTTCCCAAAAAGAAAGTTAGTTCTTCGGGAGGGGTGTTGTCATCATCCTATCAACTCAGTCTCTCTTTTTCATCTGCTTTTTATCTTTCTCCAACTTTCCTTTATCCTTTTGCCCTTTGGCATTGCTTTTCTCTTCTTTTTCTTTTTTCTAACCATTTTTATCTATATAAGTTACCAACATTTCTATATGGTCATGATCTTGCATGTTACGTAATGTGATTAAGGAGTTTCGACATGAGTGTTTTATAAAAATATATATTCGAGTTTGCTTTAAAATCAAATTATTAATGCGTGATTTTACAAGTTTAGCATAGTACCGTGCAATGGGATTAAAGAACCTTACACACGATTTCCAAATTACTACCTATAATATGGTTACGAAATTAACAAGTACAATCATGGGCGATACATAACTCGCATTAAGTTTGTAAACCAAAATAAAAGATGACGTTGTTCGAATATCTGTTGTGTCGGTTAAATCTAAGTTAGAATAAGCAAATATGAAAATTAAAATAAAATAAAATTGAACACTAGATTAATGAGAAGGTGGAGCTATTTGTCCATATTATTACAGATAATACAATTACAATTAACAAGAGACAAATTTTCATAACCATTTAGGCCAAGCAGGATGGTTTAATGAAAAAGAATATTTGATTTTAACGAGACCCTCAACTTTAAATTCTACATATGTCCTCATACAAAGTACGAATAATTCATAGTCATTTTCATTGATTAAATAGTTGTACAAATATTGAATTTTGAGTGGAGGTACTTACTAAGATTAAGTGGTCCGTGATAATCAAAACTTTTCTACATAAATTTCTTTGACGAACTCGCCAACTTACGACACGCGTGTAGTTTCACGAGACATTAAATATGACGGGTCAAGAATTTTATCGTGACTTTGCAAAATGAAAAATATACAAAATAGGGTATGTGAAATAATTTCATAGTTTCAACTTTCCACCTATATATTTCTCAAATTCACATAGAATGTCATTTTAGAGCCATAATTATCAATTAAAGAACCTTTCTAACATGTTTGCGTTGGAGTTGGGGAAACAGAGATCGACCTCTCGAGCCAATTTTCAAGGAGATACTAATCGTCACCTTGTTTTTAGCTTTGGTAGTTCCGTCGATAAATGCAAAAGAAAGATTGTCAAAGTCCCTTGTCAATATCGTGATGCATCTTTCATTTGGCAGGCTAGGGTTTTGTCGATGTCTACTTGATGGGACCGAAAGTTCAACGTGGAAGAGGCCAAAGAGAGAGTTTCAACGTGGGATTTGGAATGGTCGTGCCGACATCTCCATTGTACTCTCCAAGGGATGCTTTGTGTTTTGGTGAATTGTCGTCCATGATTCGACCTCGGGATTTAATGCTGCTCTCCAAGTTGTGGTGCAGGGAGAAGGGTTTTGTTGATCTTAACCCTTCTAGATCAGACCAAATCAAGTCGGCCTGATTTGAGTTGCACTTCATCTGCTTTCCTATTTTGAGATAAAGACGTGATTATAACTTTTATAAGATATTTATTTGAGTATCGTACTTTTTAGTTGAGGTTGAAAATTCAACGTAAAAGAGGTCAGAGAGAGAAAGTTCACCGTGTAATTTGAAACCGACATCTTCATTGGATTCTCTTACATGCTCTGTGCTTGGTGAATTGTCCCCAATGATTCGACCTCAGCATTCAATGCTGATCTCCAAGTTGTGATGAAGAAGGGAGGGGGCTTCTTGGTCTTAACCCTTCTAGATCAAATCAAATCAAGTCCGCCTGATTCAAGCTGCATGTGTATCTACTTTCACTGCTTCAAGACGAAGACGTTGCGAGTGTCACAATTTTTGTACAATACTTATTTAAGTGTCATGATTTTTTTTTCAACCACTTGAATATCATAACATCTTAACGTTCACATTCAAAACTTCCAATCAATAATTTAACAGCTAAAATTTTTTTAAAGCATTTACTGAAGTACCGAAAATTTGAAGTGTCATGACATTTGTGGTGAATATTTTAAAAAAGTTATGTTACTCGAGTGGTCGATTGAAAAATTAATATCTAAAACGTTATAACACTCATGTTAATAGTGTATATAAGTTATGACATTCAAGTAATTGAAAAAAAATTATGACCTTAAGGGGTGCATGACAAATCAGAATTTCTGTTCCATAATAATTTTTCTATTCCAGACTTGTTTCTAGAATAAAAATCTGTTTGATAAAATTATTTCATTTTTCTATTTCTGAAATAGATTTTTGTTCCAGAAATAGATTTGGAATATAAATCAGAAGTAAAAATTTTATACTTTTCTATTTCCGGAACAGAAATGAAAAATAAAAATTCTTCGTTCTTACTACGAATCCGTCGTCCATTCGTCGCCGGCCACCGGCCATCGTCCGTTGGTCGCCGCCCGTCGCCCGTCGGCCGCTGCCATCCGAAAGGGAGAAATTTGTGTCGTTATCAAACGAATTTCTATTTTAAGAGTAGAAATTTTATGTCGTTATCAAATGGGTATTTTTGCTTAGAAACTCATCTAGAAATAGAAATATAAAAATCTATTTCCTTTCCAAAAATCAATTTTTAGCTAGAATGGTTATCATTCGCACCTTTAATGAACGCTGTATGAAAATTATGATACTTATGTGTCCATATGTTCACTATTCTATATCAATTCTCATAGCAATGGAGTTGAATCTATCTTGGATCTTGTCGGCGATAGATGGTAAAGAGTAAACATGACTGTGCCGTGTTTATTTTTCCTTCGGTCATCGAGGGCTTGCCATTTTGTGGACGACTGTTGTGATTTCGTAAGGGTTTGGCCGACAATCCCTTTCGGACATTTGCTAATCATGCTTGATAAGGAAATGTTTTTTTATTTTCGGCATACCGGTTAAGAAGATCGAGTGAATGGCCAAAAATATGTTTGTATTGTCGATCACTCAACCTGCATATGCTAATGACATTCGACAAAGACAAGATTTTTATTTAAATTCCAGACAAAAAAGGAAAAAGAAAAGCAGAGGCGATTCCATCTATTGGAGAATAAATTTCTCTGAAACGATGGACCGACACAATTAAAAAATGAGCCGACCTTTATTTACTTAATTAAGTAATCATACCGCGTCTTGTTCAATTTTTTTTTTTCAAAAAAGCACGAAATTGAAGGAGTGTGGAATTGAATAAATCACGTTAAAAAGTCCAACGGGACGAAATTTCTTGAACACAGAATGCAGACATTGAAAACGACAGATTTTCCAAAAGTTCAACGAGCCTATCTATCTATCTCAAGAGAAAACAAATGATTTTTAAATTTATAATATGGTTTTTCTTTAATCAAGAAGAAATTACATGGGAGCACGACTCCTTACACCGAAAAAGAATAAATAATAAAAACCCTTTAAATTAGAAAAGAGAAAATAGTCCGACCCATGTATTTCTTGAAGCTTGATTGAATGTGTCAATTAAAGATTACCCAAAAAAATAGAAGGAAAAGAAGGAAGGATTAAATTTCATTTTCGTCCATAAATGATAAAATAAATGAATTGACTATTTCAACATCTAGCATCGATTTCATCTCGAATCAGTGTGTTAGATCCTCCATCTTATAAATTTAACTTTCTATATACATTTTTTTTTTTGTATATTACACCAACCGACCTGCATTACAACGAGCTTATAATTATGGAAATTCTTATTTTAAACTATTTTAGCAGATGAATCACTTGCCTGAAGAAATACTAGCATATATGTCATGCTTAGTTCCTAACGAAATTATGCATTATTAATTAAGTAGGTGTGAACGCACATATCTATTGAACAACGAAAATTCCACTTGTCAAATCTATCAAAATCTCGTTCCTATATTTTAATTTACATATTTTTTTTTTTATTGTATTGATGCTGCTATGGAAATCCTATCATGGAACAACTGTGCTATCAATACTTATATGCAATACTATATGCAGTGTAAACTGCAGAACACCCTTTTGACTTTAAAAAAAAAAACTGTATAGCACCTCTAACCCAAAAAAAAAAACTGTATGACGGCCCAAATTACCAATTAAAATTCTAAACTCAATCACTATATAATAGAGCAAAAAAAATATTCATAAAGCAAGGATGACATACATTTTAATTGATTTCCTTGGTAAAAGAGCCATTATTTAAAGAAAGATATCATATTTGGATTATTGGTTGGGCCAGCAGAACACTTGGGCCGGCCCATCATCAGAAACATCCAGACAAATGGGCCAGCCCATTACAACCCATGTGCTGGCCCAACCAACATGAAATGAAACCCTTATAAAACCAAGACAAAGCAAAGAAACTGTGCACTTCCATTATCCCGGAATTGGATTACCCAATAGACACTTGTCGTAACTCCTTACAATTTTTTAACTCTTACGAAAAATGTCGTAACACAAGAGAAGTTAAAGAACTTACGACCAATGTGTAATTATTCTTTTTTATCTGACGGTTATTAGTAGGTTGCCATTGTTATTTCTCATCAATAACGGTCAAATTTAGAATTTAATAGAAAAGGTAAAGTAAACATTCTATTCACGAAAAATTGTGTTCATTTCAAGCTTTAATTTTAACATATATTTGAATTTTAATTTTGACAATTATATTCATTTTTTCTTTCATGAGTACAAGTGTGAAAAATATTTTATATCCATGATGTTGCTAATAGAGATTCTACATTTATTTAATCTTGTATTGAATGTCAAAATATTTTATTTTGATGGTGTTTATAAAAAGTGTCTTTTCTCTTCACTTATTTTTGCTTTTTTTGAAAATAGTTTGACATCGGGGTCCCATTTTGGACGCGTGTTGTGGCCTCAATGGTCTTCTTTTTTGTTGTGCTGGCTCCACAAGGTACGCCCAATATTTTCTCATCCCATCACACACTCATTTTCCTTTAGTATTTTATTCGTACTACTTGTTTAGCTAAAGAAGTACCATTAATATATCAAAAGTATCCGATAATCTCAAATGAATTGCCTTAAGGAGAAACCATGTAGGTCCATGACTATATCTAACATTAATGGGCTTACTAATAACCCGAAAAAAAGTAGATATGGTACTATACATTTTCGATCGTACTTAATTAATATTAACAAATAAACGGACTTTATTGATGTTATTGTCTTAGATCAAGACATATCCAATTTAACTAATTCTTATTTAATATTGTCAGAGGATTTTCAAATGTGCATTAACCATAGACCACATGGCATAACATTCAATTAAGTAATTATTTTTTTGAGCTCTTCCTATATTTGAAACGCATCCACAATGTTTCTTGCATATGAAAGATAACATTATAAACAAGATTTCAACACGTGGAGCTCGTGTAGGAGGCTATTTTATCAAGCTCAATTTCTTCTTACATATATTCAGAAGATTTTATGAACTCACATATTCATATATAAAGTATAAACTACTTCAAATGAAGCAAATTTGTTTTATATCTTGGGTAGCAAGTATGCCTATTTCAGTTTAATTAGGACGGTATATCCTATCTGTAGAAGCAAATATGCAAGACATAATATGGTTAGCTTCCCCATAAATCTGTCCGTATGCAAAACTTGAGACTATGAACATCTACTTTGGAACTCCATGTTCAGCATGTCCGAGCACTTTATATAACAGCTATAATTGCATGGCCAAGTTCTTGGGTTGTACCTGGTGTATCTTCCGCTTTTATCATTGGGAATCAACCCGCTACTTCAGATCCTTTGAATCAAGAAGTCTAATAGAATCAAGGAGGAATACATTGAGTTCATACTACGTGAGAACCAATTATACAACTTTTTCAAATTTTATAAGTTGTTTTCTCTCGATCTAGATTTGGATCTGGAAGCTTTTCTCTCCTAATTTATTTTAGATCTGGAAGTTTCTTAGAGGCATTTTTATGCTCGTTTAATATCACCCAATCTCAATCTATATTTGGGAGCTTGTTCAACCTATTTTTAGTGTCTCCATATGGTGATGGTGCTGGGAATGCTGAACCTAAGGATCCACCACTCACTAAGCAAGCCATAGCTATTAGAGAAGGAAATTACGGTGTGTACTCATTATTTATGATGATGCAAGATTTGATGATCGGTTGCCGTTCATCCTGTTTTAATGCTAAAAAAAAGATATGTTCTTATGTAATGAAAGTGTGCTTATTACAACAGTTTATGCTTTATTATTCTAATTTACTATGTGGGATGTGCTTTGTCTTGAATCTCTCATTTATATTTTGAGATATTGAGATACGAAACTCTGTTTTCCTGAAAAGAAAAAAAAACCCACCTTTACAATTTAGATTTAGATTTCCTGGGAATAAATCCGACAGGTCAATGCCATTCACCAAAACTAAAAGAACAAACTTATTTATTTACTTGTCAAGATAAAAAGAATATTTTTCTAATTTCAAAACTTATGAAAATCTTATATATAAATTAATGTGTCAACATTTATATTTCATAATCTCAACTAGCTGCAAAGCATCCTTTCTGGAGGTGTGACCAAAAAGGGCATAAAAAAGTACCCTTCAAACCGAAGTGACCAAAATCTGTGAATAGTTTTGGCTCGGGTTTAATCTTTTGGTTTCGATAGTAAATAAAACAAGCAACGAATTTCCGACGATTGGATTCGATTTCAGGTCACATACCTAAATATGCTCTGAAAATATTTCCGAACACACCACTTTCTCAGGAAATCCCTAGTTATCTCCTTCCAAAACGCCCCTCCCCGTGAACTCCCCAACGCCGACCGTCTTCCTCCTCTCCTAGCCCTTAGCTTCAACTGTTCACTCCGCCGCCGCTCTCTTTAGCCTGCCGCCACGTCGGCGATCAAGTGCAACTCCTGCATCTGTAGCGATGGGGATCCAGTTCAATCTCCGCCAATGGATCGCCGGAGGACATCCCTTCACAGTCTGCTCCGGGGGTGCACGCACGCGACGACCCACGACAAAACTACGGGATGAAGCCGGTGCCGAGACCACTCGACTCCCCACTTGAGCAGTCGCAGGAGCAGTCGAAACACAGTCGCAGGAACATGTCGTCTTCCGTCTGCTAACTGGACTTGGAGCCTGGCCTCCTCGTCTAGTTCGTTCTCGGCCTGCAGCCTCAACTTACAGTTACTGTCCCCTCCCATGCAATGCAATCCCTTCTCAGATACGGGGGAGACGGACCCATCCGGTCATCATGTACGTGTGTTTATAAGCCAGGAGGGAACAGTATCACGCGCCCGCATTATTTGAACAGCGAGAATGGATCGAGAAAGCTCGCGATGGTGGAGTTGCGAAAGATGGGAGGGCCGGAAGAGCAGTTTGAGGCGTATGGGATAAGGGATAAGGTACCCGACTGACGGTCTCCAAGATAGCCGAGCTGCGATTCATGGCCAGCGCCCTCCTTGACGTGAAGGAGGAGGAGCTCGACGACACGATGAGCTCCCTCTCCCACATCTTCCGCCGGGACGTCCTCATCGGCAAGTGCTGCGGCATCAAAGCCGCCATCTGCCTTGAGCTCTGCCCGGTGGTCGCAAAAGGTGTCGATGATATTGGTGGGGATCTGAGCCAAACCGACCATTGGAAGCCCTAATGACCAAGATTGGGATACATCTTATTCTAACTACTTAAGAATCATCATGTTAGCTGTCTGTAGTGAAATTTCTTGAGCTTGAAAAGATTATAAGTTGCGATACTGAGTTGATGATTTAAAATAGTATTAAAATAGATAATCACCCAATTTATCCTTTCCTGTTTTTGATACGTTAATTTGTAGATTTTACGAAAAAGTTGCTTAATATCATTTGAATAAGATGCCCGACATTCAATAGGAAAAGAAAAAGCGAACGAAATGCAAAGAAATAAACACTCCCCCTTTTTTTTGCCAATAGTTGATGAACTCTATTAAATCATGTTCTTTCGAGGCATTGGATATATGGCCCCTAGCAAGTGAAGCTGTGCTGATCTAAGGAGGATCTTGCAGCTCAAAAACGAAATCGCATTTCTTTTTCTCGATACCTTATAGACTATTTTCCGTATATCAATCTTTCTCAAGAATGGTACTGCAAATTCCCAACGTTCCAATGATCGATGAGATATAACAGGAGGTGAGCACGCACATGACACGGAATCAGTACTACATGCCACGACGTTATTAGCGAACGTGGTTTTCAAATGATCATACATTCGATTATTCTCAACAATGAAAAATGCTTAGGATACAAGAGAATGACACCTTCAAACAACCAACCTAGGACATCTCCCGAAATTTGATGAACTTCTGCACTGTTTCAAACACACAATCTCTTGCCCATAAGGGAAGACACACACACAAAACACATGGAATAACGATGTGCGGAGTCGATCTTAGATGCTTTTCGAACTAAGACCGTTTAGCTACGCATGATGAAAAATATGAAAAATATCGTCCAGTTCAGTTTCCACCTCCCCTCCCATACCCTCCTCCATATCCACTTCCTTCTCCGTAGCCACCCGACCCGCCGCCTCTGCCGAAGCCCCCGCCATATCCTCCACCACGTCCAGAGCCCGAGCCTGACCCGGCCCTGGACCTTGCATAGGACCCGGCATATGATCCTGCTTCGGACCCCGCCCTGCAACCTTCCCTAGACCCGGCATATGACCCGGCGTGCGAGCCCGCTTCTGAGCTCGACCCCGAACCTGAACCAGAACCAGAACCGGACTCAGACCATGAGCCAGACTCAGAGCCAGAGCTAGAGCCAGACCCGGACCCAGACCCAGAGATAGAGCCGGAGCCGGAGCCGGAGCCGGAGCCGGAGCCGGAGCCGGAGCCGGACCCAGAGCCGGAACCCGATCCAGATCCGCCGCCGCCACCTCCTAGCCCTATCCCGGCTCCAATGCCGACCCCTATGCCTCCAAGGTCCACGCCCAAGTCCTTTCTCGCCACTCTGATCGCGCACACATCAACGGCTGAAGTCGTGAGAAGAAGAAAAGCCATGACCATGGCTAGTTTCGGAGTTGCCATGTTTGGGTTTCGCCGACGATGAGTATTACCTCTAGAAATGGTAGTCCGAGTTTGAAGTGCGCTTTTGCCTGGAGAACGCCTGCCTATTTATAGTGCTCTTCAGCGCCCGAACTTGGTTCGTCGTTTCGAACGAAGACGAGCGAAAGATGATGAAGTGGAGATTCGATGACGGGTGATTTGGAAAGTGGAGCCGATGAGGTGGCTGTTTTGGGAGGTTTCCTGGTCGAACGTGGCCTTGTTTCTGTGGCTGAGGGTTCGAGTCGAGGTTAAGCCAAAGGACGAGACAAAGGGGAACGGCTGGACATTTGGCCTTGATCAGACCGACCCATTTGATCTCCACTTAGAACACGATAGTGGGGTTAAGAATCAAATGAGGGGTTTTCGTTGTATATAACTTTGTTTATTTCGTTAGTGGGGTTTGGTGGGATTCTAATCTGACAGGCGTTGCCACATGAGGTACGGTCTGATGGTCTGATGGGGGGGATGCTCGTCTTGCTCAAGGATCGGGTCGGCGCGACTTGGGATCGATGTCAATCTGCGGGCTCAGATTATATTCGATTTAAGGTCGATTGAAGCCAGTAGTGGCCATGGTCGGGCATTTCTGTTCACAATCCAGAGATGAAAAACTCTCAAGCACAAGCTGTTCAAGTGTCCTAGGCCGAGTGTCTTGTGAGCTCTCGGACTCTGAGAAGTTTGAGAGATTGAAGACCAAGTGCAATATTGAAGATCTCTCGAGTGAGATGGAAGGGAGAATCTCTTAAGAGTAAGAGCAATTGAGCTATAATATTTACCCAAATTTCATGCCCAAGAAACTATCATTTGGTTTGATATGGGAATTCATTTAAGAAAAAAGTCTTCCTAGATTTGAAATTTGGGGAAAAAAACTTAACAATGATGCTGAAATGCCCTATAAGATCTTTAAGGGCAAATTTGAAAAGAGAATTAATGAGAGTAGATTTGATACTCAAGTAAAAGTTAGTGATTTTTTATAAGATAAAGAAAATTAAAATAAAATTGGAATTGGACCTAAAACTAGGATTTTTTTTATGAGAAAAAAAGTTCAGGTAGAATTAAGACATAACCTAAAATTGGGGGTTTTCTATGAGATAAAACAGTGTATGATAAAATTGGAAGTGGAGCTAAAGTTTGGAGATTTTTAGGGTATTAGGCCCCTCATTAAATTAAATTTGCCTTTCCATCAACAGCTCATGAGGAGTAATTCTACTCTTTTCTTATAAGCAAAAAAATCATTTATGCAGAAAACAGATCAAGGTCTGAGCAAAGCCCAAACTGTACATAACCAAGTCAATAAGCATCACGAGAAATATCATTACTCAACACCTCCTCTAGCGTGCACGGAATTCTCGAAGAGTTGGTGACCAACTATTCTTTCCCATCTAATAACTAGAGCTTTAAACGGGTGAATTGGGTCGGGTTTGGATCGGATCATAAATGGTCCGACCCAAATTGACCCATTAACCCATTTATGACCCATTTATGCCTAATGTAAATTTTTCGATCCATACCCAACCCATTTAACTAAACTTAAGAAAGTTTATTTTTTAAATATATAATGGTATTGCTAAAATAGTTTTATACAACACAAATTTAATGGACAATTTTTATAATTTTAAAAATTGAATTTTAATTATTTTTTATTTTTAAAAATTAAAATTAAAATTAAAATTATTTTTATTTTTTAAATATAAATATAAATTTTTTTTTTTTTTTTTTGTTCTTATTTTTCTTCTTTCTTCTTCTTCGGCCGTTGGCCACGACGACGGCCGACGGCCGGCCACAGGTGAGCTTGGAGCTCGAGGCTCGCTGATCCAACGAGCTCGAGGCTCGCCGACGCCGGCGGTGAGCTCGAGCTTGCCCCTCACCGGATGTCGGTGAGTTCAAGTCTCGCTAGATCGGCAAGGCTCAAGCCTCGGGGACGCCGGTGTCGGCGAGGCCTTCGCCTCGCCGATCCGGTGACGGCCCCGGACGGGGCGAGCTCGAGCCGCCCGATGCCTCAAGATTAGTCTTGAAAAGGAGATTCGGACTTATGTCTCTATACTCCATTGCGTGGCAACAAATTGGGCAAGGCGAAGTCTTGAGGCTTGCCTAGCCTGGTGTCTCGATCATAATTTTGCTTAGAAACATCGTCTCAGTTAACATTTCTTTGCATTAGCACAAATTGGGGCAAAGAACCGCAGAACATAATTTAAAATGTCCTATTTTGGTGGTTAATAGTGCACAAAATCTGAGAGAATAAGGTGTGGTTCTTTTGCAATATTCAAAGTAAAAAAGTTAGCGCATATAAGTGGCCATTACGATCTTTGGGTACATCTTGCCGAGTAATAATTATTTGATGACGATTGAGTGATGAAGCCCGGAGGAAGAAGCACAAAAAGAAAAAGAAAAAAGAATGAGGAAGCACTTGACCACATGTAAGAGGTTTCCGTAATCTAGATAAGAGGCAGAAATTCTTTGTACCACGTAATGTCAACATGGCTGGCAAGGCAGGAGAAGATTCTAATACTGGTAGCGTCTTATCGACATGGGCATTTAATCAAGAACGTTGTAGGCACATGCTTGCTCGGTTCATCATCCTTGATGAGCAACCTTTTTCCTTGGTTGAGCAGTGTTGGATTTCGTGAATATGTTAGTGAGTTACAACCTCTCTTCAAACATATATCACGTTTCACGGTGGCAAAAGATTGCATGAAGTTGTTTTTATGTGAAAGAACTTCTTTGAAGAATTATTTTGGAAAGATTAATTCTAGGGGATTGCACTCACGCCCGATACATGGACTTCCAATCAAAATCTGAATTATTTGTGTCTCACTGCACATTTTATTGATGAAAATTGGAAGTTGCATAAAAGAATCATCAACTTTTGTGGTGATGCATAGTCACAGGGTAGGGAGATTGGGAAAATGGTGGAGGAATGCATTGAGGAGTGGGGAATAAAGCTAAGAAAAAAAAATAAAATTTAAATAAAAAATAATTATAATTTCGGTACATTATATTTTTTTTTTTTTTTTTTTTTTTTTTTATAAATATTTTTGTAAAGTTAAAAGAGAAGAGAGAGATTGTGAGGTTTTGGGTGAAAATAAATGGGCTCATTTTTAATGGGTTGATAAATGGGTCTTAAATGGGAAAATAAAAGAAAAAAAAAAAACATGTTGGAACGAAGCTAACCCATTTAAGATCCATATATCTGGAAGTCTTAATCCATTAAAATTTAAAAAAAAATAATTATAATTTCGGCTTTTTTTTTTTTTTTTTTTAAATATTTTTGTAAAGTTAAAAAGAGAAGAAAGAAATGGTGAGGTTTTGGGTGAAAATAAATCATTATGAGTGTTTTAGGAAATAAAGCTTTTGAAATAAAACTTGACCCATTAATTTAAACATAATTTAAATATAAATGGGTCAATGACCCATTTTGACACCTCTACTAATAACAAGTTGGATATAACATTTGTAACAATTAACTCGATAGTACCATCCACAATACTTCTAGGGGTAGAATGATCACGAACTTTTTATTCCTACCTACCCGATCACGATACGAGCATGCATTCCAAGCAAGTTTCAATATAACAGAAGATGAGTTCCCCTTTAAAGTGGTGGATTGGCCGTTGCCGTTCTTCCTCCCAAGAAAGTAAACAATCCGGACTGGCTAGAAGAACTACAATTGAAAGATGAGTATTCTTTATGAATAGTGAACATAATGAAGATGAACACCCCAGTTCAACCATGATCGGTGGTAGGCAATTTTATGAATAGTCCTCCAAGACATAAAACTATATGCTCAGTAATGTTTGAAAAGAAAAAACCAAAAATACACCATCCCATTTACCATATTGATGAAAAATATGTGCACCCAAAGTCATAAAACTTATCATGAAAGTGCAATTGAATTTTGGAAATTTTACAAAAAGTGTAATCAAGTCCTTTCATTAACTTTGTATAATTTGACTACCGGAAAATGATAACGTTGCTTTTATTTATTTATTTAAATTTCTATCTCCTACGTGGCTAAAACATGAAAAGAAAATGCTAAAACGATGTGTTTAAATATGATTTTTTAATCTAAATACTACTTAAATTACATTTAAAAATATAAAAAAAAAAAAAAAAGGAATGAAGGGAAAAAGCCAAGGGCCTCTAGGGTGAGGGGAAACTCAGGGAGGGGGTAACCCTCTGCAAGATTTGGGTGAGGACTTGCATGCCCTTGCCACACTAGCTAGAGCTCAACGACCCTTGTCAACCATCCCTAGCATTGTTGGTCATTCCCGGTGATGGTGGGGCTGCAACAAGCCCTCGCTTAGTTTCTCTCTCTCTCTCTCTCTAAATTATTTTTTAATATAATTTAAAACAAAATTGTATTAAAAATTTAAATTTAGATTAAAACGATGTCGTTTTTTAACCACGTTAGTGCCAAGTAGGAGAGAGAAAATACTTAAATAAAACCATGTCAGCATTAGTCAAATTAGATGGAGTTAACAATAGCACTTGATTGCACTTTTTGTAAATTTTAGAACTCAATTACACTTTCATGATTAGTTTTAGGATTTCTTGTGCACTTCTACTAAAAATCCATCTTTTCTTTCCTCTACCCCATGCTGACGCGGTGAAAGCTTTTGCAAGAGTGAGAATGCTCTAAGTAATTACCCCATTATATCAGTCTTTGAAGTCAAAACGTTCTCATGCGCCGAAATGGATTTAATTTAGGTCAATCCGTTGTTCCAGCCGAAAGAAGATATGGACTGACGAAAATGAATACTCTGAAACGTGTAAACCCTATGCAGTTTCTCTTTTCTTTTCTAAAATTCTCTTTGTCCTTTGGTTCTCTCTGTAAAATGATATAACATGAGAATAGGTTGTTGCCTTCATTCAGATATGAGATCAAGATAATTTCTTTTGCTCGCGTTGCATATATATGCATATTAATGAAAGTGACTTTTCCCGCTTCAATGTATATTATTAGAGGAGCTTTTTTCTCTTTCATATAAAAGTTTCACGCTTCTGAATGGACTAACTTGGGCATGTGTTTTCTAGTGTTGTATGGATAATTGACCATCTTCATCGTAATAAATTATCTGAATTTTTTTTTTTTTGTTGGAAGATTATATGACTTTATCTACTAGAGATCATGATGAAGAGAGCTACGCATATCTTTAAAATGAAAAGTACAGCCAGAGATTATTTTTTTTTTTTTGGTAACCGAGAACTCCACCACCGGCCCCTCATGCCCGGACAGCACTGAAGGGCTGGGCCCCTATACCTCGGGGGAGACTAGCACATGACCCCACCAACATGCCCCCCTACTTAAGATGCTAGCACCTGGAGATTCGAACTTGCGACCTCGGCGATGAGGAGCAAGCCTTGAACCATCACAGCTGCCTACCGGTGGGTACAGCCATAGACTTGACTAACGTGTCTTTCTTAAAAAAGTGGTGAAGACTTTGGTATTATGTATAGGGAAAAAAATGATATTCCATGCTTGATATGATATATTGCAAAACAGAAAAGGAAAAAAAATCAACTCAGGTTGGAGTTTTCATCCAGCACGAATTTTGCATCCAAAGCAAAGAAAAGAACCATGGTATGGCCGACAGATCATTGCAATAGAGATGAATAGCCTCAAGGTAACCAAGTAAGTTCTTTTGACTTATTTCTTTGTTCATCTTTGAAGCTAATGTGGTTTCGAGAAAAGGATATGCACAAAACTTGTTGATCGAAAAAATTCCACGCAGTGTTGGGAAGTGCATTCGTTGTAATTATTGCTGTTATTGTAATCTACGATCTTCTTATTTGATTATTATTGCGCGTTGTCGGAAAACTATCTATGACAAATTTCAACTTTCCAATATCATGTTTACACATATATTCACATACAAGGGTTTTCTTTTTAGTTCAACAAATTTTCTTTTATTAATTTCTCTGCAACGTAGAATAATTTGAATAGCATCTTGGAATTTCCTCAAGGTTTATTACTTGCTGTGAGCTTCTCCACTTATGCTATAAACCTAACACCATGCATCTGAGATATGTGTAAACTTTCAAATTTTGAATGCTCTATTATTATATTTTTTTTTTTGGTAGGGTGCTAATATATTTTTGCCAACAAAAGTAAAAGAAGTTGATAACGTTGGTGGGAGAAACTAGATTACATCATTCATGCTACTTTCATGAAACTATATTTCCTTTTACTTTACTTATTATGTGTTTTCATAAGTCAATTTATTCTGGTAAACAAATTCAAGATGGCTCGGGATTGAAACTAATTATATTAATATATATATATATATATTTATGTATGGATAGTAATGGTGTGTTTGGATAACATTTGGTAACATTGTTCAAAATTGTTCAGGAACGAGAAATAGAAAAAACTATTTCATTAGGAAACAATTTTTGACCAGTAAGAACGTGTTTGATAAACTTGTTCTGGAATAAAAAAAAAAAACAGAAACATGTTTGGTAAATTTGTGTTGTTTTTTTGTTTCTTTTAATTTTTTAATATTTTTATTTTATTTTTAATTTTTTTCTTTCTTTTTCTTTTTTCTTTTTTTTCTTCCTTGTGGCCGATCGCCGGCCTCGGCCATGGCCGGCGAGACCGAGAGATGCTCGGCCTCGCCTTGGCTGGGCGAGCCTCGCTAGGGGCCGGCGACGCTCGGCCTTGCTGGGGGCCGGCGACCGACCAAAGAAAAAAGAAGAAGAAAAGAAGAAGAAAGAAAGAGAAGAAAAATAGAAGAGAGAGAAAATTTATTTCTTGAAAGTGTTGTTTCTGTTCTAAATTTGTTCCCGAGAACGAAAAATAAATTTGGAACAAAAACACAAAAATGCATTCTGTTCTTTTTATGTCTCGGAACAAAAAAATAAATTTTTTTTTTTTTTTTGTATCCAGGGAACCTCTGTAAACAGAAATTTTGTTCGTAAAAAAAAAAAAAAAATACAAACAAACACCCCTAAATGACTAGCTGAGTCACCACATCAGGCTGAGAATCGTACCAGGCCACAACGAGAAAATATTGGGTGGGTTTTACTGTCCACGTAGGCGAAATGTAAGACCATAGAGAAGTCGACACGTGGCAAAATTTGGGCCCACCTGTCAGCCCCCACTCTCTCCCTTAACTCCGTCTCTCTCTCCTTTACTCTCTCTCCTCCCCTCCGTTTCTGCGCACAGCTCCCTCGGCTCCCCCTCTTCTCTCTCCACTTCTATTTTCTTTCTCTTGCGTCTGCCATGGCTTGAGCTCGAGTCTGCTCATGGCCGTTTCAGGTCGAGGAGGGACGGTGCGCCGCCGGACGGAGACCGCATTGGGCTTCGTTTGCGGTGAGATGGCTTGAGGCCGAGCTCGAAACTCGAGCGCTAACCAAAGCTCCGAGTTTGAGGTCGAGCGAGTGTTGTCCATGGCTGGCTGCGAGTGTCGTCCATGGTGGACGGGAAAAAACAATACCCAGGAACAGGCGAGGACGACCCACTTGATGAAATCGCATTAAATAAGGAAACCGAAGCCGACCCGATACGTCTACGCGTCCGTTTACAAAACCCATTTGCTCATTTCCTCCTCCCAGTTCCGCGTCCGACCCCGCCTGCTGAAATTCTTCAAGAAACTTTGGGTTTTTTATTTTCATTTCATCTATCCTTGTCCGTCTGCCCGTTCGGTTGTCGTCCCAGAGACCATTTGGGAGATGGGTCTGATCTTCTCGAGCAAGTCCTTGCGTTCCGCCCCCACACAGGCTGTGACAGCCATGTATGAGCGTCGGCGTGCTTCTGAGCCCCTTGATCATATGCCCTACGAACCGCGCAAAGTCCCTGCGAGGCATCAGCGTGAAGCCTCCCGCTTCCGCCTGTCCATGGTCCGGATCCTCTTGGCGTCTCCGCCTTTGGATTGCGAAGAAGAACAGCGCGGCGATGACCAGCGAGTTGGCCACAGTGGCCGCCACCGCCTTGACGATCGTCTTGCTTGAGGACGATGACGAGTCCGGCGGCGGCGACGCTTGGAGCGTGTCTATTACGGAAGGAGGAGGAGAGTCAGTGACGGTGGTGGCGATTGGAGAAAAGAGAGAAGAAGGAGAGAGAGCGTCGCAGGCAGAAAAAAAGAGAAGTAGAGAGAGAAGAGGGAGATAGAGTTGTGGACAGAAACGGAGGGGAGGAGAGAGAGTAAAGGGAGAGAGACGGAGCGTTAACGGAGAAGTGGAGCCTGACAGGTGGGCCCAAATTTTTGCCACGTGTCGACTTCTCTATGGTCTTACATTTCGCCTACGTGGACAGTAAAACCTACCCAATATTTTCTCGGCCACAACCACTCCACAGTAACTATCCCGTGGGACCCGTACCACATAAAAACCGCAAACAAAACGACAAAAGAACGGTACAATTCCTGATTCTTCTCTCAGCTCCTTTTTCACCTCTTGAAGCTAAAAAGAAACTCCTTTCTCTCTTCTCCCCTGCTTCCTCATCCTCTCCATCTTCTTTTTCTTGATTCCTTCTCGCAGTTGCAAGATTGTCGTGCGAAACCCGGTAGGCACGAATCCTAGGCACCATTGCGTCATGGGTTTCTTCTCCCAACTCCAAAGGAGCAGAAGCGCGCTCAATGTTCACCCCCGTTTCTCTAGGCCACGTCCCACGCCCGCAGCTCCAAGGTCGCTACGGCAGGGTTCGTCGCTTTTCGCTTGCTGCAGCCCACCGACCCTTCTCGGCGCGCCTCCTCGCGCACCGCCATCATCATCGCCACAGCTGCATTCCTTCTTTGGATCGTCGTTCACCACTCGTGTATCGCCATCGGAATCATTTCAGGCTGGGAAGACCCGGTCGATTGCCGAACGTGTCGTCAGGCCATAAAGCACGAACAAGTTCGGGACGAGACAAGAACGAAGCATGACCGATACAATCTCAGCTCGTTCGGAATGCAGCTCTGGCGAAGTTTAAATCTTTCAAACTTGATTATATAGGTAGTGGCAACTCATACCAGTCGTGTAGAACGATATAACGAGATAGCCTAATTACTTATGGCTTGCAAATGTAAAATCAACTTGGGCCATATACAAAGACTGCTCGTTATATGAATTTTTATACGGAAGAAAGTGAGCTTGTTTGTAATTAAAGAACATTTTCATGAACCCACGTTTAACAAATGTTTCAAAAATTTATCAACACTCCATGGACGTCCCTAACTTACATGCTAGTAAAATAACAAGTGCTAACATCAAAAAGTAGTTTTGCTAACATATGTAACTAGCTTTATTATCGAGGCAGCAATTTGTTTTAAAATATAAATTATTCACATTCCTTTATCAAATGGCGCTGATCAAAGTCTTGCGTATCTTTAAAACGAAAAATGTCACCATAAACTCGACTGATGATTCTTTCATGACAAGATAGAGAAGACTATTGCATCGTGCATATGTAAATCAATCCAATTTCATGCTTGCCTTGAAAGCAATGGACGGAACCTCAACATGGCCGATTATGGCGAAGAGTTTAACACCCTTAAAAGGTCACCGAGTAAGTTCTAATTTTGCTTTCTCATTCATCTTTGAAGCTAATATTATTTCTATAGAGGGATTCGCGCCATACTTACTGACTGAAAATATTGCATGCGGTGTAGAAAGGTGCATTCGTAGGAGGGCATTAATAGGTAAAAGTCCCCAAAAAGTCCTAAGCTTATTGAAGTAGTACCAATTCAATTTTAAACCTTTTGTGATAATGCCGATTCAGTCTATCTGGCCAATTTAGGCTGGGGAGTCGGCCATGTCACATAGGATAGCCAGCGTGTCGAGACCGATGAGCTTGGCCTCGTTTGATCTAGTGAGCTTGAGCTCACCCGAGACCAATGAGGCATTAACCTTGCCTAATGAGCGAACTTGAGGCTTGATAGTGCAATTGGGCAACTAGGCAACGGTCATGAACTTCACTCATGATTGGCAAGGGTCTTGCAGCCCTTGCTTGTGGTTGGCGAGGGTTGACCATTGGACCTCGTTGGGGGAAAGAAAAAAAGAAAAAAATGGAGTTAAAAACTTAACTAATCCATATGACCCATCTTATTAGATATGGGTTAAAAATGGAGTTTACACTCCAATGAACACAAAACAATATGAATTTCATGAGTGAGCTAACTTGAGGGCATGTGTTTTCTTATGTCGTCCCAAAATGCCATTAAGTTGCAAATAAGTGATTATACTTTGTCGCAATAGATTATCCATTTTATTTTATTGGAAGATTATATGAATTTTATATTGGAGATTGTGATGATGAGAGTCGCGAATGCCGTAGACTTAACTAATATGCCTTTTAAGAGGAACATCGAAGATTTTGGCATTGCATATGAGGAGAACAATGATATTCTATGCTTAATATGATATTGCAAGAAAATATGGACTCAGTTAAGCACCCTCATTTTTCTCTGATTTAGTGCTTAAAAATGGTGGTGTCTGTTCATCCAGCACAACCGTTGCTTCCAAGGCAATGAACAAAACCTTGGCATGACATGACATATATTTGTGTATGGATAGTAAATAGGTGAGTCGCCACATCAGACTGAGAAACGTACCACCCGAGAGAAAATATTGGCTGAGGTACAACCACTCCACGTAACTATCCCGTACCACATCAAAACAACAAACAAAACGACAAAAAAATTGTACAATTCCTGATTCTTCTCTCGGCTCCTTTTTACCTTGAAGCTAAAAAGACTCCTTTCTTCTTTATCTTTTTTTTCTTCCGGATTCCCTGTTGAAGTTGCAGGATTGCCGTGCGAAACCCGGTGGGCACGAATCCTAGGCACCATTGCGTCATGGGTTTCTTCTCCCAACTCCAAAGGAGCAAAAACCGCGCTCAATGCGCTTCCCCGTTTCTCCAGGTCAGCTGCTCCAAGCTCACTGCGGCAGGTTTCGTCGCTTTTCGCTCGCTGCAGCCGACTGACCCTTCTCGGCACGTCTCCTCGCGCGTCCCCATCATCATCATCGCTACAGCTGCGTTCCCTCTTCGCACCGTCGTTCGTCGCTCGCCTACCGCCGTCGTCTTCGGAACCGTTATTTCAGGCCGGGAGGACCAGGTCGATTGCCGAACGGGTCGTCGAGACGATAAAGCACGAACAAGTTCGCGACGAGACAAAACCGAAGCACGATCGGTACGACCTCGGTCGTTTCGGAATCTCGAATGAATGGGCGGTCGAGTAAGATGCGGGTCTGGCGAAATTCAGACGGCGGACCACCTTCTTGGACACTGGACCGTGCGCCTGGAGGGCCCCGGCCGGCGGGCCTCGGTGTTGGATTGTCCCGATTTAGCTCCGGGCTGCCTTCCCGGCGGGAAGCTCGCCGTGTGCCCGGAATCACTCAACTCGGCTAGACGGATCGGAAACGGCAACCGTCGCTGCCCGCGAGGTAGACTGAATTTTTGCGGATGAAACTGAGCCTTGTCGCTTCTTGCTCTGTTTCTTTTCCTTTCCCCTACCTCGATCAGGTTCGGCACGCCACGGCTAGCCACGAAGCGGAGATGCTCGCGAGGGAACTCTGCGCCGTGATCCTCGTCATACAAACCGTCGAGCAGTACCGTGGGATAGATTTCTCCAGCTCGATCTCGTGTCCCGTAGAGATGAACGTGAGGGATCATTGCCTCGTTCTCCGATTGCCGACCCTGTCTCCCCTGATCGGACTGGCCGCCCTCGCCGTCGCCACCGATGTCGCTGCCACGTTCGCCTTCCCGGTCCCTCTCCCTCTCCCTCCCTTCCTCTTCTTCCTCGTCCTCTTTTCTCCACTGCTACTGCGCATCATCGTTCTGCAGTTCCTTCTATGTAATTAGGTCGGAGACAAGGTCTTAGAATCAGTGTAGCTTCCTGACTATACTTGATATCGTGGGAAACTATGCTAGGACGAATTTCAAATATATATATATATATATCACATGTTGTGTCCCATTTGCAATTTTTCTTCTCTGTTATACTAGATTGCTCTTTGCTATTTTCAGGCTAATCGTTTTAGGAATTTCTTTCCCTTGAATCAGAGGCTGTGATTTTCTTCTGAAAATTCGCCACCTTCCTATATCAGTCAAACCAGCAACAACGTTTTTAGTTCGACAAGAACATTTGTTGATTTTCTCTGCCGCTCTATATAAGAAGATTAGACGCATTGCGCTGCATCGAAACACACGAAACCCTAAGTCATCAAGACGGCACCTGATAGTCGGGTGTTCGAGACCTCGACCGTCTTATATTGGAGATAAGATCAAGCCCTCCAGCCTTTGAAATCTGAATGTTTGAAAAGGAATAAAAGATCGGGCTATCAGATTCGAGATCAAAGCCACCAAAGCCCTCGAGTCGAATTGTGTTTAGGTGAAGAACTAAAGAAAGAGTCATTAAAAGCCCTCGAAATATATTGCAAGAAGGACTAAGGTTCGGGTTATGTAAAAGGAGATCGCACCGGCTAGACCCTCGAATTGTGTTTTTTATTACTACAGATGACAAAGAAATTATATTGAATGAATAAATTCATTTAATATGGTATTGTGAAAATACTGACAAAGACAAAATTCATGGGTTTAATTTTCGTAATACAATTTTTTTTTTTGGAAAACATTGAAATATTATAAACTTATATTAGAGAGTACATTGATAGGCATTTTCGAATACATAAGATCTTGCAAAAAGGAAGGAGGATGTTGCACCCAATATGAGGAAATCAGAGAAGCCCGGTGGGCTTTCGCAGCCCGGTCCGCGACTGCATTCGCTGCCCTTTTGCAGTGGACAATGGTGAGATTAGGGCACCGAATTTTCAGGCATCGAGTCTCTTGAAGAAGTCCTCTGTATTCCCACGGCGTCAGGGCAGGGTCGTGCACGGCTTCTACAAGAGTCAAACAATCTGTTTCCACCTGAAGGTGATCCGATCGGCGTCCTCGCTGAAGCAGGAAGTGCAAAGTGTGATTTAAACCGAGCACCTCGGCCTGCAGTGCTGAAGATGCAGACACCGTACGCGCGAATCCATCGAGCAAAACACCAGAGGAATCTCTGCACACACAGGCGATCGAAGCATCGTGACTCTGAGGTAAGTAAGCCGCATCAATATTGACTTTGATGGATCCTTTGGCTGGTGGATGCCATTTCTGATACGGATCTTGTTGATTGCTCCCACACCGCTGGCCTGTTCTTACTTGTATGATATATATCTACAAAATTCAAATGTTTGACTTTAAACTTGAATAAATATGTAGATACCTTTAAATGATAGTTGAATGATGTGCTTTGTTTTTGTATAAAAAAATACAATAGTGAATTTAAAGGAATCCGTTTTATTTAAAATATTGCCCCTTTTTAAAATATGTTATCTATAATTTGAAACTATAACTTACATTATTTGATTAAATCTCAATTACAAAAATAACTATCGGTCATTTAAAATAATTAAATTTAAGATTTAAAACATAGTCTTTTTTTTTTAAGAGTTAATATTATGAAAAACCCCAAACCGATATATCTCGCGATAAATTTAACTTTTGTTAGTTTCCGTTAGATTTTATTATCAAATTGCTGAGTTGGATAACACCGGGAATCGATGAGTGTACCAATTTGAGATTTTACCTTTCTTTTGTTATAGATGTACACGTTGTGATTTTTCGTGATATTAATCAAATTTTAAGCAAACTAATGGATTGTAAATTTGTTACAAACATACCAGTTTTGGGTAAATTTATCACAGATGTACTAGTTTGGATTTTTCGTGATATTAACCCATTCCTTTACATCTGTCTTACTTAATTAAAAAATCTGTTTAGATTAAATATTAATATTTTACTATTGATAATATAGATTATTCTGTTACACAAATAATTTCACTTCGCTAAATATCTCAGGATCAAATTAGTTACATAACACTTCATTCAGAAAAAACGTAAAAAAAAAAAAAAAATTCAAATCTCACTCTAAGTATAAATGTTATCAATAATTCTTTTATTGCTAACTAAAGTGTAATTGATTTGCTTCGAGTAATTTGATATATTCCAGAAGAAAAATTACAATGATTAAATAATCACTTTGTTCGAAAGATAAGAAAGTCACTTAATTCTTTCAAATTAAGTGATTTATCTTATCTTTCGAGCTAGGTGATATATATAAAATCGTGTAACGAAACTGTACAATTTTCTGATTCTTCTCTCACCTCCTTTCCTACCTCCCGCTACAAGCCAAAAACCCCAAAACAGTCTCCTTTTCTCTTCTTCTTCCTCACCGTCTCCATCTTCTTCTTCTTCTTGATCCCTTCTTGCAGTTGCAGGATTGTCGTGCGAACCCCAGAAGGCACGAATCCTGGGCATCATTGCTTCATGGGTTTCTTCTCCCAACTCCAAAGGAGCAAAAGCTCGCTCAATGCGTTCCCCCGTTTCTCCAGGTCACGTCCCAAGCCGGCAGCTCCAAGCTTGCCACGACATGGTTCGTCGCTTTTCGCTTGCTGCAGCCGACCAACCCTTCTCGGCGCGTCTCCTCGCGCGTCTCCATCGTCGTCATCATCACTGCAAATACGTTCCTTCTTTGGATCGTCGTTCGTCAGTCGCATATCGCCGTGGTCACCGTCGGAACCATTGTTGCAGGCCCGGAGGACCCGGTCGATTGCGGAACGTGTCGTCGAGGCGATAAAGCACGAGCAAGTTCGGGAGGAGACAAGAACGGAGCATGATCAGTACGACCTCGGTTGTTTAGGAATCTCGAAGGGAGGGTCGTGTAAGATGCAGGTCTGGCGAAACTTGGGTCCTGGATCACCTTCTTGGACCGCGCGTCTGAAGGGTCCTCGTTGGCGGGCCTCGGTGTTGGATTGTCCTGACTTGTCTGGAGGCTCCCTCCCCAGCAGGTCACTTGAGGTATTACTGGATCTTCTTGGGTTATAATGGAGACTGAATTTTGTGGATGAAAGTGTGCCTCATTGCTTCTTGCTCTCTTTTTCCATTTCTACCTTGATCAGGTTGGGCATACCGTGGCTAGCCCTGAAGCAGAGATGCTCGCACAGGATCTTTGCCTTGTGATCGACAGGATACGAATAATTGAGCCGTTGGGCGGAAATGGATTTTTCAGTTCACTCGTGTTCACGTGTCCTGAAATGGAGATGATCATGGAGGATCATTGCCTTGTAAGCAGACCGCCAATGCTTCCGGTGTATCTCGTGAGCGCCTTGATCTGTGCGATGTTCGTCAGTCTTTCCGCCTGGGTTTTTCACTTCGCAGGTTCCCGTCTCTGCCCTATTTTCCTTCTGCTATTATGATGCAGCATTCTGTGATTCCAGAGTAATTAGTCGGAGACAAGTGATTGTGTTGACTCGTGGTTCATAGGAGTAACTACTGGTCGGAGACAGGTCTTTCATAAATGGTGTCTCGATCTACCTTTAATCAGTGTAGCTTCCTGAGTATTTTGGATAGTTATGTGGCATTTTTTGTAGGTGGTGATTGAGGAAAAGCCTGGACAAGCTGGTTTTAATTTCGTCAAGGTTATACTGTATTGCCAAGAACCTGCCTGTTTTGTCTGTAGGGAAGGGGTTGAAGCTGTTTACATCTCAGTACACCCACGTTCCTCTTTTCACTTGCTGCACCCAACCGACCCTTCTCGGCACGCCGCCTCGCGCATCGTCCCCACCATCAGGACAACTATCTTCCTACATCTACGGATGTCGGTCGTTGTTATAATTTAAATGTGTGCGGAAGCATGATTTTGGTATTGATTATAGTTTTTGGTTAGTGACGTTGTGCAAGTGTATGGTATATTTTGTAGAGGATGGACAAGGGATGAGATAAGATAATTAAAAGACAAATAACATGGGATATGGGAAATAGTTTCATTAGTTGGATAAAATAATTTTACAATAGTTGAATGAGATGTTGGTGGGAGCTACATGATGTGGTTTTTATGGGAAGCTCCCAACACAAAACATGGAGCACTTGCTCCTTTATATAAGCTGTTAAAGAAGATTTCGGACTACTCTTGAATGCAAACCATGTAGGTTTCTCTAGCAAATTCTAAATTGTAGTTCTTCTAGAGACTTCTCTTACATGTTGGACATTTTCCTCTTCCTTCCAAAAACTTCATTTAGGAAATTCTAGAAGTTTAGCAACTCTAGGAAATTCTAGAAAATGGATCACCATTTCCAACCGTCGTACATCCCTGTACTGCCACCATTTCAGGCTGAGTGGACCAGGTCGATCGCCGAACGTGTTGTCGAGGCGATAAGGCACGAACAAGTTCGTGACAAGGAGGAAAGGGAGCATGATCAATGCAGTCTTTGGTCTTTTGGAGTCTCGGATGGACTTTTAAGGTCATGTAAGGTGCACGTCTGGCAAAATTCAGATCACGGATCGCCTTCTTGGACTGTGCTTCTAGAGGGTCCCGGTTGGCAGGCCTCGGTGATGGATTGTCCCGATTTATCTCCGGGCTCCCTCCCCGGCGGGCAGATGGCCGTGTCCACAGAATCACTTGACTTTTGCAAGAAGGATGCGGAAACAGCTTCCATCGCTGCACAAGAGGTCGTACTTGATCATTCTAGTTTGTATTCTAGAACAATATAATGGAGACTGAATGCGATCGTACACACCTGGATTTTGTGGATGAAATTGAGCCTTGTCGCTTCTTGCTTCACCCCCCTCCTCCTTTTCTACCTTGATCAGGTTGGGCATACCATGGCTAGACATGGAGAAGAGATGCTTGTACAGGATATAAGCCTTGCAATCCGATACATACACATTGTTGAGCTGCCTTGGTGGCTTGGATTCTTAAATTCGCTGTTGCCGAAAGTAAAGATGATTGTGGAGGATCATCACCTTGAAGTCGGACTACCATTACCTCCACCGTATGTCATACTCGGAGTTTTCGCCATTTCTTACGCCTGCCTTTAGCGAGTCTCTATCAAATGCTGTGATGTTGTCTCCAGGTGGAAGCCACGAGAGAAGCTCTCTTTCTGCACAGGAAGGCTGCTTTAGGTGGCGGAACTGAAGAGTCTCTATGTCATGGCTGGAGAAAAGAAAGTTTTAGGGGACTGGTCATAATTTGATGGGGTCCAAATCTTTATGGAGATTTGCTTGTGTTTGCGATCTTGTTTTCTTGAACCAGTTAAAGCCTTGACAGTAAATTTGAATTTGAAGCTGCTATTCTCGGTCGGATGTTAAAGCCATGATCCGTCGTCTATGATAATATAATTAATCCCAAACTGCATTCAAATGCCCTTTTCTTTCGCTCAATTTTTTTTTTTGGTCGGTCCTACTCTACTCCTATTCTAATTCTCACTCTCGACTTTTTGCTCCTCCTTCCAGGGGCATTGAGTCGAAACCCACTTTCAAACTAATTCGTCCCCACCTCACCGAAGGTGGGGATTCGAACCCCCCACCTCCCCCTTCCATATTGGAAGGGTGGCCACTGGGGTAAACTCCAGTGGTTTCTTTCTTTCATTCTTTCTTTCTTTCGCTCCTTTTGAGGTGCTAAAAGCTTACTCTTGCATTTATGAGGTCAGCTTATATCCATATCAAATTCAAAGTGGATTTAGTTTTTATTATAATCAAAGTAAGTATTAATCTAAATTTCAATTGTGGATATACGATCTTTGACTTCACCAATAAGAAGAAATAGATGTCTTTCACATTCAATAGTGAAATTCCTCCTATCCTCTCTTTAAATATGAGGCCTCTCTATTCGTTTTGGAATGTACAAACAGAGACTTAAAATTTTGTGGAGTTGCTATCAAGAAGTTTAGAAGCTTCAAAACCACGAATCCGGTGATTTGAAAAAATAATTTAAAAAATATGAAAAAATTATAAAAAAATTATAAAATTTGTCCACGTGCTGCCACATAAGATCGCCGGCGGCCACGTCGGCAATTTCCGGCTTAAATTAATCGGATGGACTAAATTGGTACCGATATAAAAAGGTTTAGGACTAAATTTGTAACATCCCGATTTTTGGGTTCTGATTTCGATTAGATAAATTGGGCATTTCATCGACGTGGCTACAGTGTTTTTCACTGAGTTGGCCACTCACGAGATAACTAGACTAGTTGGGTAAGCTATTAAGGACTCTAAGGCAAATAGACTTGAGAATTCGACCAGGAATCGACTTCACAACCGTGCTCATCTTTAGAGGTCATTGCGGCACAGTATAAAATTGATTTGAAATCAGAGATAGGTTGGTTCGACAGAGATGTTTGGCCAATCGTGGGTGACACCACTAAATTGGAAAATTCTTGTCGATCGGCACTAGACTGATTTTCTTATTGTTTTGGTACCCTGTGTCCGTATTTGAATTCTTGAGATTTTTACGATAACCGAGATTCGCCAATGGGTCGAGTGGGTTCATCGTGGCTCGAAGAAAATCGACCACGGGTCATTTGCCCTAAAAAGTTTTGAAAACTACCCGGTAGCCTAGGTCACGCTCAAAACGCGTCCGAGTGAAATTAACTGCCAATCTAAGTCCGATTTCAGAAACTGGAAGTTCTGTCGTGTCATGGGTCATTCTAGGAACGTCGACTCACATTTTGAGGAAATTCCGGCGAGTTCGGGATTTTTACGGAAAATCGTTGCGGACGATTCGGAAAATGAACGGAAACTCGGATTGGCCAATTTGAAGAGACTTTTGGCATATGGTGTAAGGGAATCGGTGAATGGAAGTTGTTTGGGCTTTTTCTGAATTCAAATTGGACCTCAAATGGATTTGTTTGTTTAGAAAATCGGATTCCGAAAAGAAAATGAATTAGAATTCGGAATTGAAGGAAATGGCAATTGTTGTTGCCCAAAATTTGTTGTTTGAGGGAAATTTGATGCAATAACGCAAGTGAGGATCAAGTGCTATAATATGAGAATTTTTGGGGATCAAATTTGGACTAATTAAAAGCAAGTGGGACAAGAATTTTCAGTTACGGGAAATTCTTTTTAGTTTTTTTTATTTTTTTTCTTCCCCATTTCTTTTTCCCCCGTTGCCGCGCACGTTTCCCCTTCGGCCGCCCACGTTCTCTCTCTCTCTCTCTCTCTTCTCTTTTTCAATTCTGCACGTCTCTTATTCCTTGACCGACGTTCCCCTCTCCCTTATCCTTCCCTTTTAATTGTTTTATGTTTTTCTGCTTTCCCTGTTCGGTCAAAAAGAAGCCGCTGCCCCCATGGTCTCTCTCTTCCCCCTCATCTCCTTGCACGGGCTTCAACTTCACGAGCAGCTTCTGCTCGTGCTTTCCTTCCATTGGATCCCTCTTTCCCCCACCGATGCAGCCCCGGTTTTTCTCTGCCACTCGCCACTTGTTCGCATCCCATGCTGCTCAGTCAAGAACCAGCAAAACCTCCCTCGCGGTTGACTCCATCAGCGACGGGAAGAGGTCCACCGAAGCTGCCCCATCCATCTTCGTGTCCCCGAGCTCCCTCGAAGCTCACGCAGCAACTTCACCGTTCCCCGATTGCTTGGCCCGCTCCATTTAGCCGCTTGAAGGCCTGTCTCCATCAAATCAGCAGGGGCAGCAGAGCGAGAGCAGAAATTCCAGTCAAGCTGCGGGCTTGTGTGGCCGATTTCGGGTCGTTTTGGGCCCCTGTTGGCGGTCCCGCTTTGGGGTTTATTGGCCGCCATTGCGTCCCCGTCGTTTTGATCCGAGCGGATTGTTAATCGAGTGAGTTTTGCTCACTAATGCCTTCTTAGTTTGCTAATTACACTTAAATGTTGATTAGTGTTAGTTAAGTGTAATTAGGTTGTTGGATTAGAATGGATTAGTGTTTATTAGTTGATTTCATTGCATATTAGTTAGATGACTTGTGTAATTAAGTAAAGAATTACCTATAGTATTTATTGGATGCTTCTTGGGATTTTTCCCGGCCCTTATCGGGTGTTAATTTAACAATTCGGGCCTAAGTGGAAATTTTGGCATTTAAATATTAATTTTCGGAATTAAATTAATTAATTAATTATTTTCCGAAAATTCAACTGAGTTGGTTAAGCGACCGAAATATTATGCGATGATCGTGGTGCAAATCAGTTTATTTAATTGAGCTTTATATGTCTTTAATCAATTTATTGTATTTATTTATTTAATTTTCAAAATTAATTATTTAATTATTTATTTTTCCGAAAATTCAACCGGGATGGCCGACGACCAAAATCTCGTGCTGATTGTCGTGGCGTAGTTCGTTTATTTATTTGAGCTCTACATTACATGAAATTAAATAAATTGTGATATTTTAGGGATTCACCCTAAATTGCTTGGAATTGATTGAGATTGAGTTATTGATTGGATAATGGCCAAGTGTGTTTATTCAGCATTCTTATGCTTTGTTGAGTCGTAAAGTGAGTAGAATAGTGAGAGTGAATCAGAAGTACCTTGGGGTTGGACCGATTAGACATGGTGTATAGACCTACGTGGTTCGGTGATGAAGGACGTCACTGGCGAAAACGGCGCCTTAAAGAACGCACGTATCGGTCTAGTACTCACATTGTTATAGGCATGCATGGTTCGGTGATTAAGGATGTCACTAGCGAAAACGACGCCTTAAAGAATGCATGCACTTGTCTATTAAACACACTATCATAGGCATGTATGGTTCGGTGATTAAGGACATCACTGGCGAAAACGACGCCTTAAAGAACGCATACAATTGTCTATTGAATATACTATCATAGGCATGTGTGGTTCGGTGATTGGGATATGACTGGCGAAAACAAAACGCACCTATTGTCTATTGAGTACATGGTTATAACGCACGTGATTGTGCAGTGGATAAGTCACCTCTAGTGGCGAACTTGACGCCCGAGAGCATTGATGTGGCTCTGTGACCGAGTACCCTATTGGAGGTTATATGGGATGGAATGAATGACCGAGAGATGGTCCGATTGATCGATGATCCGACTGACATGTAATCGACTAAGTCGATTAACTGATGATCCGGTCTGAGTGTGATTAATCATTGCTTGAGTTTGGTGTTATGAATTGATGGATTGATTTGAAATGACCGTGAGTGGTCTTGCTGGTGTGAAATCGACTAGGTCGATTTGATCGATGCTTCGATCAGTGCTGTGATTGCTTGAGTGCCTATTTAATCTGTGCTAATATGCAGGTGGAAACTGAGGCCAAGGTAAGCCCTCTGACTCGTGTTGTGCATAGGCAGCCCTAGGGTGTATTGGTTTACTAATCGGGTATTAGGGGGTAGAACTTGCTGAGACATAGTCTCATTGGTTATTGAATAACCATTTCAGGTCCCTAGATTCAGTAGACTTGGATTTTGAAGATCTCGGAAGTCCGGGGTAGTCTGCTGAAGGCTCCAGTGGGAGTGTGGAGAATGATGAAGAGAAGGACGTGGACCTGAACTCCCCTAATTGTTTGTAGACCTTATTTTTATCGGGCTTGTATATGTTCGTAAGGGTGTTGGTTTTCTGGTTCATATTTCTAGTCCTACTTGTATATCCCATTACTTTATTATCTGGGGATTTTTATAACTGCTTCCGCTTGTGCATTAAAAAGAAAAGGGTCGGCGATAGGTAGTCTTGGGATATCGCATTTCTAAATCGACCAAAGCTGAAGGATGGTCACGTGACCGAGAGTCGGGGCGTGACAAAATTGGTCTAATTGAAAAGTTTATGACTGAATTGGTACCAATACAAAAGGTTTATGACTATTTTGGTATTTTTCCCTCCATAGAAGTGAACTGAAGATTCATGGACCGCATGTTGGACACAAATTGCGCAACCCCAAGATCTCCATAACCAGAACAAGAACATGCATAATTGAGAAGAAAGATTAACGCACCTGTTTTGGGATCCATCGTTTTTGAAGCGGAAGAGGAAACACGATGTTCCACGCGCAAGTCCTTCTCCTCTATTGCCTTCCGTATCACTGGCTCAATGAGGCGGCCCTCTCACGTTTAGCGTTAGGTAAACGCTCCTTAGGTGAGGATACATGTGAGAATTAGGGTTAGAGGAAGAGACTTGAAGACTATTTATAGAGTTTCCAGCCAGCCCCTCATTACGGGCCGGGTTCAACTCCCCACACTCAAATACCCCATATTAGATTAATTAAGAAACATTTTATCTCACCTTAGACCAAACCCCGTAAAACGGTAAACGTTAAACGGTAAATTACAATATCAATTAATGTAGTTCACATTAAGAAAACTCTTACATTCTCCCACTTGGACTATATTAATTGAAATCGTCATCGTATGTGCGCACATTGGTCTAGAGATAATTCTTAATAGTCAATCCTATCCCATAAAGTCTCAAACACCGAATCATGGTGGTAACTGCATGTATACACACAGAGTCTTCCATGGTCACGAATATTCTCAACTCTATAGATATGGATCCAATATGGTAGTGTGCCAAATGGACAACATCTCTCATAGAGAGATCTCATTTGTCAGTCACCATTCTCTTATCTTAAGCGTCACAAAAAACTTGTGCCACTAGAGAATATCTTTATGGTTCCATGAACCCACATATGTCTTGTCCTTACGGTCAACCATTCTTTATGTATAACAAGACATATGGACAATGCTAATAATCGGATGCCCCTAGCCTTCACTCAAGGTTTATACAGTACTTTGAGACTTTATCAATATGTATTCAATATAATAACAACACATTCAAAAATATTTTATTGAATGCAAAAGTTGATACATATCAAACCGTTACAACGTGTAACGAACACAGATGAAACATTTATCAGAGTAAAGTCAAAATAGCTCTCACTAAACAACAACATCTCATGATGCTCCTAGGCCCATGCTAACGACATGTCGCTCAAATACACACGGGCGTAGGCCTTTAGTTAGTGTATCTGCAACCACATCATTTGTGAAAATATGTTATATTAAAACGTCACATTTCTGTACCATTTGCTTTTGGTAAAAAATTTTGACCACCATATATTTAGACCCCTTGAGACCTCTGTAGTAAATAAATAATACTACAAATTTGTTATCTCAATACAACCGTATGGGTCTATCCATAAAGTTAAAACGATCAACTCCATCATGAGGTTCTGGAGCCTAATAGCCCAAGTAATAGCCTAAAAGAATATTACTAACACTGCTTTCATAGGACTTTATTTACTGTATTTCCTGCTAACATATATATATATATATATATATATATATATATATATATATATATATATTCTGTTATTGATCTCATGTCATCATAATAGCTATCAAAGTTTACATCTAAATACCCTACTAACTGCAAGAATTGAACATGTCTGTAAATTAGCATATAATCTCTTGTCATCTTTAAGTACCTTAAAACCTTCTTAGCAGCAACCCAGTATGATTGATTTCTGCCTAGAAGTTCCATTGCAAAGACGAAATTTAGTCTAGTGCAAATTCGAGCACTAACATAAGGTACACCCTCTAATTAGATTTTCTCAATATCTAAATAAGGACAATGTGATAGATTCAATCCATCACCCTTAACAACAGGAGCAATTCCTGGCTTGCAATGATGTATATTGAATATTTCCAAAATACAATAAGCAAATATCCTCCGAGAAAATTTAATTTAAGAATGACAAAAACAATCCTTACGGACCTCAGTACAAAGGATAAAAGATGCCTCAAGGTCATTGCTTGTAAACAAAATATCATGTACATAGTGTATGAGAAAAATAAATTTCCTCCCACTGACCTTGCAAGTATATTGAATTACTTTGTTCTCAATTGAACAAAATAACAACACTATGAAACTTTAATAATATTGTCTGGAAACTTGCTTAAGACCATGAATTAGAACATTTTAGTCTACACACAAGTTTACTTGAATTTGCTGCAAAATTCTCCAGTTGCAATTATATAGATTTTGTATCTATTTGACGTAACTCCATATAAAAAATAAACTATCAATGCCACTTCACTCTGAAAGAATCTATAAAGAAATAATTATTTCTTCACTAACTATCCACCCCTTTTTCAGAGTGAAAATATTATTATCTTTTTTATGGCATCTAATCACATACTTAATTAAGAACAAGAAACGACATTTATATAAGTTGCTAAAACAACAATGTAATGGATATTGTAATCATGCTCTCACAAATAGACTATATAGTCTGATGGTATAACTGATCGTCTTTCCCTAACAAATCTCCTTAATAAAGTTGCAACCACTTCATTTGCACTTGAGAGGTTTAAGAAATTTCATTATGAACTATATCAATAATAGTACCTTAAACCTCAACAAGTTTAGTCTATGGTACATGAGATTCCATAATTATCTGTATAAGTAAAGACAAAAACACAGTAACCCCCATCATACTATTATCTTTAATAGTCTGAGAGCAGCTATCCTCTACAATTACGTCGATCTTAAGAAACTTTAGAGTATGTGATTCCATAATACTTGTACCTTCTTTAGGGTCATAAAATTGATACCCTTTTTAACAATCTGGATAAGATACAAAATAATTCCGAGTGGACCTAAATTCCAACGCACTTATATTGGATTAGATAACCTCACTCCTGCATGACATCCCTAAATTTAATATGATTCAAGTAATCTATGCCCAGTCTATAACTCAAAAGAAGTTTATGAAATAACTTTGATAAGAAACAGCTTTTGTATGTGAAAAGGTTGCTTTCAAAATATCAGCCCATAGAAAACTGGATAAATTAGTCTTGCTAATCATACTCATCACCATGTTCAATATGGTGCATTTATGCATTTCGGCCAAATCTTTTTGTCAGGATTTTCAGGCATAGTAATTAAGTTACCACCCCAGAATCTACCAAGTATTTGACAAATGTCATTTTAAGCTATTTTGCATTGTCATACTTGCCAAAATACTCACGGTCACTATTAAGCCTGACAATCTTTAAGACTAATTCTAACCGATTTATTCTTTATCTCGGTCATTTTCCTTAAATAGAAAACTTTTGGAAACAACTTTTTAACCATATACGAGATGTATATGTCATTAGGACTTAAACACAATCTTTGCAGATGTGTCCTAATTTCAATATTAGACAAGACATAATTTCAAGCAACTAAGGCTTCCATCATCTTATAGTAGTGCAGTCCGCAGGCAAATCTCTTTTCAAGTGTTCCAAAATGGAACGCTTCATGGACAGTAAGCAAATTCTATTGCATTCTTAAGCAACAAATCATATGTCCACAACTTAAAATTTGAAGCAGTAAAAACCTCAATAATAGTGGAGTTATTAATTACAGAAAATGTGACTGAAAAACAAGCAACGTATATAATTAGCATCATGTGAGCACTGTGTAACTTGATGTACAAGTACACATCCAGAGAGTTACACGCATAATCATATAATCACCTTTGGGCAGAATACATGACATGCAGTTGTACACTCCCCACATGATAGCGGTTATGAGAATATATTCCAATCTTCGTGAATTCATCACCTTTAGGCATATGAACCACTAGAATCAGTCACTCCTCCACCACACCATCATGTATCCCTCCATGAACTAATACACAATCACCTCCTTTGGGAGTATGACCATACATTAGACCAGGAGACATCCTAATTATTATACGAGATCGAAATTTCTCAAACCCAATCAAGCGTGCCACTTTGGCGGTCACTACTCAATTGAATCCTTGAAACTCTCTCATACTAGGGATATAAACTTTACTCCTCACATATACCATATACATGTGATTTTAACTTTAGTGATAGGGGCAGCATATCACCAAAATCACATATTATGCTAATTACATTGCTTTGTTCATTAATAAAATCTTTATTATATATATGCGAACCTGAAAGACAGATTCCAATGAGATCAACGATCACAGCAACACAAGAAGCTTTTCATAACATAGAAGCAATCATCTCTTGTGTACCCCAATTACTGATTACTAGAACAACATTAAAAGAATGTTGATCTAGAATATCTCTCACAAATTAACATCAATAGTAATACATGGTACACCAAATCGACAAGCTTGACAGCTGATCCATTATCACTCATGAGTTCATAAGGCAAAAAATAACTCTAAGGCCAACAACTGATTTATTAGCCAATTTTTAAGTAACAAATTATCATTGTAATCAACCAGTGGCCTATTAATTGAGTCAAACCAAAGAACCAAATATCTAAAATTTAACAGTAGATACTATTGCTCTGCGTAAATGTTGTCATACTCCTTAACCATAAAAAATATTCAACTTGATAGACATTAACAAGTGACCAGATGAGTTCATGTACAGTATGTAGTAACTTAATTGACATGCATTACCCACATTCAGCAGATATGTTAATCAGTACAATCAATTTGGTCATGAGTTCTTAAGACGTCCATCATTCAAAGATTACCAGTGTGTAAAGGAGTATGCTTAAACAACAAAAATTTTATAATCAATACATAGCTCAATTACTATCCCATAATGGTTGTATCTCATTAAGCCAGTTTCAGTTCACAATGAAGTTTAATTTTATTAATGAATCACACCTTTATGATGATTATGTAATAACATATCTGTAACCCAACACTTGTATTTCCAAAATTACAGAAAATTACAAGAAAAATACGCAAAAATACACTAAAAATACACGTATTTAGGGCTTTCTATGTATTTTCACATCCATAAATTTATCAATCATATAAAATAAACACACTACAAGATAGAGGATGAAAATATGAGTCCAACGCCGCCGGCCACGCACGGATCGGAGCCTCCACGCGCCCGCACATGCCTCTTGAGTGCGCGGCGCGTGGAGCCCACGCGCGAGCGTACTGACCGGTCAAAATTGGTTCGACCGGGACCGGTCCAACGGTTCCCGGTTCGACCGTCCGGTTTGACCGGTTGAACGGTCCGGTCAACTGTTGACCGGGTCGGGTCGGTCAACGGGTTGGGTCCTGGGTCGGGTCGGTCGCCATTCGGGTCGGGTCCTGTGGATGACGTCAGCGTGATGTCATCAGGTCGGGTCGCTGACGTTAGTGTGACGTCAGCGCCCGCGTGTGCCGCACGCGTGAGCCGCGCCTCGCGTGTGGGAGCGCGTGAGGGTTTGTGGCCGCGTGTGGGGCGCGTGCTCGACGCCCAGGCGGCGCGTGGCCGCGCGTGGGGGTGCGTGCGGCCTCCCCCGGCGACGCGCTGCCCACGGTTTTTCTCCTCTCGTCGAGCCCAGTCCGAATTTGTGATTTAATTTTATTTTTATTGAACAAAAAATCTCGAAAATCACAAATTAGGGCAAAAAACTTATGCGTTCGAGTTCTAAGGTTATGGTTGCTCTGATACCACATGTTGGATGCAAATTACTCAATCCCAAGATCTCCATAACCAGAACAAGAACATGCATAATTGAGAAGAAAGATTAACGCACATGTTTTGGGATCCATCGTTCTTCAATACATTTCTCAACTTGGTATCGGAGCCTCTTTTCTTGAGGCAACTGAGGTGTGCCCCTCGAGTCTGCTACAAGGTGGCTGCCACGATGCCAGCCTCACCAACTAAGTTTATACCGATTATTCATCAAGACCGAAACTTTGAGTTGCTGTTCAACATACATCCACTATTGATTGTTTTAGAAAAAGGTCATAACCATTAGACTTGTGACATCCAGATTTTCGGGTTCTGATTTCGATTGGATAAATTGGACATTTCATTGGCGCGACTACAATGTTTTTCTCTGAGTTGGCCACTCACGAGATAACTAGACTAACTGGGTAAGCTATTAAGGACTTTAAGGCAGATAGACTTGAGAATTTAATCAAGAATCGACTTTTTGACCGTGCTCATCTTTAGAGATCATTGCGGCACAGTATAAAATCGATTTGAAATCAGAGATAGGTTGGTTCGACAGAGATGTGTGGCCAATCGTGGGTGACACTACTAAATTGGAAAATTCTCGTCGACCGGCACTAGATTGATTTTCTTATTGTTTTGGTACCCTGTGTCCGTATTTGAATCCTCGAAATTTTCACGACAACCGAGAGTCGCCAATGAGTCGGGTGGGTTCATTATGGCTTGAAGAAAATCGACCATGGGTCATTTTCACTAAAAATGCCTGAAAGTTACCCGGTAGCCTAGGTCACGTTAAAAACGCGTTCGAGTGAAATTAACCGCCGATTCGAGTCCGATTTTCGAAATTGAAAGTTCTGTCATGTCACAGGTCATTTTAGAAACGTCAACTCGTCTTAGGAGATTTTTTCGACAACCGAGACTTTTTAAGAAAAAGTCGATTTAGGGCCATTTTCGTTCAGTTGAAGCCGGGGATTAATTTTGGTTATGAAATTGAGAAGCATGAGGGATCATTGGATGAGAAAAATAATCAATTTGATAAGTGAGACATCAATTGATTTTATGAGAGTCATTTGAGAGAAATTCAAGAGGGAAATTTGATGCAGAAATGCAAGTGGGGACCAAGAATTCTAATTTGAAATTACTTTTGGGAATCTATGAACTTATTCAAAGAAAATGTGATAAGAATTTTTTATTTGAGGAAATTCTTTTCTTTTAGTCTTCTTCCCATTTCTTTTTCTATTTTTGGCTAAACACATTTTCCCCTTTTTGCCACAAGTTTCTCTCTCCTTCTTTCTTTCTTTCTTTCTTTCTTTCTTTTTCTTTTTCTCTCTCTCTATCCCTCTCTCTTTTCCCCCTCGTGCGAAACCCCCACTGACTCCCTCTGCCGGTTCCAACTTTGCTTCTCATTTTCTTTTACTTTTTGACTTTTCAAACTTATCTTATCTTCTCTCTCTTGTCTTATCTTCTTCTTCTTCTCTCTCACTCTCTCGATACTCTCTTCCTCTCCCTCTTGGTCCGTTCGAAGACAGCAGAAGCAGAAGCAGCGACCAGTGTTGCTTGAAAGAGCTGCAGCCACACCAAAGTTGCCGTTGTCGTCGCAGCCCCTCGCCTCACCGTGCATAGCTTCGCCTCTCTCTCTCCCCCTGCTGTTCGATCGTCTCTCCTCCTTCTTCGGTGTGCCTTGAAGGCTTCAAATCACAGCAGATCTGAGGACGTCGGAGCAGCCAGCGATCGCACGCGAGGCCACTGTCCTCCGCTAGTCGCCGCCATCTGCTCCACTGCACGTCATCGTTTCGTCCGCTTCACGCTTGCCCGCCCGTACCCCATTTGCCTCCCCGTCCAGTCAAGCTGCTGTCCATGACCCCGCCTCTGTCTAGCTCTGTTTGGCCACCTCAGGCCGCCGTCCGGCCACCGTTTGGCCTCGCCGGAGCCCCTCTCACCCTCCACCGGTCTTGCCTCGCCATCTCAACCACCGGACCAGCTTCAGGCAACCAAGATCAGCAGTTGGGTTAGTGGGTTTCCAGCCCCTTTTGGCCTGCTTTTGGGGCGTTTCTGGGCCCCGAACCCGTGGTCCGCTTTAGAGTTTATTGTTCCTCGCGTCGTTCCCGTCGGTTTGATCCGACTTGCGCATTATTTCGGTGAGTTTTGCTCACTAATGCCTTCTTAGTTTGTTAATTATACTTAAAGGTTGATTAGTGTTATTTAAGTGTAATTAGGTGGTTAGATTAGAATGTATTAGCGATTATTAGTTAATTGCATTGCATTTTAGTTAAATAGTTAGTGTACTTAACTAGAGAATGGCTTATTGTATTTATTGAATGCTTCTAGGGATTTTCCCGACCCTTATCAGGTTTCAATTAGGCATTTCGGGCCTAAATGGAATTTTTAGTAATTAAATATTAATTTTCGAAATTAATTATTTAAGTATTTATTTTCCGGAAATTCAACCGGGATGGTCGGTGACCGGAATTTTATGCTGATGATCGTGGTGCAGTATGTTTATTTAATTGAGCTTTATGTTGTGCTAAATTGGAATTATTGTGTTTATTTATTTAGTTTTCGAAATTAATTATTTAATTATTTATTTTTTCGGAAATTCAATCGGGATGGCCAGTGATCGGAATTTCGTGCTGATTGTAATGGTGTGCTTAATTTTTGCAATTGAATGTTAATTTATACAAATTGAGTGCTGATTGGAAATTAGAGTGTTTAATTCCGAAATTGTGAATTTCCAATAATTATTCAGAAAATCCCGGGTGTCGGATTTTGACACTGGAAATAGTTTTAAGTACTATATAAAATAACAAGATTTTAAAAGAAAGGTTATCGAATTTCTGGGATGAATTGACCGTGTACCCACACATGACGATTTTCATGGGTATTTATAATGTGAAGAAAATAGGCTAGGTTCACCATTTTAATGAAGATAATTGAGTGCGACACACGGTGCCCTGGGCCATGTTTGAGTGATCGTGTGTTGGTTAAGAGAATTCGTCCCGAGCTATTAAGCTAGACATTACCCCTATATGGGATGCCCTACCAATGGATGCCGGTCGTAATAATCTTTGGACCGATGCTACTTTATGGAATGCTGTCGACGTAGTGACAATGCCGTGCACAATAGTGTGAGACGATGCCTGACAACGTCAGAGGATCGCCGAACAGAAAGTAAGCCGTACTATATGCCAAGAGTTAAACTAGGAATGCGTGATTAATTGAGTGTGGCGTCCCAGTTGATGGAGCTTAGTTGTTGCTCATGCTTTCATACTGTCTGAGTTATAAATTGTACTGACCTACAGGGTGGATCTGAGGCCAAGGTAAGTCCTTTGACTCGTGTTGTGTATAGGCAGCCCTAAGGTGTATTAGTTTACTAATCGAGTCTTAGGGGGTAGAACTTGCTGAGACATAGTCTCATCCCGGTTGTGGGACAACATTTTAGGATCCTGATGAGGAACCTGAGGAGAAAGAACCCGAAGAGGAGTACCAAAAGGAGAACCCCGAGGATGATCCAAAGTAGGATTCCTGATGAGAATTGAGCCTCCACTCCTATCTGATGACTTTTGCTGTAGAACCTGTTTGAGTAGAAACTGACCTTTTTAACTTGGCTTGTATATGTATATGTATGACCGAGTAGTTATATATATACATAAGAGTGTTGGTTTTCAGGATTAAGTTTTTAGTCCTACTTGTATATCCCATTGCTTTATTGTCTAGGGATTTTTATAACTGCTTCCGCATGTGCTATCTAAAAGAAAATGGTCGGCGATATGTAGTCCTGGGATATCGTATTTTAAAATCAACTAAGGTAAGGGATGCGTGCGTGCCTGAAGATTGGGGCGTGACAAGACTCGCCACCCATAGACGAGAGAAATATTGAAATTTGGTCGCTGACTGCCACCGGACACCACCACACACCCCACCACGCGCCGTTGTGTCTCGAACCCAAGAAAACCTCCACTCCTCCATCGTGATTTGGATGCTTTTCGACAAGTTTATTGAAAAATGAAGCTTATCACATGAGATGAAGCTTATCACGTGACTTGTTGGCGGAAGAGGCCGTCGGTGAAATTTTGCTGCCAACCACCACTGCACGTGCCTCCACGCACCGTCGGAAGTCTTTGTGCATGAGATCCACGTGCGTCATCATTGAGACACGCTTGCATGCATTGTCACGCCTTCGCTTAGCTTACGTAATCGCCATGTCATCCTTTGACCATTGACTAGTCCGATCGGCCGTTGACTAAGTCAGATCATATCGTTGACCGATCAAACCGTGTTGTTGATCGGTTCATACCAGACCGGTCATACTGGTTCCATTGCTTTTCTGACCAATTCATGTGTTTTAAGATTGGTTCCTGGCCATCCCAGACTAGTTCCTAAGGTATTTTGACGTTTTGAGTACGTTTTTTCCCTTATTTCCTCCAAATAAGCTCTCCAAGTACTAGTTTCTACATATTTTTTGGTCCAGTCTACTGTGTTGAAGCTGGTATAGTGCTATTATGGATAAATTAGAAGTTTTGATGTCCAATTACCATCAAGTATGACCTACACAACTTATAGGGACAGCTAATCAATCCAAAAATCGAGGTCTACATGCAAGTTCATCTATCATTGCTGCTACTGTAAAGACTTCTCCCAATGGATCGTCTATTACTTTTTCGTTAGAGGATCTTCATTCCATAATTTGAGAGTTTGGTACTTCTAGCTTTTCTATTCCCTATGTTATGTCTATCGTTTCATGTACTTATGATTTGTGGTATTTTGACTTTGCCTGTTGCAATCATATGACCTCCAATTCTAATTTATTTCAATCAAAATTATTCAATTCACATGTTGCTACTATTCACACCACAGATAATTCTCAAATGAGAGTTAGCCATGCAGGAAACATTTTAATATCTACATTATCCTTACCTAATCTCTAATTTTCTTATGCAATTAATGATTTGTCAAAATTCAGGTGTCAATAACTTGATTAGACAAATTAAAGATAAAAGGACTTAATCAGAAAAGGTGTAAAATATAAGGAAGAAAGGTATATTCTTATTCTAGCGTTTGACCCGACAAGTTAGGTGATCAAGTACGTTCAGATGATTTCGTGAACTTCATCAATTAACCTTGTTCATCTAATCCATTTGCTGAGCCCGTAAACAATTTTGTGAGCAATACTATAGGAAATCAAATAGATTATCATACATTACAAATGTAAATGCATAAGTTGCTTATATAAATAGGATTAGAAGGAAAAGATATCATGAAATTCTTTTACAAACTACATAAATTGATTGTAGGATAGACAACATATGGTTTTTGAACAAAAATTGATTAAAAAGACAATGTGAGCAAGCCATTCGAAAGAGAGTGCTAAATGTGAATAGAAACACTACCTTGTGAATTTTTGCTTCTGACTGATTGGATAAGTTCACCTTGAGTGTCATATAATTTTGTGGGATTTATTTGACATGTTCTAAAAGTTTAAATTATTACAAAAAGGGGTGGTCTAATATTTAAAGATTATAATGCTCTTCCCTAAAATCCTCAGGAAGCAACTAGAAGAACCTTCTTCCAAGGAGAGTGATTTCGGGGAGCTCGAGGCAAGATTTAGGATTTTCATAGGGGAACTTGTCGGTCTTGTGACCCAAGAGAAGCCACACATGAGTGAAGAGTTCACCTCCTCTTCTCAGTAGATAGGCATGGTAATACACTTGGCAGTTGAATGCTCCATGACACAGCATCTCCACCCAGATGCTGCTGATGAGCTCCCACTTGTTATCCATCCTCCTCAGGTTGACCACCAGCTCTCGCACCTCCAGTAGCACGTGCCAGTCGCGATGGATCCTTGTCGCGTCACTCGGTTCCACGATGAGTGGGACATCTCCATCCGCCGACGACAGCATGCTAATTACTTCTTTAGAGTCTCGGTACCTCAAGAAAAGCGTCAGTGTGTGACGAGCGTACTCCAGTGTGATGTTGGCGGTGGGGCGGAACAGGATGTCAGGATGTACAGTGAGGAGATACATCATGTACTCCGATAGGAATTTGCTTCCTTCATAAGCGTCGGATTTTTCAATTTCTAATGATTGCAGGATATCTGTTGCAATGTGCCAAGTAATGATGCTCTTAGCAAATTTTGCCTCGATGCTACTGCTCAGTGCTCGATTCTCTTGGACGCCGTAAATCTCGAGCGTCCACTCGCCTCTTTCGTTGAATGGCAGATATTTTCTTTTCTCCTCTAGCTTAACCATCTTTCGAAGTACCAGTGCCCTGAGGCACGAGGGCATGGGTTGGTGGGAGTGGGACAAAAGCCAACTGAAGATCTCCCACTTACAAAACCAATCAAGTCCCGCACGGACGGCCTTCCACTTACCAAACCATTGAAGTACCACGCGGACTGGCTTTCGCCTTTCTTGGGTTGAGAGGCATTGTTTTATTAAATTGAGCTGCCCTATCGACCTCGACCATCTTTTCTTCCTCATGCATCGATCAGCGAGAAACGGGAGGAGCCTTGAGGAAATCCTTGAGAAGAGGGGCACCGGAAGGCTCTTACTCATTCCCACCACTGCCCAATCCGAAAACGCCAACGTCGTGATCTGATAAAGCTCAAGACATGTGAAAGCTATCAGTAACGCATAGGTGTAGGTGATGTACATATCGATCAAGAAGGCAATCTTGAAGATCACGGCGAATCTACACAAGGCAGTCACCAAGCAGAAGAAGCCAACAGAGCAGCCTATGATGCCCCTTTTCGTGTACAGAATCGGCGCTTTAGTGTAGAGTGCATCGAACATGAAGTTCAGCTCAATCTCATTTACGGTGAAAGCGCGGTTGGCGGAGTAAGTGTCGATGGACATCCAATCGCGTTCTACGAACACAGGGTGGTATGGCCAGTTCACGAGGTGGGGCTTCAGACAGTCGAACCTAAAGTAGGCCTTCAAGATGTCCTTTGCGGAGTCGAACTTCTTGTCATCGGGGAACAGTTCGAGCTGACCACTACTTTCCCTTACTTCCTTGGTGGCTACTTTGGGATGGTACTCGGCATTCACAATTGAGTTCTTGTCGTGCACGGATTTGAGAGCCCAGACCCACAATGCCGCCTTTAGGAATCCGGCAATGAACAAGGGGATGTACAGCCGTGGGACTGGGGACGAGCCGTCCCAACAGCGAATGAGAATACGAACCACGATGACAACTGTAGCCCCGATGTTCAGAATCTGTCTCAATCCCAGCAGGTTATCTTCCCACGCATAGGCCGTTATGCCGTTTGGGTACCCAAGTTGCATCAGAAGCAATGGGGCAAGCAGCCCTACCAACTCCACGCGGTAACTCGGATTTTCAGGATCATCGATGTGTACCACAGTAAGCTTGCCCAGTGCGATTTTCACGGTGAAAGAAAGGAGCAAATAGGCAGCCCAGGTGATGAATCTAGCAAACTTTGACGTCATATATTTCCGACGAATGCCTAGTATTGTGAGACAAATCTCGCAGGCAAGGCTTACGGTGACCAAAAAATGAATCCCCCAGTCCGCCCACAGATCTTTTAGCAGCGGCCACACCGTGTTGATAATTGGGGAAATCCAGCTGATCAAACTCATGGTAGCTCCGGTCAAGTGTGCTCACTGGACGTCAATGCAAATGCAGAGTGAGGAAAATTTTTACATTGCTTGAATTGCTTCTGAAGAATAATGACTAAGAGCTTGCACAAAATTGCATAGATGCATACATCATTTCTCTCAATCTGTTAGAATTTTGCACAACTGAAACTACGAATGTGCACATTGTTTAACTATAAGTTAATCCTTCCATGTTCTTCACTCTTTCCTTTCCTAGAGTTTTTGACTGTGTATCCTTTTACGATCCTCATATTTTTATTTTCTCCATTTTTTTTTTGTTACACCTTTTTCTTTCCCTTTTTTTTTTGATGTGTTAAGCTAAATTTCAACTATCAAATAAGGGCTTTGCTAGCATGGTAATCTTTGGGCTACCGTGAAAATAATAATTTGTTGTGAAGCACAAATTTAAGAAGGAGTGGACTTTACAACAATTTATAATTATTTGTTATTTGAATTTTTGTTATCCAAAATAGACTATTATTCTCACAATTAATTAAATATTATCACCCAATCATTTTTCTTCTAAGAAAGTGGCCCTCTTATTGCATTGGGAGAAGTGAAGAAGCTTTGGGACAAATTTGTGGCCGTTCCCGCCCACCATCTTATGAGTTTTCCTTAACTTTTCAAAATAAACAACTACACATGCCCACTCCAATTAAGTTATTTGGGAAAGCAAATTGTAGTTCTAAGGTGGTGTTTGTTGAAAGTTATAGCATCGAAATGATTCACTGAAAAATTCTGCCACTAAAGTGAGCATTATACAAAAGTTATGACATTCATGGTATCATTTTTCTCAAATTCTTTATAAGTGTATTCTCCATAAATTCTTTTAATGTGGCTTTTAAGTTTTTCTACCTCTATTTTCATTTATTAGCTTTTGGAAGTATTTTCAAAATAGATTTAAGAAGAGAAAAAGGAAAAAAATGTGGATAAGAGATGTTACAGGAGTATTTAGTAGAGGTGAGAAGGTTTTGGGATGGGTAAGGTGTTTTCCCTACCCTAGAACCTTAGATAGCCATTCTAAGTTTTTGGAATTTAGAAATTACCTTATAGGCTCTTGAAACACCTTAAAATTTGGAACTTATCAATGCCACGGGTTCTAAAATATCCTGTACATTTTCATATCGTTTCATCAAAAAAAAAAAAAAAAATTGTCGTTGTTATTGTTATTTACACATTGAACATTCAAACATAACATATAATAGGATTACATGTTAAATTCATGTTCATATCTAATATTAACGTATGTTGATAACATAAAAAATAAACATAAATACATATGTTGAAGGAGAAGACGACGAGATGCACACATGCATTCGAGTCATGTGGCATGACTGAACCTCATTAAATCTTCATGGTGATCGTGCACCGTCAGGCCATGCACGAATCGATACCTTCATTTGTTACGCTTAATCGCAAATGTCTCCGGGAGTAATAAGATTACGGTGATGGTTATCTTCAGAGAGAGAGAGAGAAGAGCGACTACGAAGAATCTTTAGTAATAATGATGACGGCGAAACACGATGACGAGAGTCTTGTACATCGGATAAAAGATTCACTCCCACCGATATCTCTTAGGCGTTCTAAGATTGCTGTTTTGATAGATAACTTGGGTGCTTATGTGATAGGATCATGCAGGTGGATTACGATGGTTTTTGACAACGGGAAATAGGGTTTGCTCCTAATGTGTCCACATGCATGTGTGCCACGTTCCATCATTAGTTGTTAATCTAACCTTCTTTTTTTCTCTGAGAAAGACAATACTAAATCACCCATCCTCTCATTCTAGATTCCATGAAGAATACGCTGATGACGGGAAAATTATCCAATTAGTTTTAAACCTATTGTACGGATGTCAAATCAATTATAAACATTTTAATTTTGTTAATTTAGACCTAAACCTTTGTACAAAATTCCCATAACCCTTTTGATCGATGCATGTCAGCAATTTTCAGTGAACTAATCAGAAAAATTACATTAGAATCTTGTGCAAAATGTTTAAGACTAAATTGGCAAAAATTGAAAAGTTTAGGATCGGATTGATATCCATACTATAGGTTTAGGATTGATTCGATAATTTCCTTGACTAATTATTATTCCCAACATGGGGTGATTTGTGATTTCCAAAGTAATGTAGGTAGTCTTTCTTCTAAAGCAATACCAGGAAAACCATGGAAATATTTGGAGGTGGGGACATAGTTTATGTACCAGCTTATCTTAAGAAAATAAAATTCCATGACATGAGAAAACCTGTATGGTCCATCGTCATTTCGACTTCAACTATTAACACTGCCTTTGCTATGTCACATGACACACTGGCTAGATTGATCTGAAATCTAAATCTTCTAGTGATCACCGTAGGATGTATCGCCTATCATTTAAATCCATGAGTTGAGATGAAACCTATCACCATCTACTGAGAACATAAACTCAAAGCAAACGTACATGCACATATACTATATATATATATATATATATATATAGAGAGAGAGAGAGAGAGAGAGAGAGAGAGAGAGAGAGAGAGAGAGAGAGAGAGAGAGAGAGAGAGAGAGAGAGAGAGAGAGAGAGAGAGAGAGAGAGAGAGAGAGAGGACCCCAAACCCTTAAACATACCTTACACTCATCTATTCCAAATTTTGGAACTGAAACCCACTTTACGAGTTCTAAATACCCATCTCGAAACCTACTCGACCATGCTCGTTCTATAGCGTCCATAGATTTCACGCTTTCTCCTATACACTCTATTATTTAGTCTTGAAAGAAACCCTTTGTAATTTTGAGTCGACTTCATGAACCAAGGCTTTTCTTCTTTTCTAATTTTGGGAGTTCTATTACTTTTGAGCTTTGTGAAAATGATATAAAAGATGTTTCACACAGTGAGAGGGCCACATGTTAACTTCTCATTGGCCTTGTACCATCTTCACAAAAATATTTATATAAAATTAGAGTAGATGACTTTAGGTGCAATTGCTCTCAAGTTGGATTTTTTTGAAGTTTTATTTAGAAGAGGTTTCACGACTCTCAAAATAATTCCTATAATCCCGTCACGTTGCACTTCTTGCAGATTTCTTAAGTCCCATTTACATAGGAAAGAATCCATTCAATAGCATGTTTGCTATACCTTTCAGACATAGGAATATTTAAATGTCAAATTTCATTGGTTGCGAAAGGAGAAAGGGTCTTAATTTCTCTAGGTAGTTCTTTCACCAGTTGGAAAATGAACATCGAAGACAACAAAACATGTGCTGTAACTTGTATAGAGTATGGTTAAGTGTACTGACCAGCAAATTAAAGTAAGATAATCACTTGCCGAAACATCCAAAGTGCGGAGAGCATACAAACCTTTTACCATAAAGATAATACAGGTTAGTAAGCACAATAAGCAAATGCAAGCTATCTAAAGTAACAGGAAAGAAAGAGGTGCAATGCAATGCAAGACTAGCACCTTTACACCTGAACTTGAGGGCTGATGAATCCCAGAAGTATTATTCAGAAGATGCAGACAGCAACACTGGAAAAATTGGGCAAAATGAAGTACAGAAAAGTAACAGAGAGATTTGTCCTAAGAATCATTGTTAAGGAACGAGCACTAGGGATACTAGCTTTATTTATTTAGCTGACAGATAACTTGGGTCTCGACACTTTACAGCAATGAACTTCTGTTTTCTCCAATTATTAAGTAAGATAAAGAAAAGCACGAGAATAATAAGACAAAAAGAGAATTGATTAGTTGCTTGCAACTTCAGTTTGAGCTCTTTTTCTCTTTTGTTTGGTTTGCCTAATGAGCACATATCTTTAAGGCCACACGTGATTTTCACTCCATCTTGTATTCTTAGCTCTTTATTTAGGCAATTGATAGGCCCCTCAACCTCGGGTCTTGATGAAAGTGTAGGAAGACTTTAGGTCTATTTTGTTTCCTTGAAAAATGAACATGATTGGTAAGTAATATTTCATAAGATGTTTGGTAGGATTTTTCAAAAGGGATGAAAATCATTATGGGTAGTTTGGTGTTGACAAACTTTAGAAGGTGCTCAAGACGAATTAACGTCCGTCTGAAGCGCAATTATCGAGACCTTGGCGGCAAGCTGGGAACTCAAGCCTTGTGCCTAGTATCTCCACTCAAGATCCTCCTACAACTCGGACGCTCAATTCTCGCCCCCGGTTTCGAAAGTCTAGGAGCTTGCGTACAAGTTTTAAGCGTCCGAGGCACCGGTCGGTGCACTGAGATCTCAGGCGAGGCCCCTAGGGTCCTGGGTTTAGGATCCGGAGTGTCCGATCTGACCCCAAGGTCTCCAATTTTTATGAAAGGGATGATCCTAACAACGGTGGAGGTCAAGTTGTATCCTTGAATATGAATACCAATCTTTCAAAAGCATAGATTATTTTTTGAATTTAAATACGGATATTTTGTTCTGCATGAAAAATAATTTTTATTGATTCATTTTTAAAGAAATGACAAAAAATGAGGAGATACTTTCCAACTGCTAATTTCCGTAAAACAAATCTATCCTTTGTGTTTAGAAAATTTACTTCAAGGCCTCCTATAAATACTTATAAAATCCACTAAATTAAGAAAATTATGATGAGGTGGACTAATCATACAAATTTTTAAATCCAAGTAGATAAAAACAAAATGTTTTGCATAATTCGGTATACTAAAATGAAGTGATGAATAACGCCTGCCTCCTTGTAGCCTTTTTGACAGTTATGTGGCATTTTTTCTAAGTGGTGATTGAGGAAAAGCCTGGACAAGCTGGTTTTAATTTCGTCAAGGTTATATTGTATTGCCAAGAACCTGACTGTTTTGTCTGTAGGGATGGGGTTAAAGCTGTTTACATCTCAGTACACCCACGTTCCTCTTTTCACTTGCTGCACCCAACCGACACTTCTCGGCACGCTGCCTCGCGCATCGTCTCCACCATCAGGACAACTTTCTTCCTACATCTACGGATGTCGGTTGTACATTCCTGTACTGCAACCATTTCAGGCTGAGTGGACCAGGTCGATCGCCGAACGTGTTGTCGAGGCGATAAGGCACGAAACAAGGAGGAAAGGGAGCATGATCAATGCAGTCTTTGGTCTTTGGGAGTCTCGGATGGACTTTTAAGGTCATGTAAGGTGCACGTCTGGCAAAATTCAGATCACGGATTGCCTTCTTGGACCGTGCTTCTAGAGGGCCCTGGTTGGCAGGCCTCGGTGATGGATTGTCCCGATTTATCTCCGGGCTCCCTCCCCGGCGGGCAGATGGCCGTGTCCACAGAATCACTTGACTTTTGCAAGAAGGATGCGGAAACAGCTTCCATCGCTGCACAAGAGGTCGTACTTGATCATTCTAGTTTGTATTCTAGAACAACATAATGGAGACTGAATGCGATCGTACACACCTGGATTTTGTGGATGAAACTGAGCCTTGTCGCTTCTTGCTTTTCCCCCCCTTTTCTACCTTGATCAGGTTGGGCATACCATGGCTAGACATGGAGAAGAGATGCTCGTACAGGATATAAGCCTTGCAATCCGATACATACAGATTGTTGAGCTGCCTTGGTGGCTTGGATTCTTAAATTCGCTGTTGCCGAAAGTAAAGATGATTGTGGAGGATCATCGCCTTGAGGTCGGACTACCATTACCTCCGCCGTATGTCGTGCTTGGAGTTTTCGGAGTTTTTGGAGTTTTCGCCATTTCTTACGCCTTCCTTTAGCGAGTCTCTATCAAATGCTGTGGTGTTGTCTCCAGGCGGAGGCCACGAGAGAAGCTCTCTTTCTGCACAGGAAGGCTGCTTTAGGTGGCGGAACTGAAGAGTCTCTATGTCATGGTTGGAGAAAAGAAAGGTTAGGGGACTGGTCATAATTTGATGGGGTCCAAATCTTTATGGAGATTTGCTTGTGTTTGCGTTCTTGTTTTCTTTGTCACGCCCCGAACCCCGAGCGCGTACCCATCTCTCTATGGTCGATAAAATTTTGCGACTTCCCAGGACTAGTTGCCGACCCTTTTTCTTTATTGCACATGCGGAAGTAAAAAAAGAATCCCCTGACAGTAACCATCTTGGGATAGAAAAGCAGAACAATAATTTCACAAACAAAAATGCCTTTATAAACATATGCTGAGTCATGTACAAGAGTATGGTCAAAAGACTACAAAAGACTATTCTCCAAAAAGAAGCGGTCCTATCCGACCCATACATCAAATCACCTCCTCTCTGCTCCAGGTCCTCCACTCGATGACCCTGAAAGTGGTTATACAATAATCAGTGAGACAATGTCTCAGCAAGTCTAAGCTCTAAACTTCGGCTAGGAGGGAAAGACGCTAAGAAGCATCCTAAGCACGCAATCACACAATCAAGGATACTTACCTCGTCTCCGTTCCACCCTGCAGGTCAGCACATTTCATATCATAAATTAGAGCATCACTCAAGCTCAATTAATTGGAACACAATACTCAATTCATCATGCGTTCCTAGATTTGATCTTGGCATATAGCACGGCCTACTCTCAGTTCGGCGGTCTTCTGGCATTGCCAGGCTTCATCTCACCCCATTGAGCACGGCACGTCATTTCGTCGACGGCTTTCCCGAAGGAGCATAGGGTTTAGAATCTACTGTGACCGGCTTCCCTTTGACAAGGGGTATGCCAAATAGGGATAACGTCCAGCTCAATAGCCCGGGACGATTTCTCTTTGTCATCACACGATCACTCAAATTTGGCCCAGGGTACCGTGCATTGCACTCAAATGTTTCAATTAAAATGGTGAACTTGGCCTTTTTTCTTCGTATTAGAAATACGCATGAAAATAGTCGTGTGTGGAGTACAGACACGGTCAACTTGACCTAGAAAAATTGACATTCTTCCTTTTTAAAATCCCACTATTTTATATATTATATAAAACCATTTTCGGTGTTAAAATCCGACACCCGGGATTTTCTGAGTAAATATTGAAAATTCACAATTTTGGAATTAAATACCAAAAATCCAATCATCACTCAATTTGCATAATTTAACAATCAATTGCGTGAAACTAACCACACCATTGCAATCAGCACGAAACTCCGGTCACCGGCTGTTCCGGCCTAATTTCCGAAAAAATAATTAATAAATAAATAATTTCGAAAATTAATTAATTAATTCAATTTAATTTCTAAAAATACTAACCTAGGCCAAAATTATTAAATTAAATACCAATACGGACCCGGAAAATTCCCGAACCCTTCTAGATAAATAGCAAAATTTGATTAAGCCTTAGCTAAACCATACTAACCACCTAACATGCTCAATTAAATAATTAAATCACTAATTTAATCTAACTAACCACCTAATTCCTAATTAAATAAATCTAAACACCCCTTAGCATCAAAGCCTACTAAGAAGAGTTTAGAGAATAAACTCACCGGTGTATCGTGAAAACCGGTTCACCGCAACGACGACGCAATGGCGGCCGAAATCTTAATTTTCGGCAGTGTCGGCGAACTCTCGGGCCGGGCCTAAAACGGGCCCAAAAATCTCAGCCCAACTGAGATTTGTTTTCAACTTGGGTTGCTGGTCGCGGGCTTGGGTCTTCTTCGCGGGCCCAAGATGGGCTTGAAACTTGGGCTAAAATCCAATGGGCTGAGCTGCACTTGAACGGGCCGAAACCTGGACTTTTGATGGACTTCAAATTGCTGGGCTTCGGCTGAGATGGGCTTACCGCTGTAGGGCTTGTCTTCGGATGGGCTTGCTTGCGTGAAGTGTTGGGCCGAAGACGCATGAATTCACGGGCTTGCTTCGCGCGTTGCTGCAGCTTGCTGGATGAAGACACGAGCTGAAGAATGGTTGAGTTGGCGTGTGGACGGTGATGCTGCTTCGTTGGTGTCTTCGATGGACCATGGGCACTGGGATCAACTTCGGCGGCCGAATAGAAAGAAGCTGCCTCGGACTGTGTTGCTGGAGTCAACACAAAGGGTTTTCGATGGAAGTGTTGACCCACGGGGCATAGACGATGGTGGAAGGCTGGCAGGGGGAAGGACGCACGGCAGCCAAAGGGAAAATGGAGGGTTGATTTGGTGGGGTTTTGTGGTCAAATAATATGCTGAAGTTGACTGAAACTTCGGTGGTTTTGGGAAAACAGGAGGTGGTGGGGTGTTGGATGATGGTGAATGACGACGATGGCGGGGGGCAGAGGCGTGAAGCTTCACTGGCGTGCGAAGGAATGGAAGATGAAAGAAATAAAAGATAGAAGTAGCTGAGATCTTCGGTGAAGCAACGTCTCACGCAAAGAAGATGGAGGTCAGCCGGTTTGCTTGATCAAAAGAGATTAGAACAAGGCTAAAGTCAAGGCTAAATATCCACAAAAATATCTTGATTCAATTAAAGCTTGGTCCCTCCTTTGGTCTTCAAGCTTATCCTCATGTCCCCTATTTCTTTCTTGCTTGTAATTCCATGAATTAACCAATTATAAAGCCAAAATTGCTGCCCCTTGTAAAGCTTCGAATTTCACCACATAACTTCAATTTCCTCTCCGATTACCCAAATCAAGATCCGATTTTGCGGTAGAAAAATCTCGAATAATTTTCTATAAGTCCCCAATACCATATAGCTCGGCTTGCAAGTTGAAAATCTCTTCAATTCGGCCGATCCGAATTGTCGTTAATTTTCTGCGGCATCTGATTCAAATTTCTGTAAAAATCTCGGAATCTCTCAAAATTTCTTGGAGGATGAGTCGACGTCCCTAATATAGCTCGTGACAACACAGAACTTTCAATTTCTGAAATCGGGTTCAAATAAGCGATTAATTTCAATCCGGCGCGCTTTTAGTGTGACCTAGTCTACCGGGTAGTTTTTAGAAATTTTTTGTGCAATTGACCCGTGATCGATTTGTCTCGAGTCACAATGTACATTTCCGACACATTGGCAAATCTCGGTTGTCGTGAAAATCTCGAGGTTTCGAATATGGACATAGGGTACCCAAAATGTCAGAAAATCAATTTAGTGCCAATCGGTGAGAATTTTGAAATCAAGTGGAATCACCCACATTCTGATCACATATCTCAGCCAAATCGACCTATCTCTGATCTTTGATAGATTCTGACAGTGCCGTAATGACCCTTGTAGATCGACACGGTCGAGCAGTCGATTCTTGATCGAATTCTCAAGTCCATTGCATTTAGATTCCTTAATTGCTTCCCCAGATAGTCCAGTTATCTCGTGAGTGGCCAACTTAGAGAATAGCACTATAGACGCGTCAACGAAAAGCCCGATTTATTTAATCGAAACAACTCAGAAAATTCAGGTTGTCACAACTCTTCCCCTCTTATAAAAATTTCGTTCTTGAAATTTAAACCTATTACAATCTTTAAGCAAAAAGGTGGGGGTATAGTCGTCTCATCGATTCTTCGGTTTCCCAGGTTGCTCCTTCTGTGCCGTGGTGTTGCCAGACCACTTTGACCAACGGGATGGTCTTGGTTCGCAAGACCTGCTCCTTACAGTCCACAATCTGAACCGGGCTTTCAACGTACGACACTCCGTCGTCCATGTCTAATTCCTCAAAATTGAGCACGTGGGTCGGATCAGGCTCATACTTCCTCAACATCGACACGTGAAAGACGTCATGCACTTGTGCCAACTTTGGCGGTAATGCAAGACGATACGCTAGGATCCCAATTCTTTCAAGAATCTCAAATGGACTGTTGACACCTAATATTCTAAAAAAATAATAAATTAAATAAAATTTGGTTTTGAAAATTTTTGTTGTTGAAAATATATTCTAATTTCAAAATTTAAAAAATTTCGGTTGTGTGATTTTGGAGCTTTTTTACTGTTGGATGGTTGAGTGAATATTTGCAAATCTTCAACAACTTTGAGTGTTTTGACTATAAAATGCGAGGCTTCAGAACCGAGCAAAGGGGGGTTTTTTCGAAAATAGAAAAAAAAAGCAAAAACAGAAAAGAGAAAGGAGATTGAAGCCGTGTGGTGGAGAAGGGGAAAAAGCAAAAAAGTGAAAAAGTTGAAAAAGTAAAAAGTGAAACAGTGAATGGAGAGAGGAAGCACTGTGCTTCTTCTCCGGTGAGTCTCCCCCTTTGTTGCTCACCCACACCGGAGGCCCACACCGCCGATCCGCCCCCGAGGTGCAGCCCGCGCCGGTCCGCGAGCCCTTCAGCCGCGAGCCCATCGACGCCGCGCCGATCTCCCTCGCCGAGCGACGCCGCACCGATTACCCCTGCTCCGTTCGCGATCTGCAACTCGCGCGCCCCGACGTCCGTAGATCCGAGCCAATCACCTGCCGCCTCCACCGCAGTTGTTCGTCCCCCCTGCCGGCAGCCGCCCAGATCCGCCCGAGCCCATCGATGCCGCGTCGATCTCCCTCGTCGAGTGACGCCGCGTTGCTTGCCCGCCTCCGATTGAGGCTGGTTCTGCTCAGCCTCCGCCTGCGATCGCCCTAGACCCGAAGCCAGCTGTGGCTGTCGCACCTCTACAGCAATTGACGCCACCGGAGCCCGAAGATCTGTCGAGGCCAGACCCTAGTCTCTGATCATCGCCGATCCTACAGCCAAGCTCGAGCTCGCGCCTCCGCCTGAGACCCAAGCCGGATCTGCAGCCCTTCACCGCCGAGCGAGCCCCGACGCCTGAGTCCTCCTCCGCCCAGATCTGTTCAGCGACTCTGCTCGAGCTCGAAGCGGGTCGCTGCACCTTAGCACCGCACGGTCCGCTCACCGTCGCACCACCCTCGTCGGAGTGCCCGCACCGGAGCCCGAACGCCGGCGACCCAACGCGATCGCCGGACTGACGATCTGCAACCCCTTTTTTTTTCTCCTTAGGTTGTTTATTTATTTTTTACTTTTATCTTTCATTTATTTTATTTACCTCTTTTTTAAGTTTTGCTATTATTGTATCAATTGGAATATTGGTAATTGTTTATTATAGGCATTATCCATAGGATTTGTCCCTAAGGTTTATTGTAATTATTAATTTGACCCGTAAGATTTCGGGTCATTTTTTTTTAATTGTATTAACTCTTGGGGTTTGTTTATAGTATATTAATTGTTGAATTAATTTAATTATTAATTTGATCCGTAAGATTTCGGATTAGATTTTTAATTATTTTGATTTTTTGTCTGATGTTAGGGTTAAAAGTAATCGTTAATTTGATCCGTGAGATAACGGGTTATTTTTTCGTTTATTTTAATCCTTTATTTGTTGAATATCTTGTTTGTTTAGATTTAATGTTTGTTTTAGAAAATCACTAAGAAAAATCAAAAAGATGTTTGAATTAGGATTTCAATTGGTCTTAGAATATTTCTTGTTATTTTGCATATCTAGGATATGGATTTTATTTTAGATTTTTAAAAAATATAAAACAAAAAATGCATTCATTTAGGAATTTTTTTTTTAATTTAAGTTGCATGTTTAATTACGTGGCAATTTTAAATTTCGAACATTGTTAAAAATAAAAAAAATATCATGCATATGTCATGTAGAATTAGGGCATGCTCCGCACGTCATTGCATATTAAATAGATTGCATGTTAGGTTAAGATAATGTCTTAATTTAAATTAGGATTTAATATGACCTAATCCTTATTTTAAATTAGATAGAATTTCAATCTAGCTAGATCATTTTTGCATTCGAATTTCATGAAAGAAAAATACAAAATTTGTCTTTGCATAAGTTAATTTCAATTTTTAGGATAATAGAAACATCAAATGCACGTCATTTAGTTTTCATTAAGTTCATTTAATTAGAGCTTTCTTGTCATTAGACTAAGTCATTTAATAAATGTCGCGTGACATATAGCTTGCATATCAAATTGCATGAGGCATGTCATTTTAGTTTAAATAATTTGATATGTCATTGCATCGCATTGCATGTCATTATAATTAGATCATTTAGATTGCATTTAATTATTGCATTTCTTCATGTCATATAGTTTAGGTCATGTCGCCATGTCATATTAGATTATTAGCGTGCATCACATGACTTTCATTAAATAAAGTGAAAAAAAAAAATTGATTGCTTGTTAATTAGGAATCATATCTAGGATTGTTGATGTGAATTCTGATTTAACATTGCAGATGCTTTCGTTGCTTTAAGGTATGTTTTTGCATTATTTAATTGCTTTCTTGATGTGTTAAATTGGTGGTATGCGCATATGTATGATCATCTCACACGTTAGGAAGCTAAATTAAAATCAATTCAATTGCCAAACATTTTCTTAAAATTAAAAAGAAATGGTATCGAAAGGGCACTAGGATAGTCTAGTGTAACCAAGTCCCCGTATCCAAAATCTCTGGTTCGTAGGAGTAAAATAGTACTCCAATTATTTTACTTAGGTGTCTAATCGACCTACCCTAAACCGATTAGTGGCGACTCCTAGGTAATAATCTTTTGCATGTCAAAACCCTAAGTCGCGATTTGGTATGGGCTTGGGAGAGCCCGAGCTAAGCTTAAAGACTTAGTAGTCCATCAACCTAGTTTTAGGTGGCAAACCCGAAAAATTGGGTCGCGACACCTACGTACCTCGGACTCAGTTTTCCTTTCTTGCCAAAGCGCAAAGTACCTCTCATTGGTGACACTTTCAGAAAAACGTGATCACCAACTTGAAATTCCAATAGCCTTCGACGCTTATCTGCGTAGCTTTTCTGTCTGCTCTGAGCGGTCTTTAATCTGTCCCTGATAATGGCAACTGCATTTACTGACTGCTGAACCAACTTTGGGCCTATAATTTTCCATTCTCCGACTTCATCCCAACATATCGGTGTTCTGCACGCTCTGCCATACAACGCTTCAAAAGGAGTCATCTGAATGCTCTGTTGATAACTGTTATTATAGGCAAACTCCACCAGGTGAAGTTGTTCTTCCCAACTTCCCTTAAAATCCAACACGCAAGCTCGCAGCATGTCTTCGAGGGTTTGAATTGTCCTCTCGGACTGGCCATCCGTCTGAGGATGATATGTCATACTGTACTGCAGCTTCGTTCCTAATGCACTCTACAGACTTTTCCAAAATGCAGCTGTAAATCTCGGGTCTCGGTTTGATGTAATCGTCACCGGCACTCCATGCAGTCGAACTACTTGACACACATATAGATCTGCATGTCTATCCAAACTGAGGTCCTTTTGAACTGCAATGAAGTGAGCCGACTTTGTCAGTCTGTCGACCACTACCCAAATAGAGTCATTTCCTCTCTGACTCCTCGGTAAGCCCGTCATAAAATCCATTGTAATATGTTCCCATTTCCATTCTGGGATCGCAAGAGGTTGCAAAAATCCTCCTGGCTTACAATGCTGTGCCTTCATTTGTTGACATGTCAAACACTTGGCGACATGTTTGGCGATATTACAATGGATTTTGTGACCACTAGTAGTGTGTAGTGTTGACGCAGATTCTGATACATCTTCGTACTGCCAAGATGAATGCTGTAACTGCTACGATGTGCTTTTGACAAGATCTCCTCTCTAAGTTCTACATCGTCAGGTACAACCAATCGTCCTTGGAACCTCAGAGTTCTGTCCTTAGAAATTTGAAAGTCAGTCTTCCTCTTCTCGGTATCCTCTTGTAGGATTTTATGAATATCCGGATCTGTCGGCTGAAGTGTCTTAATTCTGAGGGTGGCCATAAGGTTTGAAAGGTGGCCATAAGGTTTGAAAGGTGGCCTACCTCAAATTTGAAAATCGAATCTCGAGCTCTCTCGATTAAGTTCCATTCCTTAATTAGTATATGAGCGACTGAAGACTTCCTACTGAGTGCATCTACGACTTTGTTCGCCTTTCCTTGATGATATAGAATATCACAATTATAGTCCTTCAAGAGTTCCATCCAGCGACGCTGTCTCATATTCAACTCCTTCTGAGAGAATAAATACTTGAGACTTTGATGGTCTGTGAAAATCTAGAATCTTTCTCCGCACAAATAATGTCTCCAAATCTTCAAAGCAAAAATAATTGCTGCGAGTTCTAAGTCATGCGTCGGGTAATTCAGTTCATGAGGTCTCAATTGACGGGACGCGTATGTAACAACTCTACCATGTTGCATTAGCACGCAACCCAATCCTCTGAATGACGCATCACTGTAGATCTCGTATCCTCCAGGACCAGATGGTATGGTCAGCACAGGTGCGATAGTTAGCTTTTCCTTAAGCTCCTGGAAACTATGCTCACACTTGTCTGTCCATATGAACTTCTCTTCCTTCTTTAACAGTCGAGTCATAGGCGACGCTAACGCTGAAAACCCTTCTACGAACCTTCTGTAATATCCTGCTAAACCCAGAAAACTTCTGATCTCTATCACTGTCGTCGGTCTTGGCCAGTTGATAACTGCTTCAATCTTGCTCGGGTCTACGGAGATTCCTTCTCCTGAGATCACGTGACCTAGGAAAGCAACATGAGTCAACCAAAACTCGCACTTGCTGAACTTAGCATATAGCTCATGAGTCCTTAGAGTTTGCAGTACCAACCTCAAATATCCTTCATGCTGCTATGGACTTCTCAAATTCACTAGGATGTGATTGATGAACACGATCACGAATTGATCCAGGTATTCTTTGAACACTTGGTTCATCAGATTCATAAAAGCAGCTGGAGCATTCGTCAATCCAAATGGCATGACCGTAAATTCATAATGGCCATACCGAGTACGAAACGCTGACTTAGGAATGTCCTCCTTTCTGGTCTTCAGCTGATGATATCTCGTCCTCAGGTCGATCTTTGAAAATATCGACGCTCCTTGTAACTGATCAAACAAGTCATCTATTTTCGGTAGTGGATACTTGTTCTTGATCGTCCCCTGATTAAGTTGCCGATAGTCGATGCACAGGCGCAACGATCCATCCTTCTTCTTCACAAATAGAACTGGTGCTTCCCAAGGTGATGCACTAGGACGTATGAATCCCTTATCCAATAACTCTTGCATCTGCACCTTTAGTTCTTTCAATTCTGATAAAGCCATCCGGTAAGGAGCCTTAGAGATGGGCTTTGTCCCGGGGGTTAACTCAATCACAAACTCTATTTCTCTTTCGGGGCAGACCTGGCAATTCTTTCGGGAACACGTCTGGAAATTCTTGAACCACTGCTATGTCCTCGATCTTCAGCTCCTCAACTGTCGTATCCACGACAGTTGTTAGGTAACCTTGACAACCTTCGTCTAACAACCGGGTTGCCTCTAGAGACGAGATTAGAGTAGTTGAGGGTCCTCCTCGACTCCCAATAAACTCGAAACTCTCACCCTTAACCGGGTTAAACTAGATCGCCTTGTGATAACAGTCTAGCTTAGCTCGTTGCTTAGTGAGCCAGTCCATGCCAATTATCAGGTCAAAATCATACATGGCTAGGACTATCAAGTCTATCTTCCCCTCTCGCTCACCAATCGCTAACGTGCAACCAGGACAACCCACTGTAACTAACACCTTATCCTTTAATGGTATCGATATACTGACCATTGACTCCAACAATTCAGGAATCAATCCTACTAGCTTAACATACTGCTCAGCTATAAATGAATGCGTTGCACCAGGGTCAAATAAAGCGTAAGCAGTGTTATTGTTCAATGAAACAGTACCTACAATCACATTAGGCGGATTCTTTGCTTGTCCTCTTGTGATAGCATAGGTCCTTCCTTGCACTGGAGGTTTGAGTAGTCCACTTTGCTGTGCATTTGGTGGCAGAAGTCCTCGATTCTGATTCATCTGTGGCATTGGTGGCAACTGTGGCGGTCCCATCGGTCTTCTAGGATAATTTCTGGCCAAGTGACCTTGCTGGTCACACTCAAAACATGCACCCGGCTTAGAGTGGCACGGGGTTGACCCATGTCGTCTTCTGCAGAAGCGACATGCACCATTCTATCTTTGTACAGACTTTCCTATTCCACCCTTCCTGTTGGGCGAAATGTGATACCTTCCTCTAGGCATAGGTTTCTTCCCAAACCTATTCCTATCCTGGTTAAAGCCAAACGCAACCCAGAAGCGGCGGCTTGTTCATTCAGGTTCTTTTCGATCAGCTGGGCTTGTTCGTATAGCTCGTTGTAATTCTTTATATCAAAGGCACCAACGGATTTTTCAGCTCTGGTTGGAGGCCATCCAAAAACCTTAGTACCTTCTCCTCGGGATCTACAATCAATCTCGGGGCGTACTGTGAAAGCTCGGTGAACTTTGCCTCGTACTGGTCCACAGTCATTGAACCTTGACGGAGGCGCAGAAATTCCGCCATCTTCAATTGCTTGGCACAGTTGGAAAAGTACTTGCCATTAAATGCTCTAACGAAGGTGTTCCACATCGGAACCACACCTTCGGGGAATACCTCTTCTCTAGTGGCTCTCCACCAAGTACTTGCAACCCCCTGCAATTGATATACTGCAAGGGTGACCTTTTCTTCTTCATTGCACCTCAGCAGTGCAAATGCTTTCTCCAATTCTTCGATCCAATGGGTTGCAGCCTCAGGATCTCCTGTCCCGGTGAACTTCGGCGGTTGAAATTTCAGGAACTGCTCAACAAGCTTGTGAATAGGTCTCTCGTTCCCCTGGGGAACTTCAGCAGGTGCGGCAACGGTTGCGGCAGCTTGATTTTGGGCCTGCTGCCCCATCAGATTTCCAATCGTTTGGAGCGCCTGCATGATCCCATCCATTTTCGGATCACCAGGGGTTGCTACCCCAACACTAACCGACAGAACCGGCGGTGGTGTTGCACCACTTGCGCTGGCCTCAGCCTGCGCTCTACCTCGGCCACCTCGGGCACCGCCTCTTGTTGGCGTCCTTGCCCGAGTCACTGAGGATAAGGTCCTCTGCCTAGGAGTCTTCGGCTCTTGATCACTCATGTTGTAGCTCTTCTACAAAACCTGTTTCCAATTCCACACCGAATTAGAAACTGAGTGATCACCACAACCAAATTACCGAACAACTATCAATCACATGCATCGGCATAAATAAAGGCCATTCCTACTTACTATCCCAAGAACCCTTCGCACCTTATCACTCCAAACACAAACTTCGCTTTGATACCATAAAAAGGGGATGTCACGCCCCAAACCCCGAGCGCGTACCCATCCCTCTCTGGTCGATAAAATTTTGTGACTTCCCAGGACTAGTCGCCGACCCTTTTTCTTTATTGCACATGCGGAAGTAAAAAAAGAATCCCCTGACAGTAACCATCTCAGGATAGAAAAGCAGAACAATAATTTCACAAACAAATATGCCTTTATAAACATATGCTGAGTCATGTACAAGAGTGTATGGTCAAAAGACTACAAAAGACTATTCTCCAAAAAGAAGCGGTCTTATCCGACCCATACTTCAGATCACCTCCTCTCTACTCCAGGTCCTCCACTCGATGACCCTGAAAGTGGTTATACAATAACCAGTGAGACAATGTCTCAACAAGTTTAAGCTCTAAACTTCGGCTAGGAGGGAAAGACGCTAAGAAGCATCCTAAGCACGCAATTACACAATCAAGGATACTTACCTCGTCTCAGTTCCACCCTGCAGGTCAGTACATTTCATATCATAAATTAGAGCATCACTCAAGCTCAATTAATTGGAACACAATACTCAATTCATCATGCGTTCCTAGATTTGATCTTGGCATATAGCACGGCCTACTCTCAGTTCGGCGGTCTTCTGGCATTGCCAGGCTTCGTCTCACCCCATTGAGCACGACACGTCATTTCGTCGACGGCTTTCCTGAAGGAGCATAGGGTTTAGAATCTACTGTGACCGGCTTCCCTTTGACAAGGGGTATGCCAAATAGGGATAACATCCAGCTCAACAGCCCGGGACGATTTCTCTTTGTCATCACACGATCACTCAAATTTGGCCCAGGGTACCGTGCATTGGACTCAAATGTTTCAATTAAAATGGTGAACCTGGCATTTTTCTTCGTATTAGAAATACGCATGAAAATAGTCGTGTGTGGGTACACGGTCAACTCGACCTAGAAAAATTGACATTCTTCCTTTTTAAAATCCCACTATTTTATATATTATATAAAACCATTTTCGGTATTAAAATCCGACACTCGAAATTTTTTGAGTAAATATTGAAAATTCACAAATTTTGGAATTAAATACCAAAAATCCAATTATCACTCAATTTGCATAATTTAGCACTGAATTGCAGAAACTAACCACACCATTGCAATCAAGCACGAAATTCGGTCACCAGCTGTTTAAGAGCCTAATTTTGGGAAAAATAATTAATAAATAAATAATTTCGAAAATTAATTAATTAATTCAAATTAATTTCTAAAAATACTAACCTAGGCCAAAATTATTAAATTAAATACCAATACAGACCCGGAAAAATCCCGAACCCTTCTAGATAAATAGCACAATTTAATTAGGCCTTAGCTAAACCATGCTAACCACCTAACATGCTCAATTAAATAATTAAATCACTAATTTAATCTAACTAACCACCTAATTCCTAATTAAATAAATCTAAACACCCCTTAGCATCAAAGCCTACTAAAAAGAGTTTAGAGAATAAAATCACCGGTGTATCGCGAAAACCGGTTCACCGCAACGACGACGCAACGGCAGCCGAAATCTTAATTTTCAGTGGTGTCGGCGAACTCTCGGGCCGGGCTTAAAATGGGCCCAACAAATCTCAGCCCAACTGAGATTTGTTTTCAACTTGGGCTGCTGGTCGCGGGCTTGGGTCTTCTTCGCGGGCCCAAGATGGGCATGAAACTTGGGCTAAAATCCAATGGGCTGAGTTGCACTTGAACAGGCTGAAACCTGGACTTTTGATGGACTTCAAATTGCTGGGCTTCGGCTGAGATGGGCTTACTGCTGTAGGGCTTGTCTTCAGATGGGCTTGCTTGCGTGAAGTGTTGGGCCGAAGACGCATGAATTCACGGGCTTGCTTCGCGCGTTGTTGCAGCTTGCTGGATGAAGACACGAGCTGAAGAATGGCTGAGTTGGCGTGTGGATGGTGATGCTGCTTCATTGGTGTCTTCGATGGACCATGGGCACTGGGATCAACTTCAACGGCCGAATAGAAAGAAGATGCCTCGGACTGTGTTGCTGGAGTCAACACAAAGGGTTTTCGATGGAAGTGTTGATTCACGGGGCATAGACGATGGTGGAAGGCTGGCAGGGGGAAGGACGCGCGGCAGCCAAAGGGAAAATGGAGGGTTGATTCGGTGGGGTTTTGTGGTCAAATAATATGCTGAAGTTGACTGAAACTTTAGTGGTTTTGGGAAAACAGGAGGTGGTGGGGTGTTGGATGATGGTGAATGACGACGATGGTGAGGGCAGAGGCGTGAAGCTTCACTGGCGTGCGAAGGAATGGAAGATGAAAGAAATAAAAGATAGAAGTAGCTGAGATCTTCGGTGAAGCAACGCCTCACGCAAAGAAGATGGAGGCCAGCCGGTTTGCTTGATCAAAAGAGATTGGAACAAGGCTAAAGTCAAGGCTAAATATCCACAAAAATATCTTGATTCAATTAAAGCTTGGTCCCCCTTTGGTCTTCAAGCTTATCCTCATGTCCCCTATTTCTTTCTTGCTTGTAATTCCATGAATTAACTAATTATAAAGCCAAAATTGCTGCCCCTTGTAAAGCTCCGAATTTCACCACATAACTTCAATTTCCTCTCCGATTACCCAAATCGAGATCCGATTTCGCTGTAGAAAAATCTCGAATAATTTTCTATACGTCCCCAATACCATATAGCTCGGCTTGCAAGTTGAAAATCTTTTCAATTCGGCCAATCCGAATGTTCGTTAATTTTTGCGGCATTTGATTCAAATTTCCGTAAAAATCTCGGAATCTCTCAAAATTTCTCGAAGGATGAGTCGACGTCCCTAATATAGCTCGTGACACCGCAGAACTTTTAATTTCTGAAATCGGGTTCAAATAAGCGGTTAATTTCAATCCGGCGCGCTTTTAGCGTGACCTAATCTACCGGGTAGTTTTTAGGAATTTTTGGTGCAATTGACCCGTGATCGATTTGTCTCGAGTCACAATGTACATCTCCGACGCATTGGCGAATCTCGGTTGTCGTGAAAATCTCGAGGTTTCGAATACGGACATAGGGTACCCAAAATGTCAGAAAATCAATTTAGTGCCGATCGGTGAGAATTTTGAAATCAAGTGGAATCACCCACATTCTGATCGCATATCTCAGCCAAATCGACCTATCTCTGATCTCTGATCGATTTTGACAGTGCCATAATGACCCTTGTAGATCGACACGGTCGAGCAGTCGATTCTTGGTCGAATTCTCAAGTCCATTGCATTTAGATTCCTTAATTGTTTCCCTAGATAGTCCAGTTATCTCGTGAGTGGCTAACTCAGAGAATAGCACTATAAATGCGTCGACGAAAAGCCCGATTTATTTAATCGAAACAACTTAGAAAATTCAGGCTGTCACATTCTTGAACCAGTTAAAGCCTTGATAGTGACTTTGAATTTGAAGCTGCTATTCTCGGTCGGATGATAAAGCCATTATCCGTTGTCTATGATAATATTATTAATCCTATATCATGGAATGTGCAAACTGCATTCAAATGCCCTTTATTTTCGCTCCTTTTGAGGTGCTAAAAGCTTACTCTTGCATTTATGAGGTCAGCTTATATCCATATCAAATTCAAAGTGGATTTAGTTTTTATTATAATCAAAGTAAGTATTAATCTAAATTTCAATTGTGGATATACGATCTTTGACTTCACCAATAAGAAGAAATAGATGTCTTTCACATTCAACAGTGAAATTCCTCCCATCCTCTCTTTAAATATGAGGCCTCTCTATTCGTTTTGGAATGTACAAACAGAGACTTAAAATTTTGTGGAGTTGCTATCAAGAAGTTCTAAAAAATTTAGAAGCTTCAAAACCACGAATCCGGTGATTTGAAAAAATAATTTAAAAAATCTGAAAAAACTATAAAAAATTGTAAAATTTGTCCACGTGGCGCCACATAAGATCGCCGGCGGCCACGTTAGTAATTTCCGGCTTAAATTAGCTGGATGGACTAAATTGGTACCAATATAAAAATGTTTAGGATTAAATTGGTCCAATTGAAAAGTTTAGGACTGAATTGGTACCAATACAAAAGGTTTAGGACTATTTTGGTATTTTTCCCTCCATAGAAGAGAACTGATGATTCATGGACCGCAACCAGCTAGGGCTGGGAGGACCCGGTCGATCGCTGAACGCGTCCTTGAGGCGGTAAAGCAAGAACAAGTGCGTGATAGGGAGAAAACGAAGCATGGCCGATGCAGTCCTTGGTCTTTTGGAATCTCGGATGGACTTTCGAGGTCATGCAAGATGCAGGTCTGGCGAAATTTAGATCACGGATCACCTTCTTGGACCATACGCCTAGAGGACCCTAGTCGGCGGGCCTTGGTGTTGGATTTGTGCCGATTTACCTGGAGGCTGCCTCCCCTGCGGGAAGATCGCTGCGTTTCTGGAATGACTTTAACTTTGGCAAGACGGATGCGGAAGCAGCAACTGCCACTGCACAAGAGGCAGTACTTGATCTTCTCTGGTTATGCTGTAGCTCGTATTCTAGAACAATACAATTGTTAGAGATATAGATGTATTTAGGAGATGTATCTTAATTGATTATGATTTGATTCTTTTGATGTAATTGATATTTCGTTACCTTAGATAGTTAAGCTCTAAAACTTTATATATAGGCTCATGTATTCTTCATTAGAGATGTACAGAATATTATATTTTTCTATCAATACATTTCTCAACTTGGTATCAGAGCCTCTATTCTTGAGGCAACTGAGGTGCGCCCATTGAGTCTGCTACAAGGTGGCTGCCATGACGCCAGCCTCACCGGCTGCGTCTATACCGATTATTCATCAAGACCAAAACTTTGAGTTGCTGTTCAACTTACATCCACTATTGATTAACAAAAAAGAAAAAAGGTCATAACCATCAGACTCGCCACCCCCAGATGAGAGAAATACTGAAATTTGGTCGTTGACCGCCACTGGACACCGCCACACGCCCCACCACGTGCCGTGGCGTCTCAAACCCAGGAAAACCTCCACTCCTCCGTTGTGATTTGGATGCTTTTTGACGAGTTTACCGAAAAAAGAAGCTTATCACATGAGATGAAGCTTATCACGTGACTTGCCGTCGGCGGAAGAGGCCGTCGGTGAAATTTCGCCGCCAACCACCACTGCATGCGCCTCCATGCACCGTCGGAAGTCTCTGCGAGGGAGATCCACGTGCGTCATCATTGAGACACGCCTGCATGCATTGTCACGCCTTCACTTGGCTTACGTAATCGCCACATCAGCCTTTGACCATTGACCGGTCCAATCGGCCGTTGACTAAGTCAGATCAGATCGATGACTGATCATATCGTGCTGTTGATTGGTTCATACCAGACCGGTCATATTGGTTCCATTGCTTTTCTAACCAATTCATGTGTTTTAAGACTGGTTCCTGGCCATCCCAGACTGGTTCCGAAGGTAATTTGACGTTCTGAGTACATTTTTTCCCTTATTTCCTCGAAATAAGCTCTCCAGGTACTAGTTTCTACATATTTTTTGGTCCAGTCTACTATGTTGAAGCTGGTATAGTGCTATTATGGATAAATTAGAAGTTTTGATGTCCAATTACCACCAGGTACGACCGACACAACTTACAGGGACAACTAATCAATCCAAAAATCGAGGTCTACATGCAAGTTCATCTATCATTGCTGCTACTGTAAAGACTTCTCCCAATGGATCGTCTATTACTCTTTCGTTAGAGGATCTTCATTCCATAATTTGAGAGTTTGGTACTTCTAGCTTTTCTATTCCCTATGTTATGTCTATCGCTTCAGGTACTTTCGATTCGTGGTATTTTGACTCTGCTTGCTGCAATCATATGACCTCCAATTCTAATTTATTTCAATCAAAATTATTCAATTCACATGTTCCTACTATTCACACCACAGATAATTCTCAAATGAGAGTTAGCCATACAGGAAACATTTCAACATCTACATTATCCTTACCTAATCTCTAATTTTCTTATGCAATTAATGATTTATCAAAATTTAGGTGTCAATAACTTGATTAGACAAATTAAAGATAAAAGGACTTAATCAGAAAAGGTGTAAAATATAAGGAAGAAACGTATATTCTTATTCTAGCGTTTGATCCGACAAGATTAGGTGATCAAGTATGTTCAGATGATTTCGTTAACTTCATCAATTAACCGCGTTCATCTAATCCATTTGATGAGCCTGTCAACAATTTTGTGAGCAATACTATAGGAAATCAAATAGATTATCATACATTACAAATGTAAATGCATAAGTTGCTTATATAAATAGGATTAGAAGGAAAAGATATCATGAAATTATTTTACAAACTACATAAATTGATTGTAGAATAGACAACATATGGTTTTTGAACAAAAATTGATTAAAGAGACAATGTGAGCAAGCCATTCGAAAGAGAGTGCTAAATGTGAATAGAAACACTACCTTGCGAATTTTTGCTTCTGACCGATTGGATAAGTTCACCTTGAGTGTTGTATAATTTTGTGGGATTTATTTGACATGTTCTAAAATTTTAAATTTTAATTTTGTAGGTTAGACTTTCACCTAATATGGGAAATATATAATTAGGACTTTCTACTCGAATATCAAGTAATACTGTCAACTGTGACTTAAAGTTCTAGCTGTCATACAAAGTTTGAGCATCTCTCTTCCGACAACTGTGACTTAAAGTTCTAGCTGTCATACAAAGTTTGAGCATCTCTCTTCCGACCATACCTGAGGATGCCACATCATTTAGCTCTATCAAATAAAGTGGCATCTTTCTTCCCTAAAATCCTCCGGAAGCAACTAGAAGAACCTTTTTCCAAGGAGGGTGATTTCGGGGAGCTGGAGGCAAGATTCAGGATTTTCATAGGGGAACCTTTCGGTCTTGTGACGCAAGAGAAGCCACACATGAGTGAAGAGCTCACCTCCTCTTCTCAGTCGATGGGCATGGTGAAACACATGACACTTGAATGCTGCATGACATAGTATCTCCACCCAGATGCTGCTGATGAGCTCCCACTTGTTATCCATCTTCCTCAGGTTGACCACGAGCTCTTGCACCTCCGATAGCACGTGCCAGTCACGATGGATCCTTGTCGCGTCACTCGGTTCCACGATGAGTGGGACATCTCCATCCGCCGACGACAGCATGCTCATTGCTTCTTTATAGTCTCGGTACCTCAAGAAAAGCGTCAGTGTGTGACGAGCGTACTCCAGTGTGATGTTGGCGGTGGGGAGGGACAGCATGTTAGGATGCACAGTGAGGAGAAACATCATGTACTCCGATAGGAATTTGCTTCCTTCGTAAGCCTCGGATTTTTCAGTTTCTAATGGTTGCAGGATATCTGTTGCAATGTGCCAAGTAATGATGCTCTTAGCAAATTTTGCCTCGATGCTTCTGCTCAGTGCTCGTTTCTCTTGGACGCCGTGAATCTCGAGCGTCCACTTGCCTCTTTCGTCGAATGGCCGATTATTTCTTTTCTCCTCTAGCTTCTCCATCTTTCGAAGTACCAGCGCCCTGAGGCACGAGGGCATGGGCTGGTGGGAGTGGGACCAAAGCCAACTGAAGATCTCCCGCTTACAAAACCAATCAAGTCCCGCACGGACGGCCTTCCACTTACCAAACCATTGAAGTACCACGCGGACTGGCTTTCGCCTTTCTTGGGTTGAGAGGCATTGTTTTATTAAATTGAGCTGCCCTATCGACCTCGACCATCTTTTCTTCCTCATGCATCGATCTGCGAGAAACGGGAGGAGCCTTGAGAAAATCCTTGAGAAGAGGGGCACCCGAAGGCTCTTACCCATTCCCACCACTGCCCAATCCGAAAACGCCACCGTCGTGATCTGATAAAGCTCAAGACATGTGAATGCCATCAGTAGCACATAGGTGTAGGTGATGTACATATCGATCAAGAAGGCATTCTTGAAGATCACGGTGAATCTACACAAGGCAGACACCAAGCAGAAGAAGCCGATAAGGCAGAAGATGAGGCCCCGCTTCGTGTACAGAATGGGCGCTTTAGTGTAGAGTGCATCGAACATGAAGTTCAGCTCGATCTCATTTACGGTGAAAGCGCGGTTGGCGGAGTACTTGTCGATGGACATCAAATCACGGGATATGAACACAGGGTGGTATGGCCAGTTCACGAGGTGGGGCTTCAGACAGTCGAACCTAAAGTAGGCCTTCAAGATGTCTTTTACGGAGTCGAACTTCTTGTCCTCGGGAAACTGTTCTAGCTGAGGACTGTCTTCCCTGACTTCCTCGGCTTCTTTGGGATAGTACTCGATGTTCACAATTGAGTTCTCGTCATTTACGGATTTGAGAGCCCAGACCCACAATGCCGCCTTTATGAATCCGGCAATGAACAAGGGGATGTACAGCCGTGAGACTGGGGACGAGCCGTCCCAACAGCAAATGAGAATACGAACCACGATGACAACTGTAGCCCCGATGTTCAGAATCTGTCTCACTCCCAGCAGGTTATCTTCCCACGCATAGGCCGTTATGCCGTTTGGGTACCCAAGTTGCATCAGAAGCAATGGGGCAAACAGCCCTACCAACTCCACGTCGTAACTCCGATTTTCAGGATCATCGATGTGGACCACAGTAAGCTTGCCCAGTGCGATTTTCACGGTGAAAGAAAGGAACAAATAGGCAGCCCAGGTGATGAATCTAACAAACTTTGACGTCATATATTTCCGACGATTGCCTAATATTGTGAGACAAATCTCGCAGGCAAGGCTTACGGTGACCAAAAAAAATCCCCCAGTCCGAGCGGCCACACCGTGTTGATCCCAGCTGATCAAACTCATGGTAGCTCCGGTCAAGTGTGCTCACTGGACGTCAATGCAAATGCAGAGTGAGGAAAATTTTTACATTGCTTGAATTGCTTCTGAAGAATAAGCACTAAGAGCTTGCACAAAACTGCATAGATGCATACATAATTTCTCTCAATCTGTTAGAATTTTGCACAACTGAAACTATGAATGTGCACATTGTTTAACTATAAGTTAATCCTTCTATGTTCTTCTCTCTTTCCTTTCCTAGAGTTTTTTACTGTGTATCCTTTTGCGATCCTCATATTTTTATTTTCTCCATTTTTTGTTACACCTTTTTCTTTCCTTTTTTTTTTTTTTTTTTTGATGTGTTAAGCTAGATTTTAACTATCAAATAAAGGCTTTGCTAGCATGGTAGTCTTTGGGCTACTGTGAAAATAATAATTTGTTGTGAAGCACAAATTCCAGAAGAAGTTGACCTTACAACAATTTATAATTATTTGTTATTTGAATTTTTATTATCCAAAATAGACTATTATTCTCACAATTAATTAAAGATTGTCACCAAATCATTTTTCTTCTAAGAAAGTGGCCCTCTTATTGCATTGGGAGATGTGAAGAAGCTTTGGGACAAATTTGTGACCGTTCCCGTCCACCATCTTATGAGTTTTCCTTAACTTTTCAAAATAAACAACTACACATGCTCACTCCAATTAAGTTATTTGTGAAAAAAAATTGTAGTTCTAAGGTGGTGTTTGTTGAAAGTTATAGCATCGAAATGATTGATTGAAAAATTTTGCCACTAAAGTGAGCATTATAAGAAAGTTATGACATTCATGGTATCATTTTTCTTAGATTCTTTATAAGTGAACCCTCAATAAATTCTTTTAATGTGGCTTTTAAGTTTTTCTACCTCTATTTTTCATATATTAGCTTTTGGAAGTATTTTCAAAATAGATTTAAGAAGAAAAAAAGGAAAAAAATGTGGATAAGAGATGTTACAGGAGTATTTAGTAGAGGTGAGAAGGTTTTGGGATGGATAAGGTGTTTTCCCTACCCTAGAACCTTAGATAGCCATCTAAGTTTTTGGAATTTAGAAATTACCTTATAGGCTCTTGAAACACCTTAAAATTTGGTACTTATCAATGCCACGGGTTCTAGAATATCCTGTACATTTTCATATCGTTTCATCAAAAAAAAAAAAAAAAAATTGTCGTTGTTATTGTTATTTACACATTGAACATTCAAACATAACATATAATAGGATTACATGTTAAATTCATGTTCATATCTACTATTAACGTATGTTGATAACATAAAAAATAAACATAAATACATATGTTGAAGAAGAAGACGACGAGATGCACACATGCATTCGAGTCATGTGGCATGAATGAACCTCATTAAATCTTCATGGTGATCGTGCGCCGTCAGGCCATGCACGAATCGATACCTTCATTTGTTACGCTTAATCGCAAATGTCTCCGGGAGTAATAAGATTACGGTGATGGTTATCTTCAGAGAGAGAGAGAAGAGCGACTACGAAGAATCTTTAGTAATAATGATGACGGCGAAACACGATGACGAGAGTCTTGTACATCGGATAAAAGATTCACTCCCATCGATATCTCTTAGGCGTTCTAAGATTGCTGTTTTGATAGATAACTTGGGTGCTTATGTGATGGTATCATGCAGGTGGATTACGATGGTTTTTGACAACGGGAAATAGGGTTTGCTCCTAATGTGTCCACATGCATGTGTGCCACGTTCCATCATTAGTTGTTAATCTAACCTTCTTTTTTTCTCTGAGAAAGACAATACTAAATCACCCATCCTCTCATTCTAGATTCCATGAAGAATACGCTGATGATGGGAAAATTATCCAATTAGTTTTAAACCTATTGTACGGATGTCAAATCAATTATAAACCTTTTAATTTTATCAATTTAGACCTAAACCTTTGTACAAAATTCCCATGTAACCCTTTTGATCGATGCATGTCAGCAATTTTCAGTGAACTAATCAGAAAAATTACATTAGAATCTTGTGCAAAATATTTAAGACTAAATTGGCAAAAATTGAAAAGTTTAGGATCAGATTGATATCCATACTATAGGTTTAGGATTGATTTGATAATTTCCTTGACAAATTATTATTCCCAACATGGGGTGATTTGTGATTTCCAAAGTAATGTAGGTAGTCTTTCTTCTAAAGCAATACCAGGAAAACCATGGAAATATTTGGAGGTGGGGACATAGTTTATGTACCAGCTTATCTTAAGAAAATAAAGTTCCATGACATGAGAAAACCTGTATGGTCCATTGGCATTTCGACTTCAACTATTAACATTGCCTTTGCTATGTCACATGACACACTGGCTAGATTGATCTGAAATCTAAATCTTCTAGTGATCACCGTAGGATGTATCGCCTATCATTTAAATCCATGAGTTGAGATGAAACCTATCACCATCTACGAGAACATAAACTCAAAGCAAACGTACATGCACTCATATTTATATAGAGAGAGAGAGGACCCCAAACCCTTAAACATACCTTACACTCATCTATTCCAAATTTTGGAACTGAAACCCACTTTACGAGTTCTAAATACCCATCTCGAAACCTACTCGACCATGCTCGTTCTATAGCGTCCATAGATTTCACGCTTTCTCCTATACACCCTATTATTTAGTCTTGAAAGAAACTCTTTGTAATTTTGAGTCGACTTCATGAACCAAGGCTTTTCTTCTTTTCTAATTTTGGGAGTTCTATTACTTTTGAGCTTTGTGAAAATGATATAAAAGATGTTTCACACAGTGAGAGGGCCACATGTTAACTTCTCATTGGCCTTGTACCATCTTCACAAAAATATTTATATAAAATTAGAGTAGATGACTTTAGGTGCAATTGCTCTCAAGTTGGATTTTTGAAGTTTTATTTAGAAGAGGTTTCACGACTCTCAAAATAATTCCTATAATTCCGTCACGTTGCACTTCTTGCAGATTTCTTAAGTCCCATTTACATAGGAAAGAATCCATTCAATAGCATGTTTGCTATACCTTTCAGACATAGCAATATTTAAATGTCAAATTTCATTGGTTGCGAAAGGAGAAAGGGTCTTAATTTCTCTGGGTAGTTCTTTCACCAGTTGGAAAATGAACATCGAAGACAACAAAACATGTGCTGTAACTTGTATAGAGTATGGTTAAGTGTACTGACCAGCAAATTAAAGTAAGATAATCACTTGCCGAAACATCCAAAGTGCGGAGAGCATACAAACCTTTTACCATAAAGATAATACAGGTTAGTAAGCACAATAAGCAAATGCAAGCTATCTAAAGTAACAGGAAAGAAAGAGGTGCAATGCAATGCAAGACTAGCACCTTTACACCTGAACTTGAGGGCTGATGAATCCCAGAAGTATTATTCAGAAGATGCAGACAGCAACACCGGAAAAATTGGGCAAAATGTACAGAAAAGTAACAGAGAGATTTGTCCTAAGAATCATTGTTAAGGAACGAGCACTAGGGATACTAGCTTTATTTATTTAGCTGACAGATAACTTGGGTCTCGACACTTTACAGCAATGAACTTATATTTTCTCCAATTATTTAGTAAGATAAAGAAAAGCAGGAGAATAATTAGTACAAAAAGAGAATTGATTAGTTGCTTGCAACTTCAGTTTGAGGCTCTTTTTCTCTTTTGTTTGGTTGGCCTAATGAGCACATATCTTTAAGGCCACTCGTGATTTTCACTCCATCTTGTATTCTTAGCTCTTTATTTAGGCAATTGATAGGCCACTCAACCTCGGGTCTTGATGAAAGTGTAGGGAGACTTTAGGTCTATTTTGTTTCCTTGAAAAATGAACATGATTGTTAAGTAATATTTCATAAGGTGTTTGGTAGGATTTTTCAAAAGAGATGAAAATCATTATGGGTAGTTTGGTGTTGACAAACTTTAGAAGGTGCTCAAGACAAATTAACGTCCGTCTGAAGCGCAATTATCGAGACCTTGGCGGCAAGCTGGGAACTCAAGCCTTGTGCCTAGTATCTCCAGGCGCCATATCAAAACCCCAAGTTTTAGGCGTCCGAGGCACCGGTCAGTGCACTGGGATCTCAGGCGAGGCCCCTAGTGTCCTGGGTTTAGGAGCCGGAGTGTCCGATCCGACCCCAAGGTCTCCAATTTTTATGAAAGGGATGATCCTAACAACGGTGGAGGTCAAGTTGGATCCTTGAATATGAATACCAATCTTTCAAAAGCATAGATTATTTTTTGAATTTAAATACGGATTTTTTGTTCTGCATGAAAAATAATTTTTGTTGATTCATTTTTAAAGAAATGCCAAAATGACAAAAAATGAGGAGATACTTTCCAACTACTAATATTCCGCAAACAAAAAAATATTGGAGACTGAATTTTGTGGATGAAGCTGTGCCTCGTTGCTTCTTGCCTTTCTTTTCCTTTCCTACCTTGATCAGGTTAGGCATGTCGTGGTTAGCCGTTAAGCAGAGATGCTAGTACAGGATCTTTGCCCTGTTATCGAGGTGATACAAACTATTGAGCAGAATCGCCCGCTTTTAGTCCCCAGTTCAATCTTGCCCGCAGTGGAAATGATCATGGAAAATCATTGCCTTGAAATCATACCACATGAGGTCCCGCTGTCCCTCGAGATGGGATTGTCGTGTTTACTGCTGGCCAGTCTTTTGACCTGCCTTTACCATGCCTCTTTCAGATTGCAGGTTCCTCTCTCCTCTTTTCTCCTCTCCTAATGTGCAGGATTCTGTGTTTGCTGAGTAATTGGTCGTAGACAGGTCTTACATCAATGATGTTTTATAGGATGTTCTTTGGGTGGTAATTGTGATGCCGGAAAGCCTCGACACTCAGGTTTTCATTTCGGCGTGGTCATATTGCATTTCAAAGTAGCTGACAGTTTGTCTGGAGGGAGGAGGTTGAAGCACATTGAACCGGTTGGTGGCCAATGGCTTCCGCGGAAAGACGATCCTTGAGCTGCACCAGCATGACACGAGAAGCTAGGACCAGTAGAATCAAATGCTGCGTGGTGTCGTCTCCAGCAGAGGCCATGAGAGAAGCTCCCATTTTGCACAGGAAGGCTTTAGGTCGCGGAACTGAAGAAACTCTTCAACATTAGGTGGAGAGTAGGAGGAGGACTAGCTATATTTTCATGCGTCCGAATCTTATCTAGAGTTTGCTTGTGTTTGCATATTCGTTTCCTTGAACCGGTTAATCCCCGACGGTGAAATTTGGATTTGAAGCTGCCATTCTTGATCGGATGGTCGCCTTTCGCCTGTCATCTATCTGATGCTCTAACACATCCTAGATTAAGGAATGCATGCCATTTTTTCCATCTCTTCTTTTGAGGTTCTAAAACTCACTCTTGGATTTATGAGGGGTCAGGATGAATTCCCGGCAAGTGTTTTCTTCGAGAGTGTTGTGGAACGATGGTTGCATATGTTCCTGTGTGATCATGGAATGTTTGGTTTGTATATATGAAATCATTTCAAAAGCAAAATACATTTGCATGAGTTCAATTTCGTTTTTTTTTTCTTTCGTGATCGTACAATAGGCTTTCTGATTAAGGCCTTTTCCCTATTTATTTTTTTTTTATATATTTTTTAGTATCTTATTTAGTTCTATTAAAGTGGTCATGTCTTTTCAAATTTTAACAAATGTTAATTGCTTAGAATATTTGTATAGATATTTATTTTTCTTTTATCAGTATTTTAATTAATTAAATTTTCTCACATTTCCTGTATTTTACTTTTTACAACCATTAAGGATAATAAAGAGATTTCCTTTAAAAAATGAGACAAAAATCAACTTTTACAATTTAGAAGTTATGCTAATGAAAAAAATAGTAAAGGCCGTAATAAACATAATTCCGGGGATATTATGTAACAGTTGAAAGTTTTCTTTTTCTTTTTCTTTTTTTTGGGGGCTATAGTATTCCAAAAGTCGAGGGTGCTTTGGATGCGTTTGGGAAGGCTTTTGGAGAAAGTCCTTGAAAAAATGCAAAGGCTCTTCAGTTAAAGGAGTTTTTCAAAATACAAATTGTGTTTGGTAAATTGTATTTGTGAAAGTTCATTGTGAAGTATCTTTGAGTAAAATAGTGTTTGGACAGATTAAATTTGCAAAAAACTTTTGTTATTTAAAAAAAGGAGAGTTGGTTGGCCAAGGGCTTAGCCGGCGACCGCCAGCGAAGAGCTAACAGTTGTTGGCGAAGGGTAGGCGGTGTGGCGAAGGGCAGTCGTTCGGCTAGGGTTGCCGTGCGGAGGATGCGGCGCGGCGAGGGTTGCTGCGACTCGAATCGAGCGATTTGGTAACGATCCGAGTCGCCGCGACCATATCGTGAGATCCGGGTCGTGGCGACCCTCACCGAATGGTCGTGTGACCCACCACGCCACAACCTCCGTGTGGAGATGGCCGAGGCCCGCGATCTGGTCACCACAACCTAGATCGCGTGAGCAAATTTGCGCGCAATCTAGGTCGTTGTGATCCTCATCGCGTTGCGTCCTTTGCACGACGACCCTTGTCGAAAGGTCGTAGGACCCTAGCCAGACCACTTGCTCTTCGTCGCATCTCCTGCCCTTCACCAGACCGCCTACCCTTTGCCGGCGATCACGCGTAGATGGTAGTCGTGTTCAGTAGAGAGAATGGAAGAAGATGAAGATGATGAACAGTTATCGAGGGTAAAACCAAAAAAACAAAAGATTAGCGAAGACAATTTTTGGAGAAAATTTTCACTAGCTTGAAAGCTAGCATGCCGAGAAAGCCCAAGGCGGCAGCCTCTAACCCTACATTGGGCTTTCGGCCTTTTGAAAGCTTGCATTTGGCGAAGGCAAGTAAAAAAATTTGCCAAACATCAAATATTTGGCTCAAAGGCCTTTACATGCCCAAAGGGCTTTGGAAGGCAGTTCCCAAACGCACCATTTATATATGGCCTTGTTGATTGCTATCTCTAAGTCCGAACACACACAGCATGTGCATGTATGTGTAGACACATAATTTCTATAACTCATTGAATTATTTATTGCATAGAAAATTAAGAGTTAACAAAAAAAATTTGTTAATTACATTTGCATATTATGAGCATTTAGTAGTAATAAGCTCACATAAATTGCATTTTGATTAGACGGGAGGCTATGAGCTTAATTAAATTATTTGGACTAAGCCCATTAAATACTCACCATAGCGGAAAATTGCATAGATTGCATTATCTAATTAAGTGTGAAGGAAAACATCGTCCTCCCTAAGTGTCAATCACTCCGCCGCTCATCAGCCCACCACTGTTACTCCACCTCCCTCCTCCATCTCCACCTCTTCCTTTGTCATGCCAATGTTGCAACCTCCACTACAATTAGCCACCAAGAAGATGAAGTCTACGAGAATAAGAATAGGAGAATCACACGGCCGTCCTTCTACACGAAAGATATAGCTTCAAGTACAGATCAACATAAATATGTTATATATATCCATCTATATATTTGATAACACGAGGAGGTATTTAAAGAATTAGTGTTCTAAAATCTACCAAAAACAATATATACTTCGCCAAACCATGAATTAAACTAAAGAAAAAAATGATTTCAATCATATCCAACAAACTAAACTCATACCCACAATCTAACAACCAAAAGTTTTTTGTCGATATTGTTCTTGCCTACTTTGCAATTAATGGAAAATTTTGAGAAAGTTTTGGAATGAATGAATGAGTAATTACAGCTCAATGAGTAGTACATATATTTTCTAAACGGATTAAGCACCGCTATACATATTTACCAGGTAAAACTAGAAACTCAATCATCTCAAATCCAATTTTCAGCAAAACTTTATACGTATCAGATACTTATTTAATCCATCTTCACAAATCAAACATCAATGGCCAAATCCATTGATCAATCTCTATCAATTCATATATTCATGGTTCATTTCACTAAACAATCTATTGCTTAAAATTCAACCATGGTCACAATATAATACCCAATGGCAATGCGATCAAGATTTCCCTTGATAAGGTCTTTACTTAAATTGTCTGCGGCTCGACCTAAAAGGATGTCCAAAAATCAATATATATATATATATATCCACAAACCACTCACAAGGTTCATGGCAACGATGAGCATCAAACCACTAACCATCTTACAATAATCCACAAAAGTCGATCCAAAATCCATTTAATAAATTAGTTTCACAAACTAAAACATGTATTCTTTCATAATAAAATATATCTTATAAATCATGTTCACAAATCAATTCATACGTCGATTTGTAATTCTTTCCGTAAAGCATTTCCCAAAATATATTAAAAAAAAAAAAACCAATTCATAAACTACTTCCAAAAACGTTTCACCATGTCATTTCAAAATAATAGAAAGGGTAATGAATACCCGATTTGGATTACCCTCTTTATAAATATCAAGTTGTGTTATAACTTTGATAAATCATAACATATCTAATTTCTATCACCTTCAAGATGTGGATTTATAAATTTTAAGAAGAGATAAGCACTACCAATCTAAGATTGCAAAACTAAACAATGGAAGCTCTATTGAGCTGACAAACTCGATATCCTATCAATTATGCAAGAAATGGGTATCAAAATCATGTAGACAACCATCTTAGTTGATACTTGGCTAAGCTAAGCTTACTTGGTGGTGAAATGACTTGGACGCACCAGCGAAAATCTCTCTAAAGTAGACCTTGTAAAGTTGTAATGGTATCAGTTTTAGTGCGGCAACTTGCGTTCCTAATTTGTTCATGTCATAAGTCTCTACAATGGACTCCGATTGAAATGACTTTACTGTCAAAGGAAAGCCTTTCCGAAGAATTAAAAGATTTTAAACTTCATCGACTCAAATGATGGCCGAGGACAAGTGAAAACCTTCCTAAAATCATAAAATTTGGAACTGACGATAATGCTTGTGAAATGTTAAAAATTTATTTATATCAAATCGTAATTCTGAAGAAGAAGAAAGCTTATATATGGGCTGAGGATGGAGTGGGCTGAGGGCTTTAGGGCTTAAGCGAGACTTGCAGTTGGACTTATTTTCCTTTTATTTATTTATGCCCACTTGTTACATATGCCTCCACCAGTGAAGTTGCGTTGAAGCATCTTTAGGTTTATGCCCATCATTTGCTACCGACTTTCAATGGCTATTATTAATTACGATTTCTATATTCGAAGTGCCCTAATTTTTCTTGAAAAGTCTTGGACTTTCACCCTTCCGACAATTACCGTCATCCTCACTCTCTATCGAGTCATCTTCCTAATAGGCAAGTCACACAAAAATCCTAAGCCTTTTAACTCAAAGTATAATTAAATTATGGGTTTCTTATTAAATCCGGTACAATTCTGTCTTTATGACAATAGGTCAATTAAACTTATTAATGTGGCGTTGGCGTGGAGACAGGGGTATCTCACATTAGAAAAATGTCAAAAAAAAAAAAAAAAAGCAATAATTTTTAACAAGATGGACCTAAGCAAGTCCTTAAAAGGCTCAAGAAGGCTTTTACTGGGGGAAGAACTTCTGAGGGGGACTCCCCATAGTAACCCTCCGCATTCCTACCTACCAGGGAAGAAAAATAAGTGGTAGGAGTTGGAGGGTTTGTCGGTGGTGAAGGTAGACACCACGTTAGTATTTAGATATCGGTCATCGCCAGGTAGGGGAGTCTAATAGCTCTCCGTGCCTAAGACGAGGTAGGGCGGGATCAAAACCGCTATAGTGCAAGCTGAGCTTCATTCAAGTCTTTCAACCAATTGATCGCGCCATACCCCATGCCTTGGTCGAGCCCCAATTTTCCTTGAAAAGTCTTGGAATTTTACTCTTTTGAGAATTTCTAGCATCTTCGCTCTCTATCAAGTCATCTTCCTAATAGGAAAGTTACGCAAAAATCCTAAGCTTTTGACTCAAAGTATAATCAAATCCTAGTTTTTTTTTTTTATTTTAATCTGATGCAATTTTGTCTAATTGGCAATATGACGATTAAATTTATTCATGTGGCCTTGGCGTGGAGACAGAGGGTATCTCACATTAGAAAAATGCCAAAAAAAAAAAAAAAAAAGCAAGGATTTTCAACAAGAAAAGTTAAAGAAGAAAACCAAAAGCTAAATAAAAATTGGGATAAAAGAAGAAGAAGAAGAAGAAGACGGCAGCCAAGAGAGGAAATGAGCAACGACAGCCAAAGTGAAGAAGAAGAAGAAGACGGCAGCCAAGAGAGGAAATGAGCAACGACAGCCAAAGTGAAGGAGGGCAATGTTTAGCGGCCGCCACGTCAATGGCGAGGGCGATCTCTATGACCATGGCGTGGTGTTTAGCTAAGTTGTGACCATCGCAGCCACTCAAGGATGATGATTGATTCTTGAGTGAGACTATTTATTTTTTTTTATTATTAATTTTGGAAAAATAACATAAATGATTCATAAACTTTGACCCAACGTGTAATGTGATATCTAAATTTTAGTCCAATGTGTAATATAGTCCTTAAACTTTTGATATATGTCCAATTTAGCCTTTGGTTATATAAAAATGTTTAATATTGTCCACTTAATTTTTTTCCATAAATTTGAATTGATGAAATATTAAACATTTATGTTATCATCTCATTAATTTTTTGTCTAATCATGATTCATACTCCATCCCCATTCAAGATAGATCATCCATGACATTCGATCCAATCTAAGAAAATATCATTTGTCGCGACCCAATTTTTCGGGTTTGCCACCTAAAACTAGGTTGATGGACTAAGCGCTTTTTTGCATTGGGCTCGGGCTCTCCCAAGCCCATACCAAATCGCGACTTAGGGTTTTAATATGCAAACGATTATTTTCTAGAAGTCGCCACTAATTGGTTTAGGGTAGGTCGATTAGACACCTAAGTAAAATAACGAGAGTATTATTTTACTCCTACGAACCAGAGATTTTGGGTACGGGGAACAGTTTGGTTCTGTTACACCGATTATCCTAACGCCCTTTCGGTACCATTTCTTTTTAATTTTAAGAAAATGTTTGGCAATTGAATTGGTTTTAATTTAGCCTCCTAACATGTGAGGTGATCATACATATGCGCATACCACCAATTTAACACATCAAGAAAGCAATTAAATAATGCAAAAACATACCTTAAAGAATTAAAAGATTCGCAATGTTAAATCGTAATTCACATCAACAATCTTAGATATGATTCCTAATTAACAAGCAATTTCAGTTTTTTTTTTTGTTTTCACTTTATTTAATGAAAATCATGCGATGCATGCTAATAATCTAATATGATATGACGACATGACTTAAATTATATGACATGAAGAAATGCCATAATTAAATGCAATCTAAATGATCTAATTATAATGACATGCAATGCGATGCGATGACATACAAAATTATTTAAATTAAAATGACACGCCTCATGCAATTTAATATGCGAGCTATATGTCACGTGACATTTATTAAATGACTTAGTCTAATGATAAGAAAGTTCTAATTAGATGAACTTAATAAAACTAAATGACGTGCATTTGATATTTCTATTTTAAAATGCAATCTATCTTAAAAATTGAAACTAACTTATGCAAAGACAAATTTTGTATTTTTTATGAGATTCGAAATTTAAAAAAATGCAAAAATGATCTAGCTAGATTAAAATTCTATCTAATTTAAATTAAGGATTAAGTCATATTAAATCCTAATTTAAACTAAGACATTATCTTAATCTAACATGCAAAAGATCTAATATGCAATGACGTGCGGAGCATGCCCTAATTCTATGTGACATATGCATGATATTTTATATTATAATCGAAATTAAAACTAACACATAATTAAACATGCAATTCAAATAAAAACTAACAACCTAAATGAATGCACTTTTTTGTTTTTATATTTTCCTAAATTGAAATAAAATCTAAATTCTAGATATGCAAAATAACAAGAAATATTCCTAAAACAAACCGAATTCTTATTCGAATATTTTTTTTATTTTCTTAGTGACTTTCTAAAACAAACATTAAATCTAACCAAACAAGATATTCAACAAATAAAGGATTAAAATAAACGAAAAAAATAACCCGTTATCTCAGATTGGTCAAATTAACGATTACTTTTAACCCCGAACATCGAGCAAGAAATCAAAATAATTAAAAATCGATCCGAAATCTTACGAATCAAATTAATAATTAAATTAATTCAACAGTTAATACATTATAAACAAACCCCAAAAATTAACATAATTAAAAAAAATGACCCGACGCCCACGGGTCAAATTAAATAATTACAATAATTTTAGGGACAACTCCTATGGATAATGCCTATAATATCTTATGAATAATAAAATCCAATATGACAATTTAAATACCTAGACTAAAAAATATAAACAAAATAAAGCAAATAAATGAAAAATAAAAATAAAAACTACCTAAATGATTTTCCCTTTTTTTTCTTTTTCCTTCTTGCTTTCACACACGGCACGTGCACAACCAAGCCAAGGGCAGCTGTGATGGGTTGCCGGGGCTTGAGTCGCCGGCGTTCGGGGCTCCGGCGTGGCGGTGCGGCCGCGGTCGGCGAGGAGCAGGGGCTTCGTCGTCTCGGCGGAGGCACGAGCTCGGTCTTGCAGGCGGATCGGGCGGGATCTGCGGTGCTGCGGCGTCGGCTGCTGTGGAACGCCGGCGTCGCGAGGACAGGGGACACGGATGGAGGGTCGGAGCAGTAACGGCAGAGGTCGGGCAAAGCAACGGCAGCGGAGCGTTGATTTGTTGCGGGTGAGGAGGAGTCGGATGGTCGTCGCTCGGGCGGAGACCCAGCGGATGGTCGTCGCTTGGGCGGAGCGAGCTTCGTCGGACTCCAGGCTGAGCAGATCAGCGCTGGGCGGTGGATCTCGGGAACCCACCGGAGCCGTAGCGAAAGCGAGTCTTCATAAGGCAATCGGGCGTCGCGTGGAAGAGGTGCGAGCTGCAGGAGCGTCGTGGCTGGGCTGCAGGCGGAAGGGCTCAACGATAGGTGCGGTCGTCGGGCGTCGCACGATGGGTGCGGTCGTCGGGCGGGTCTCGCTCGCGGAGGACTCCGGGGCGCGATTGGGGCGGCGCGAGCTTCAGGCGTCGGGTTCAGGCGCGGCGCGGGGAGGCGAGCTCGGCTTCACAGGGGCAAGGGCAACGAGCAGCGGCGGCGTCCGGCGCGGGGGCGAGTCCGGCGAGGCGACGGTGATGGGGCGAACTCAGATCCAGCAGGAAGAAGGAAGAATTCGAAATGGTAAAAGGAAGAAGATGATGAACAGTAAATGTCCCATCACCTCTATCCCTTTACTTTCTTTTCACTTTTCCCCTCTCCTCCTTTTTTGTGCTTCTCTCCTTCTCGAGGACTCCACGGATGGCTTCACTCTCCTCCTTCACTTTTTGACTTTTTGTTCTTTCTTTTGATTTCCAAAACCTTCCAAAAGTAGAAACCTTCCCTCTCTCTTTTACTCTTTTCTTTTTGATTCCAAAAGAAGCCCCCCCGTGTAAACCTACGTACACCCTCTTTATAGCAAAACAAAATGCGATCTCACTAAAATATTTTGAAAATTGCCCATAACCTCCGAATCACGAAAATCCTAATCTCATCAATATTCTCCTCCGATTTCCTCATCTATTGATAAAGATAAGATTATAATGCGATTTCCTTAATTTTCAAAAATCATCATAATATCGCATAAAATCTTAATTTTTCAATAGATAATTAATTAAAAATAACGACGGGCTTGGGTTAATTATCTCCTTTCGTGGCCTAACCCGACCTGCCGAACCAAAAAGCTTAGAAAATATTAATTCGAACCCATCCAACACTGGAGTCCTAAAAATAAACATGTAAAAATAAAAACAAATGCACCTAACACTATATGCTATGCAATTGAATTATAACATTTTTTAAAAAAATAAAGTTAACCCCTAATGACTAAATGAGCCGCCAAAATTTAGGTGTCCAATTGAGTCATTACACACCTAGGTTGCACGGATACTCTTCGGGACCCTTCGTGTCGTGTTCGACACTTCAACACGTGTCCGACACGCTCCAACACGTGTTGTAAAAATCCGATATGCAGTCAACTACCTTCGAAACGCTCGACACCCAGTCGGAAATTTCGACACCCGACTTTGACACGCACGGGGTTATTTTTACAAATTTCCAAAACTCTAGGGTCTAAATATAAATATATGAAAAATAATAAAATAATAATAATAAAAGCTAAAACAAATTTCCAATATTCGTTTGAAGATGTTGGGGTACTTGAAGTTGCAAATTTTTCACTTGATGAGTTGGAGATAGTCTTTTTTTCTTTTTTTTTTTTTTTTTCGGAAGAAGTAAATAATGTGGATGAATGCCTTTTTGTTATATTTGATTATGGAATGTTGATTTTTTCTTATTGTTAAATTTTAAATTTTAAATTTTAATAATGAAACGTGGATTACTTTTTTTTTCCTCCAAGTTTTATAGATTATTATAATGAAATGTAGTTGAATTTGTCAAATTAAAACAATGAATGATATTAACAAATGTATGATTAATGTTTTTAGTATATATTAATTCTAGGCTCTTTTTTTATTATTATTTAGTTATTTATGCATTTATATATTAAAATTTTTATTTAATATATAATGTGTCGGAATATGTTGAAATCATCTACTTTTGAGAAATGACGTGTTGACGTGTCGTGTCATGTCGCGTGTTGCGTGTTCGTGTCGGTGCAACCTAGTTACACACGGAATACAATGAGATCATATCTCGTCCCGGCTCTTATCCAGATCACCATTCGATCTAATTTTAGTAAATCACATTCGAATCGAGTCATTACACACGGGATACGATGAGACCGTATCTCGCCCCGGCTCTTATCCAGATCACCAAACGGGCGGGCCGGCAGCCTCGAGCCGGTTCTCCAGTCGACCACGGCGATGACAGCACGAAAAGCATCGTCCTCATCCCCCAAAGGACAGAAGATCGAACACGCATACGAATCGTTCAGACGTAAAACGAAAAGGTCAAAAATCCGACACATAACGTGGCGAAACGACGTTCGGGTCGGCACCATCTGAGAACCATCAACAGCATTTGCTTTGACTTTCGGGTTCTTTCCATCGTACTTCTTCGCTTCCTTAACCGTTCTGAACACGTCCACCGTTGCCGCAACTCTCGCACGGACACGCACACGCGCACGCGCTCGCCCCTGCCGGCCAGGGCCCCTTCCCACCCCGCACGCGTCGGATGCACAGCGCGTGCGGTTTTCGTATGCAACTTGCGCTTTCACACACTCGAATATGAATATTCTCGGCAGCATCGTCGTCACCATCTCGGATTGCACCGCGTCTGTTTCCTTATTTATTCTCCGTCTTCTCTTTCCTTATCATCCATCCATTCGTCCATCCAACCTCTCTCCAGTCCAGAAGATCCTTCTTTTCGCAGTTGGGTATCTCTGCTTTTCCGAGCCCAAGATGTTCCGTCTGAGCAACAACCTGATCGGCATCCTCAACATCTTCTCGTTCCTCCTGTCGGTCCCCATCCTCGGGGCCGGCATATGGCTCGCCACCCGGGCCGACACCAACTGCGAGAAGTTCCTCGAGAAGCCGGTCATCGCGCTCGGGGTGTTCCTCATGGTGGTGTCCATCGCGGGCCTCATCGGCGCGTGCTGCCGCGTCTCCTGGCTCCTGTGGTTCTACCTGCTCGTCATGTTCCTCCTCATCCTCCTCCTCTTAGCCTTCACCGTCTTCGCCTTCGTGGTCACCAACAAGGGCGCCGGGGAGGTCCTGTCCGGTAGAGGGTACAAGGAGTACAAGCTCGGGGATTACTCCGACTGGCTGCAGAAGCGGGTGAACAGCACCACGAACTGGAACAAGATCAAGAGCTGCTTGATCGACAGCAAGGTCTGCGAGGCTTACGCCGAGAAGTATGCTAATGATACTGTGGTGACCCAGTTTTACAACGAGCAACTGTCGGCTCTTCAAGTAAATATCTCTCTCTCTCTCTTCAAGTAATTGCGACAGTTTTTCTCTTCGTTGTCCTGTGCTGTTTGAATTTGAAGTTCATTACGCATACGAGTGGTTATTGGGGGGTTTGTGTTCTCGTTGATTGTTCTGTCAAGTGTTGAACAGAGTGAATAATTGATAGCCAAATTAAGGCAATTTTGTGGGAGGAATTCGGTTCCTTGCATAATGCTAGAGATAAGATCTTTGAAGGGTTGCTGACTAGTGCTGATGGATCAGTTCAATTGCTTGTTCTGTGGTCCTTGTGGTTGCCTTGCATAGGGTGATGGAGCATGGTGCTCTCTGGATGATTCCTTTTGAGCCGAAAATTTTCGAATGAACTGTTTTATCGTGATGAGGGTTTTAAAATTGTCTCTGTTTCGACGGTGGCTCACTGCACGCTCAGTTAGGATTCCATTCTAACTTCTATGAGCAAATTGGAAGATGTGACCTTGTCATTGGCCATGAATGATATTGATTATAATGTCTGTTGAATCGAATTGCTGTTATGGCAAACTAGTGGAACATCTTGCTGTCTTTCATGGGGAATGCCCCTTCCGATGAAACTCCTCTCGATATCATTAAACTGGTCTGGTGCAATTGTTGTTGTACCAATTTAGAAACTTTTCATAAATCAATGCTGTCATGGACTTGTTTCTTATGCTGCTGTTTTGTTTCTGTAGTTAATCCTATCATGTGTTTGAGCTTGTCGGTTTCCCCTGTTAGTCATTCTCTGGTTGGAAGTTTGAAATTAACAATGTGATGGGTTTTTCGCAGTCCGGGTGTTGCAAGCCACCAGATTCTTGCAGCTTCACCTACGTGAGCCCGATTGTCTGGAATGCCAGTTCGACCTCGAACTACACCGACTCGGACTGCAGCGAGTGGAACAACGACTCAAGCGTGCTGTGCTACAACTGCCAGTCTTGCAAGGGTGGGCTGCTGGACAACATCAAGAGGGACTGGAAGAAGGTCGCCATCATCAACATCATCATCCTTGTTGTCCTCATCATCGTACTCAGTGGGGTGCTGCGCATTCCGGAACAACCGAGCGGACAATGCCTTCTGGAAGCGGGGTGGGTACCCCTGAAGTATGTAGTCAGCGTCGAGTAGCAGCGACAGTTTAGACGTGTAGTAGACTGTATTTAAGAGTGATTAGACGATCCCACGATTTTAACTTGGGTCTGTGTAGTTCTGAATTCGGGTCGAGATGTATGTATTGTCTTGTATAGCGTTGCATTTTGTGGATCTATCTGATCATATTAGGTTCATCTAGTATGACTCTCTCTTTCGATGTCCATTCTATATGCTCCTATTCGTAAGATATTCAAGTCATTCCCAGAATCTGCTTCCGGGCCTCGGTGGCTATCTCCCTCCTCTTCCGCAGTTTGAATTTCCCTTTAACATCTGTGCTAAGTCAGAAGGTGAACAGCCCCCTTGCAAATGTAAATGTTGGAAGATAGCAGGAGCAAAACCGCCCGCTGATTTGTTCAAAATTCAGGCATTTTATTCACGTGACTAGAAAAAAGATTAACCTTGAAAAATTTAGGTGAGTCTGGAAGAACTTTCGGAGTAGATTCGAGCCCTGAAAGTCCCTCTGGTTGAAAGAAGGCTCCGAGATCTGGTTAAAAGTGTCATGGAAAAGCAGCCATCTAACCCGGTTGTTTTGTCCAAAGTCCATTACTGTTCTGCAAAGTTTTCCAACTGTCAGTCAACTACGCAAAGCTTTGAGGATGTGTGAAATGTTCGGGTTTGGTCGGGATTGACCCATGAGTAGAGTTACGTGGACGAGACGCTTTGCTTGTATTCGTGGGGATTAATTAAGCTGCAATGTGGTGATACCCCATGTTATTTTTTTTTTTTTTTTTAATGGCCAGGAGCACCGTATAGGCCGGCCGACGTAAATCCAGAACGGCCCATGGGACCCACCTCCCAATGGACCGCAGTTTAGTCACATAGCGAATGCGGGGATTTGAACTTGCTCCTTCCGGTAGAGGGATTGAGCGCAAACCACGCGATCATCAATAGGGTGGGTTGGGATACCCCCATGTTTTATAAGGGGAAAAGAGAATTTTGGTATGGAGTTTAGTTAAAACTTTAAATTTCTTATTTGGTGAGTGAGTGAGCTGATTGATTTGGGCAAAGTTAGCGTGGAAAATATGTATGGAATAACTTGTACTTTTTTAACATTGATGTCAGTGTAATGCCACAGAATTCAAAGTTTGACTCTTATCAATTCGAAGAACTTTAGTGTTTGAAATTAATCATACGTCGGCACATCGAATCATACAAGATATTTACATAATTTCAAAACATAACTAATATTTCTTCTGAAATTTTCAAGGAAAAATTATTTTTATGGAAAGGAAAACTGTTAAAAAAAGTAGCTGAGAATCCCTTTAAATGAAATTACGACACCAATTAATATAAGTGCTTAATTTCCTAAATAACCTCTACTTAGGTCTAATTTCAATTCAATCACAAACTTTTTTTGTCTAAAAAAACACAAATTCTTACTATCGTTTCCAATCTACCCTCGCATCCTAAAATGACATTAAATTTTTAAAATTAATAGCATCGGAATTAATTAAAAATTTATTTACTTCTTCACCAATACTCACTTTTATATGAAGGGTAAAATCCTTTTCGATATTGATAATTTTGAAAAATCGGTCAAGATTTTTTTACACGTGGAAAATAAAAGATTAGAATGAAAGTTGATGTTTAGACAAAAGAATTCAGAGCCGGATAGACATTAGACTAGATATTGGTGATTTTTTTAAGGCACAGAGGCCTTGACGGATCGTGCTCGAATTTTTTCTTGGTCCCACGTTCCCACCTCGCATTATCATATTTTCTAGGATGAAAGTGCTTTGTGTTTTGTCTCTCAGTTTTTATTGGGATGATGTCCTTTTTGTCTGGTTGAACTTATCAAAATCCAGATACCACCAGCGCCCGCATCGCTGTCCGATAATTGTACTCATGTTTCTCGTGACTAAAACGTCTGAAAGGCTATGATGGCTATCATGGCTACACGAAGAAGGCCTACGATAATGCTGTAGCGGTGTCAGTGGAACGTCCCCCGTGCTGTCGGATTCAAAAAAATATGGCAGTAGATCAGCAGTCTCATCGTCCTCTCCCCACTATCGTGCTAAAACAAAGATATTAGGTGCTTTTCACAAGTATGCCCTGTCTCACGATGGAATCTTGAGCAAACATGAGTAAATACACGTAAAGAGATCGATTTTAGGGTACGCGATTCCTCATCTCAGGATGGATGATATCCACTTTGAAATTAAAAACCATCCACTAAAGCTCGATTCCAAAAAGTTAAAACTAGAAATTGCCTGTTGAATTTATGGACGTAGAACTTGTCAAAATATTTTTACTTCGGAAGAGATATGGGTTTGAGAGTAAGCGACAAGGTTGAAGGTGATGGAGAGCGAGGAAGTGACGGAGGATTAGACGAGGTCAAGACAAACCAAAGAAATGGTGAAAGAGGAATCAACGAGG